>JAAOAL010000010.1:1200000-1732282 GCA_013186775.1 Fusarium dlaminii
GAACCTGGAAGCTCTGACCATTGCGAGTAAGGTACTACCTTAAGGTACTGATTGATCCCCACGTCAGATGCTGGCCTCCACTGGGTTTCTACTGGTCAGCTTCAGGCAGGTGCTGTACTAGTTAACAAAGAATTGACCTGGTCCTTAGCAACAGTGAGCTCAAAGTAAACAACGTCCGGCCAAGTAGCCGCCTCTTCTTTCTTTATTACTTTAGTGCCGACTCACGACTCTCCTCCCTGGTATTGCGATCGCGAATACACAATTTCAGACGAGTCAATACCCTGCAGTGTGCTCAATATGCCACGCCTAGTTCGCCGGCAGCCGCTCAGAGAGCGTATCATGGCTGCAATCAACCCCATGGACTTTTTGCTTTGGCTATCCGAAGAACTGGAAACAAGAGATTGGGATTCAGCTTCTGTTGGGACACAGATGGGCCTTACCATGAACTTCGTCTTCTTACTTGCGCGCGCGAATTCAGGATCATCAACCCCAAGTGACGATATTTTCAGCGATGAAACCAGTTCAGGGTGGCTATCATTCTTGGCAAGTCCTCGTCTTCTCAGACTGCTGTATATCATGTCGAGGCTAACCACATATATTGTAAAGGTCTATCCGCTGGTATGGGCCCTCATAGCTTTCTCTTTCACCAATGCTTTCTACACGATCACGCGAACGCGCAAGTACCGACTCTTTCTGGCCAAGGTCGACAGGCCGCTTTCGACGCCTTCTGCGCGACGTGTGAAAGTGAACCAATCGAGCGCATCGCCTTCGACGCCCCTGAGCTATCTCGCGAATCTGATAACACCAGAATCTGCCGAGTCGCGAGCCCACCCAGACAAGACATCAGATGTTTGGGAGTTGTCAGTCTGGGATCCTCTGCCAGTGTCCTTGCGCCTGTCTTGTCTCTTTGGCCCTGGACATATTTTGGTGTACATGATCTTCCTTCCTCTAGCTCCTCTCGATCCCCGACCAAGTGTGACGGTTCTGAATACACTCGTTCTGCAGGCCCTTATTTCTGCTCAGCTTCTCTTCTTCTGTTCTCGATTTGCGCAACAAGCAAAGGATAAGGCCGTGATTCAGGAGCAAGTGATGAAAGAGTACGACACCAAGTTTGTCCACCCCCGTCTTCACCCTACGGTGCGCGATATCGGCACACAATTCTCGACAGATCAGCCCGACGACTATCAGGAATTTGTGCAGACTGGGACCCCTACAGTTCAGATCCGTCATGGTTTCCAGGTCCACTCTAACCCATACACTGGAACGGATCATACCCCTGAGGAACGATCCCTCACCCCAACCTCCAACAACGTAATGAAACCTCACATGTTTACGCCTCCCACAGCAACTCGACGCTCGGAAGCTTTTAGACCCGCTACCAGCCAGAGAGGCACCGTACCTCGTCATAGTTTGCCTGCAGGCTACACATCAACTGGGACATCTTCGGGAGTTCAGGGAATGAACTTTGGTGGAAACATGGGCATCCACACCCATAACAAGTCACCCCTCAAGAAGGCCACCAGTCTTAACGAACTCAATCCCCAGGAAGCAGCATCTCCGCGGAATTCTCGAGAAATGGCAGCCTACGAGCAACGAAACTGGGGAGCAACAACGCCATCGAAAAAGCTTGAGAGTCGTCGTCTGACAGGCTCAAGACCTAATGGAGGCGGCAACCCCTTTGCTGGGTTGGGTCGGCACCAAGCACCCTCGGATAATCGTCATCCGCGATGGTAGCTTTCCAATTATTATCTTGTTTATTAATACATTTAACCACATCGAAACTGAGTATAACCTCAGATAGCAAAGATTGGCGTTAAGGTCTGGCTTCTGAATAAATACCATGGAATATCCTGAATCCCCTTGACCTATCCCCATCGTCAGCTTGTAATTGATGATCTATACCTGCTCTGATATTGTCATGGTTCGTTGTTATGTGTTAAGCATCAAGGTATATCGGAAACGATGGCAGGTGGGAGAATTGCATGAATTCGTTGTGGTTTCCCTTGAAATATCATTGTGGCATACACGAGGAAGGCGAAGTTGATGGCTTCTCGGAGTCCATGCCCATGGTTCACTTGATGTGACGAATCTTTTCTTCCACAATCACTCCTGATCCTCGTACCCATAACTGATATCTATGCCTAGCCCCTCTCATTATACAGGTTAGAAAATATTACAATCACTCATCACCCCATTTACCATACTATCGTTAATCAACGGCTGAGTAAAGTCACTGACCAGCGACGCGATTGCTTGCACCTAGATATGTCTGAGAAACCACATTGGTCATCATTACGCCGCAGGGCAGCATTGTCTGACCATCCTTCCCTGCCTTCACGTCCACAGAATCTTCCTCAACATATGGATGATTCCGAGAGGAGACTAACACTTGGAGATTTGAGTATACTAGCAAAGGAGAGACAGGAACCTACTCGGAGTGCCACACTAGGGGATGTTGGAGATTGGTTCAGGAGCAAACTTCCAAGTCATCGTGCAGAGAGAGGAGGAACATTGAGAAACAATGGGGGTCAGGAAAGTGGAGGGGCTGCTGGCAATTCTTCATCTCAACTTCAGTACAAAGTCAACAATCGAGCATCAGCACAGCATCACTCTGCCTCAAATCGCCGAAGGGGCCAACGCAGTAGAACCGGGGGTTCGGATCGCCTTGTAGATTGGAACACGCCGAAAAACCTAAGTGAAGCAGTGCCTGAACCAACGCCCGTATCTAAAGACAAAGGGAATGAGCCTTCACTGCCGACTTATCGCAGATGGAATGAATTCGGTTCTCTGAGAATAGGCAAGAGGCGCGATCAGAAGAAACGGAGTGACAGTATAGAAGGCGAGAAGAACAAAGAAAAGCAACCCATAAGGCGCTCTTCCAGAGCCCAGTCCTTTGCGGCAGTTATTCAAGGAACGCCTAGCATATTGGACGTTCTCGAAGCCAATCGAAAGGCAAGGAGAAAAGCACGAGAGGACCGGGAAAGTTTGAGAGAGAGCGGAGATTACCTGGGAGTTCAAGGTATCAATCCGCAGACGGGTATTCTTGATCTTACATCGGACAGTGGAGAGAGTACGCTGAGCTCAAAGACGGAACAAAAGTTACTGAACCTGGAGGCACAGGCCAAGAACGCTTTATCGGCTACCGAGAGAAAGGAGGCCGAGATCGAAATCGTCAAGGTACATCTTGACCACGAAGTCGACAAGGCACGGCGACAAGAGAAAGCAAAGAAACGACTGGCAGCTTCTGCCACTGCCAAATGGCGAAGGGGGACACACCAGTGGTCGTCGGTTCAGGAGCCTGATTTGAGCCCGATTGCCCAATCACACAGAAGTACTTCAGTATTCTCAAGTCAGTACCTATTCTACTCTATGCCACCTTTGCCTTGACATGTCCAACTAAAACCGTCTTTCGATTTAGGGCGCCCGTCACGCCGAGACTTAGATATGGCAAATGAGGAAGGGCTGATCGACTATAACTCAAAGGAACCATCCGATGAAGAAGTCCCGCCTGCTGTACAACCCAAAGAAAGTTCCAACTCATCTGACACAGTGATCAAAACCCCCCATAGACGCAGCCTGGCAAACCCATCTCCTTCAGCCTTGGAGCTTTTCGAGAATGACATAACTTTCCATAACCCAAGCGAGCACAGGCTAGACAGAGATCGGATCCCAGAGACTTTCCTTGCATCCCCGCACGATGATACACAGATACAAACGCCTGCCAACGAGACACAGCATCTGCAAGGGAACGAGAAGTTCCACGAGGCGGGCGGATCACTGGCGCACCACAGTGACCAAAACCAGCACTCCGATTCTTTTTTAGAGAAGAGCCTAGAAGGGGCAATAGAACCGGGAGGAACCCCGATACCTCGAGTATTAATCAGCAAGGACTCTTTATCAGATCTGTTGATGAAACAAAACCTCACAACATCCAGCACCAACCACTTACTAGTGAAGAGCAAGATCGAGATACGAAGCCAACACGAAAACAACATTCCAGAAAGCTACGTGCAAGATTTGACGACCACCCACGAGAAATTCACTACCCTCCCGATAATATTGGAACAGACCGCGTCAAGTTCCCCAGAAAGCCAGTGCCGACACACTCCAATCTCGACATACCATCAGCAAGTCCTCACAGGACGTGTATAGAATCCGCACCTAACAGGAAGCTTAACGATAGGGTTCAGTTGGGAGCAAGAGGCACTGAACAGTTCAACACCGTCTCCAACAGTCCTAGTGCTCCAGCGACGAACATTGAAAGCTGGGATCACAAGCGGCCCACTGCCCCAGAACGAGGCAAAGCGGTCAGCAACTCTAGATCCCCTCACCGCTCCTCCGTTTCCCTCGAAGGAAGCTACAGTCAAAGAGAGGCTGCAAAATCTACCCAAAACCACCGGGGAAACAACACAAACAAAACATCAGATAATCGGAGGGACTCTTCCCCAATCCTTACATCAGGTCCACACGAAACCCGTGACCAAAGATCAAATAACCGAGCGGGTTTGGACGCAGAGCGCGAATCACGACATCACGAATAGGTGCGAAGTCAAGGGGGCGTCTGCATCCACAAACATCACCATCATTACTGGGTGCGACCAGATAACATCGAAGTCCCCCCCGAAGAGAGGTCAAGAGGCCGGGGAGGACCTACAGCGCAAACGCAGGCTAAGTCGGGTAATCCACAACCTGAAGAGATTTGGCACAACGCCAAACAGCTTGGAAGCTTCCCCAGAGAGTCGTGGACTGAGTACATTGCTGAAATCGGCGTCGGTGGGAGAGATTCAAGTGATCGATACTATGTCGGAGAGTCTTGTCGAGGAGTCGAGAAATCAACCACAGGCACAAGGGTGCGACACCATGGGGGAACTACCAAAGGTACCAGCAATGCAGGAGCGATGCAGCAGTTCGTCAACATCCACTTACACAATGGGCGTCAAAAACGGGGGAAAGGGGGAGAACACGGAGAACCTTCCTCAGAAAGCCAGCATTCAATTGAGCAATCTGGATCTTCTATCTCAAATATATATGCCAGGAGTCAGCAATCGAGCAGCGGATCCGGGGATGCACGTGCCAGGCAATCTTCCAAGACAATGGAACGCCGAAGACGGCATCGCAGATCTTTCCAGTAATAGATCTCAGCAGGGTATGACGGGAGGATTGTGGGATGCTATTAAGGAGTTTCTGTGTACGATCAAGGGGTACAACATACAGCTTTTGAGATTGTACTGGAAGGCGGTGAAGCCTGTCTTTGATTACAGTTCCCCGTACTGGAGAGCTATGGATCGAGACAGTGATGGCTGGACAGATTTGGCGAGTACTTGTCTCGCATTACCCCTTATATTCGGGTTGTTGGTGATGTTAGTATGGGGTATGGAGTTAACGGCAATCACAATGAAGTGCAGAGAAGAGGACTGGGATTGCTTGGTCGACGAGGCACTGGCGATGTTTCGGCGGAGCTTGACCGGAGTCTACATGGTCGACTAGGTACACAACGGCCGGGCGGATACCCGGGAGAGGACCGGTGCCGGAGACAACATAGCCCGGAGCAAGCCGCACGCCGATGGCGGATGCGGAGGGAGGTAAAAGTAGATGATACACAGTACGACTTTACGATACAGAATAAATACCCTGATTATCGCATGGTTAATTGTGAAAATGACTGTCCGGTCCACTTTGTATTGATTCTCCAATGTCTCAAGTTGTACTGGCTTTCCGTATTCATAAGGTTCATGTTCAGGTAACACCGTGTAAGAGCCAACCGGAATCTGGTGCTACTAGCTAATTTGCAAATGTCTAAAACTCGGCACTGAGTGAGGCAAGTCAATTGATGTCGTAATGAGACCAGGGTAGAGCCGTGGAGTTTGGAAAAGGGCCAAAACTGAATGGCAATCGGAGGTCCTGGGCTTTTGACATCGGAGGTTGAAAAAGCAGCGATCAACGAGCAACCAATAGTAACCAATTATTTAGCAATCAGTGCAGGAGGCCGCTGTGGGTCTACCCCGCGCTGGCGCCCGTCCTGGGGCTTCTGGCCTCTTGGTGAGCTCCAATTGCTGACGGCCGCAAACGGACCCCTCCGATCATCGGCGCCTTCGTACCAATTCTATGAAGCTCGTGGAATTGGGCAGGAGAGGGGCGCTCAGGTGAAATTTTGTTGATAAACCCCAGGAAGAGGCGCCGTTTTTTCTAGGTAATTCCAGTCCAATTCCTGACTTCTTCTTTCTTCAGCTGCATCATTTCCTCTGTTACCCTATTCAAAGCGGGGTGTTATAGCTTCCTCTCTTCACCTTCACAACTCCATCAACTCTTACCTTCTTCTTCTATAACTAACTACATACCTTCTCACCCCGCACTCGTGATATCTCCTGTTCACGAGAGTCATTGATCACTCTTCAGTACTATCTCAAGTCATCAACTCAGGGTGGTTATAAATATCAAAATGCCTGCTCCCGTGGGTAACCCCCAGACCCTCTACGATAAGGTGTTCTCGGCACACATCGTCGACGAAAAGCTCGATGGCACAATTCTTCTCTACATCGGTACGTTTCTGTGCGTTCAATTCTGCTTATGGGCAGTGAACTGACGAGGTTGGCCAAAAGACCGGCACTTGGTCCACGAGGTGACATCACCAGTAAGTTTAACTTCCCCCAAAGCATCGACGTCATGTTCCGAACATCCGCTAACCAATTACCAACAGCAAGCCTTCGAGGGTCTCGAAAATGCAGGCCGCAAAGTCCGAAGACCTGATTGCACTCTTGCAACCACTGATCACGTATGCATTGCCAATCAACTGAGAACTACCGTAAATGGTGGTCAACAGAGCATTTACTAATCCTGGACTCTGCAGAATGTCCCCACCACATCCCGCAAAGCCCTGAAGGACATTGCTTCATTCATCGAGGAGGACGATTCGCGAACACAGTGTGTCACTCTAGAAGAGAATGTCAAAAAGTTTGGTGTCACGTATTTCGGTCTGGGCGACAAACGACAAGGTATTGTCCACATCATTGGCCCCGAGCAGGGCTTCACTCTCCCCGGAACCACCGTCGTGTGCGGTGACAGCCATACCTCAACACATGGCGCCTTCGGTGCCCTTGCCTTTGGTATCGGTACCAGCGAGGTTGAGCATGTCCTGGCCACTCAGTGTCTCATTACCAAGCGCAGCAAGAACATGAGGATACAGATTGATGGTGAGCTGGCCCCTGGCGTCAGTTCCAAGGACGTCGTCCTCCACGCCATCGGCAGGATCGGAACTGCCGGAGGCACTGGCGCCGTTATTGAGTTTTGCGGGTCTGTTATCCGTAACCTGAGCATGGAGGCTCGCATGTCCATCTGTAACATGTCCATCGAGGGTGGTGCCCGCGCTGGTATGGTTGCCCCTGATGAGATCACCTTTGAATATCTCAAGGGACGGCCCCTGGCTCCCAAGTATGGCTCCGAGACTTGGAACCAGGCTGTTGCCTACTGGAAGTCTCTCCAGTCTGATCCTGGCGCCAAATACGACATTGATGTCTTTATTGACGCCAAGGACATCATTCCCACCATTACTTGGGGAACCAGCCCCGAGGATGTCGTTCCCATCACCGGATGTGTCCCTGACCCTGAGACCTTTAGCAGTGAGAGCAAGAAGGCTGCTGGCCGCCGCATGTTGGAGTACATGGGCTTGACGGCTGGAACACCAATGGAGGACATTCCTGTCGATAAGGTGTTTATTGGATCGTGCACCAACGCCCGAATTGAGGATCTGAGAGCCGCTGCCAACGTCGTAAAGGGGCGAAAGGTTGCCGATAACATCAAGCGCGCCATGGTTGTCCCTGGCTCCGGTCTTGTGAAGGCACAGGCTGAGGAGGAGGGCCTTGACCAGATCTTTGTTGATGCTGGTTTTGAGTGGAGAGAAGCTGGATGTAGCATGTGTCTGGGCATGAACCCTGACATTCTGGCCCCCAAGGAACGATGTGCCAGTACATCCAACCGGAACTTTGAGGGCCGGCAGGGTGCTCTTAGCCGAACGCACCTCATGTCCCCTGTCATGGCAGCCGCCGCCGCTATTGTTGGTAAGCTTGCTGATGTTCGCAAGCTATCACACTACACCCATCAATCTGCCTTTAAGCCCCGTGAGCTCCCTGCGGAGGAGCCACATGTGGACGAGCGAGCCAGGGATGACTCTGAGGAGCGAGAGATGATCGGGGATCAGCCTCAGGACTCTCAGCCTCACACCAACACTCTGGCCAGCGCTGGAGGTGCCGCTTCTGGTCTGCCTAAGTTTACTATCTGGAAGGGCACTGCGGCTCCTCTGGACCGATCCAATGTTGACACCGACGCCATCATTCCCAAGCAGTTCCTCAAGACAATCAAGCGAACAGGACTTGGTACCGCACTGTTTTACGAGCTTCGATACAAGGAGGATGGGTCTGAGAACCCTGACTTCGTCTTGAACCAAGAGCCTTTCCGACAGGCCAAGACTCTGGTTGTCACTGGACCCAACTTTGGATGCGGCAGTTCTCGAGAGCACGCCCCCTGGGCTCTTCTGGACTTTGGCATCAAGTGCATCATCGCTCCCTCCTTCGCTGATATCTTCTTCAACAACACTTTCAAGAACGGCATGCTCCCCATCAGGATCGAGGACAAGGACAACCTCGAAGCCATCGCCGCTGAGGCTCGTGCCAACCGCGACATTGAGATCGACCTGCCCAATCAGCTAATCAAGAATGCTGACGGAGAGACCATCTGCTCATTCGATGTTGAGGAGTTCCGCAAGCACTGCCTGGTCAATGGTCTCGACGACATTGGCCTGACCATGCAGCAGGAGGACAAGATTGCCGAGTTCGAGCGACGCATGACACAAAACACCCCATGGCTCGACGGCACAGGTTACCTGAAGCGTCCCGGACAGGGCGGCAAGCTGGCCGCTAAGGCTGTGCCTGTTCCCAAAACAAATCGGGGCGAGGAGAAGAAGGAGCCCCTCGAGTGGTGATTCAGACCAAGAGATGAGGGAATGAAGAAATGATTTAACGGCGAAGGAATCTGGGTTACTGGCATATGATGATTAGCATGTGGTTTTTGTAGTTTCAAGTACTTGCTGGGGTTGATGGACAAAATGGATTGCTGGCTTTGCTCACAATGAATGCAGAAGCACCGAAAAATTTGGAGTAGATGTCAACTGGTAACTCCTGAGAAGATTTATGAATCAAAACGATCATAATTAATAGCAACGGAATGAAACGAAAGCTCTTTTATACGATGTAAAACTGGTTCCCTCAAAAAACGATGGTTTGGTATACCCGTGCTATCTGATTAGAATGTGCTAGGAGGTCAAGAAAGTAATATCAGTCCCCCTTTTTGATCTCATCGCGAAGGATACCGACGTGCACCACGAAACCGGCCGAAGGTTGCAGTTCTGCGGGCAGTACACTATCAGAAGCTCTCCAGACATGGAATGAAGTTGAAAACGCCTTTAACCAAGACTCAAAGACTTCGTCACTTCGAAGTTGTTGCCCAATGACACAGACACACGGCCGTCTTTCTTCATCATTAGCAAAGGCCTCATCAGAGAGTCTTAAACGGCATGCGTCCGCACACGCCTGAACGAAGGGGTCTACCAAAGCATAGTTATAAACACAGTCACAGGCGACAACGGCGTCAAAGCTACGAGCTTCATCAGAACCGGTAAGAGACGGAGTTACCTCGTCCGTCTCCCAATCAAGCGTTGTGAAGCGAATGTTCGGTTGTGTTGCACCATGACCATGACCACTTCGTTTCTTCTTGCCTCGACCACTCGTCGGTGTAGACGTTCCCGAGCTCAACGCAGAAGATAAGTTATCGTCAAGATTGCGCTGAACAAGACGCTGCACGTAGGACTGATCGGTGAGGACATAGCGTGCTACGCGTGGACCAAGGGCTAGGGCACTCAGGGGGGAAATGCCACAGCCGAGTTCAAGTATGGAGGCGTTTGAATGGATGGTATTGGCGAGAATGGGATTTGACGGGGAAGAAAGCCACGAGGCGAAGCTAGGAGCTATCTTCCATAATACTGTATTTCAAGTCAGCCTCTCCTCTTGAGGAGTGAGTGTGAGAGGGAAGAATCTACCAGCTCCTGTTGTTCCACCTGCGCGTGACGATGATAGAACAGTAGGAGATTGATGAATAGTGTAGTCCCGACCAGCAACAGAGACATCGACGGAAGCAGCACGGGAGTCGATGAAGCCAAGATTCATGGAAGGGATAGGCTGTGAATACAGCATAAAAGTTTCTATGCGTTTTTAGTGAGACCTGCATGAGTGCAAGGATCTTGTAAGCTGACCTTCTTCCGCGTCTTCGACTTCTGGCTCAAGATTCGCCAAGAGACTATCTACAAATTCCATTGTGAGATATTGTTTATCCTGATGAAGCGTGGTAAGAATTTTGCGCTATGTTAAGTAGAGCATTTCGTTGAAAAGGGTTGGTCTAATATGGAGATACCGAGATAGTGTGAAAGCGCTTGATGTAGCCGAGTACGGAGAGATTTAGTATAAGTGGATCCCGCTTTACATCAAAGATAGGTAAGTACATACATATATCAGGCACTTGAAAAAGAATCACCAAGACATGTCCCTGAATCCTATGGCATAATATGAAGTAATGAAGCCACCCAGAAAGATAACAGTCATGACTACCACATGTTAAGCAGCAATCGATTCGTCAGAGACGAAATATATCAATATACCGGAAGCTAACAACAGAAATCGAGCCCTCACATCCCAGACAGCGTCCGGGCCCAAACGTGATAAACTAACCAATGGACTCAAAATCATAGCATAGGTACCTAGCTAGGACCGTATAAAACCACGGAAAGAAAGAGATTGGGGTCGCCGTGGCGTCTAAGCAGTCAAGTCTCAAAGCACTCTTATAAACGCAAACAAAACATTCACAATCAATGAAAATACAGAGCCTGGTATAAAAACAGCAAGGCGATTTATTCCGCAGTCGGAGATCCCTCAAGTCGCGTCCTTGTAAAGCAAGAGGCCGTGCGCTTGGGTCAGTGACAAACAGTGAAAGCAAAAAGGTAAAAGCTCCTCACACTCCTGGCCAGTATGGCACCCATGGATCCTTCTTTTCACTTGTAGGTGTTTTTCTTTGATTTCATTTCATTTCCTTCCCTTTGTTCCTGGCTCGTATTCCGTTCATGTCGTTGTTAGTGGGATCTCGTTGGCCCTACACCAAACCGTCGTAAAGAGATAGCGCTGAGACGATAGTCTCATCCCGTTTGCTACCCTCCTTGAACTCCTCCATATCTAGACTTCCATTCTCGTCCTTGTCCATCATGCGGAAGATCTTCCTCACTCGTTTTTCGGGGGTATCTTCGTCTTCGGGTAATTTAACCATAGAACCGACCTTTTGATGTTTAGTAGGGGTTCATCCTTCCACTCGCATTCCCAGGGTCCTATGGGAACATGACGCTACAAAGCTGGGCGCAAAGTCTGTACTCACCATCTTGTAGATAGCTTCAACAATCTTGAGCATCTCGTCGTAGCTAATCTTGCCATCGCCATCAATATCGTACAGCTGGAAGGCCCAATCCAGCTTGTCCTCCATCTTGCCCCGGCTAGTAACACTTAGCGCGCAGATGAATTCTTTAAAATCGATAGTGCCAGACTTGTCGCTATCGAAGACGTTGAATACATAATCGGCGAACGAGCTCGGATCTCCGAAGGGGAAGAATTGTCTGTAGATTTTCTGAAACTCCTCCTTGGTGAGTGTGCCCGAGGGGCAGTCCTTGAGGAAACCTAGCTCTGATGTTAAACACAATTTCAATCTTATGAAGTGGTACAGACTCCTGATATAGATCGAGTGAGAGACCGCGTCAGTGTCAGAGACTTACCCTTGTACCATTGCTGAAGCTCCTTCTTGTCGAAATGAGTTGACTTCTGCAACTCGACGAGCTGATCTTGGGAAAGCTTTGACTGTCTGCATAGGCACAGCGAGATTAGTATCATTGTGATGTGGTCGATCCCTAAATATAATGACGTCGGTGCCTAGCTTCCGCGGGGATCCGAGGTTGACAAATGCGCTTGCGACTCGATGTGATTCCTGGCGCCAAGTGACGCAAAAGAGACCGAGACATGGAGGCGATAGGGCAAATAATATGGTAAAGCGACTACCAAAAAGAGCAGGAATATGTTGGAGATAAACTTACGATTTGCCCATGACGCCTCGGACTTTACGATTTTATCAGCGGGGGGTATAGAGAGCGCGAATTGCGCGACGGTCGATCAAAGACTTGGACGTCTGGGGCTATCTTTTAAGTCGAAGGAAGTGAGGAGCTCTCGAACCAAGGCGCCGCGGTGAGGACGAGTATAAGGTCGGCTACTTCTGAGAATCGTTTGCCGGTAAAAAACGTGGTAGATGATGATATCAGTGTCGACGTCGATAGCGGGAGGATTGCGGGTGGGAATAGGTTACGATGGGGCTGGAGAGAAGCGAGGCGCTTAGTGAGGGGAAGGTTATTAAGCTCTCAGGGTCGTGCGACAGTAATAGGCGAGGAGAAACGAGCCGCAGTCGTGAAGGGACACACGAGACGTAGAGGCTCAGGTAAAAGTCGGTTCGAGCAGAGCAATAAGAGAAGAGAGATGGAGCTGGAGATGGAGATGGAATAACTACCTGCGTCGTAGGTAAGAAGTGGAGGCCGCTAGATACTGATGCAAGGTGTAAGGCCAAGCAAGCAAGGCAGGGCAAGGAAGGAAGGAAGGAAGGAAGGAATATGATGAGGGGTGAGGCGGGAGACAGTCCAGTCCGACGGGGTTATAGGCGATCCAACATGGCAACAACTCCGCTGGAATAAAGTCGCCGCCCAGCACACCCTTCAGGGCATCATAGGGGTCTCAGTGCAGCATTGGGCACTGCTGCCTCTGTAGTTAAGGGACGAGTTAGTGGGGGCGGGGTTTCTGGATAGCAGAACCCCGCTGTACTCCAAGTGGTCGGGTCCGTGATGCCATCCATCCAATTGGTAAGCGAAAGCGCGCTCTGAATGCAGTCTCGACCCATTGGAAATCTGGTTTTTCTCTCGGTTCTAGTTAATGACGAATCCGAAACAGTCCATGAATACGAGGATCCGAGATCTCCAGAACGCCCTGCTTTGCCTAAGGCAGGTATGCAATAGACTGAGCGACCACAGTATCACAATACTGACGCTGATACCGGTCCTCAAGGGACCTTGTCTACCAGACCAACTAGCTCCCTACTATAGCAACGACCTACCAGAAATATCAAAGAGGCTGTGTCTTTTTCGATTTCTGGAAGCGTGGCAACCAGGTTATCCACGCATGCAACCAATAACGCAGCACAGGATTGTGGCTGTGCTATTCTGGGTTATCATTCTGATCCGCATAAATTCTTTTGCCGTGATCGAGTTCGATTTTTGACCCCAACAGAGTCCGAGGATACAAGCCTCTGATCGAGTCACCCAGAGACTAATATGTCTCGACGTCTTGGTTCTAGAACGACTGGACCAGTGGTATGCTCGGAGTTCTGATAGCGCTCGTGACACTTGAAAAAGACGGTCTATCTTTAGCTACGGACTAATTGATGCCCAAGCATTCCCGATTATATACATGCAAATCGGACTATGAGCAAACAGTTGTAATTCCATAATGCACAATTAGCGCTCATGTGTCACAACTCACAGGGGAAAGAATCTGCGCCAAGTCGGCACCAAACCACTCTATCGTCAATAAGCTTTTGCTGCGCCCACCTCGACTAAATAAACGCTCCTTCACCTTGCCTACCTGGCTTCCAAGGAAAAGCTTAGGATGACATACAGCCACTGCAAGTAATGCCTCAAGAGGCCTCACATATCAACTAATGTCATTGGATCATGTCTGTCACAAGATCCAATTGTAGAGTGAAAACATATTTCAAGTGCCAAGTGCTCAATTTGCACCCTAGAGAAGCCTTGCTTAGAGGTATCGTAACCATAGTTCCGCCCATGCATGCTTCCTGTCCCAAATCATAATGCCGCCTGACTCCTATTCCTCTGCCAGCTTGGAAGATATCCAATTCAAAAACTACTTTAATCATCCCGTCCGCTTGCATCTACCAGGACGACTCCCACGTATACAATCATTAGATACTTAGCAACCACCAAACTTGGCCGTGCTATTCTGTTCTTCAGCCAACAACAACCTTCATGCTTAAGCTCTCGAGAAAACCACCAAGATCCTCCTTCTTGACCTCTACCACGCAATGCTCAAAACTGTCGATTCGGACCCGCGTGTTCGTTTCTGCTACTACCTCTTGAAACGCGATGCCAAACTTGTTGAGGCCGTAGCCTTTCTCATGCTCGACATCCTCGACATCTGACGCGTCAGAGTCTGAGCTATCCGAGTCCTCTGATTCCGTTTCCAGTTCGTCGTCATCATCACCCGCGTCTCGTCGGGCTGCACGCTTATCCTCTCGTATTTTCTGCTTCGCTAGACGTGACTCTTCTTTCTTCTTGAGCTTTTCTTCTCTCTCGGCTTTCCGTTTCTTGGCAGCTTCTCTGTCAAGCAGTGTGGTATCTGGACCGCCACCGCCTCCAGTGCCTACGACGACATATACACCTCTTTTCTCGTTCAGACTTGCGACGACAAGAGGCGTACCGCGACCACCATGTGATAGCTTGCCATGCGTTTCCCTCTCCTGTTCAGCAAGGGCTTCGCCTATCCAGAGTGATAATTTGGTCAGCGCTGCGGGGTGGGTGAATAATGAAACGTCAGGGCCCTCCTTGACCACACACATGCGAAATGCACGAAGATGCTTGATTTGCTTTTTGTTGATAAGAGATGTTCCTGTCCGGTAGATGGCGCGGTGGAGGAACTGAGCAGTAGGAAGACCGGCCTTCAGCGCGTCGATACTATTGTCCAAGTCAGCGAGGAGAATAGGTCTTCAACGGAGTGAACTTACTTTTCAAGCGCGTCATATGCCTCCCAGAACCGCTCAATCCATTCTTCGCCCTGAGCTGCAAACTCGGCCTCCTCTTCCGCGTCTCGACCAGCTTGACTTGCTATTACGGCGGGGTCTGGATTCTGAACATGTTTTCCAACTTCTAGCAGCGCACCAATAACCACTCCCACATCCTGGGCACTCAGCGTTGCTCGCCATCCCCAACTTCGGACAAACCCCCACCCGTCCTTCGCGCCAGCACGGTCTTTACCATCCGTATCGACGGACGGTACCATCTCGTCAAGGTTGTAAAGTGAGCCGTATTTCAAAAGCTTTGCCCTTAACTCACGTTTCAGCATCATGTCCATGTGAGTATAGCTCTGCTTGCACTGTGCCAGGCTGACCCCCATCTTTGCAAGCAACTTGTGAAGTCGCTTGATTCCTGCTTCGCTCCAAGTCTTGAGGCGAGAAAAGAGATATGGTGAGTGCAGCATACTGTCGTAGAGGCTCCAGTGCCTGATCAACAAAAATCTGGGCTCAGGGGACAGCCGAATTCCGGTGTCTTCAGGGTTCCTCGCGGTAGTAGGAATCACACCTGTATTTTCTGCAGCAACACGCCCGTTGGCAATTTCCGGGGGGTTCAACCGCCTGACTTCATCACGGAACTCTTGGCGTATTCTAGCACCTCGAGCGCCCAACCAACCTGTTGGGCGGCTTTTGTCGCTCTGTCTGACAGGTGCAGCAATGCCCGCCGATGAACGGCCATAGAGTTCCATAGATGTGACTCCAACTATAGACAGCCATAGAAGGTCATTATCTGCTCTACCAAGATCCGAAGCAAGCGAATACATCATCGATGATAACGGTTCCGAGAAAGACGATCCAACTTTGTAATATTGGTGGAGAATGGCCTCGTGCTTTTGTCGTAACCGTAGGAGCTGTCTCCTTTGTGCGCGGAGTGACGGCCCTGCAGGTAACTGCGCTCCGGAGGGAGGCTCGATAGCATCGCTTGACAGACCAAGATCGGGCTGTCGCATTGATATGAGCCCTCTTTGCTGTGGGCGCCGAGGTGATTCAGCGATAGAGCTAGACTGCATAGAAATGTCAGTAAGTCCAATTGTAATTTGTTCAAGGCGACATACTGAGTTACTCCTTCGCCGTTGGTGGGGCCTATCATCGTCGCTTTCGTCCTCTGCATCTGACCAGCTTTTTCGCTTCTGGCCTGCATGAACAGGCTCTTGGATGGCATCGTTTGGATTTTCGTCGTCGTCCTCATCGTCAGTGTCTCCCAAGTCCTCACCATCATCGTCAATTTCGGGCATCTCCATCAATTCGAGATACGCATTGCGCTCAGTTTGCATATCGTCGACAATATCACCGTCATCAAAGACAATAATACCACCCTTACCAGGTTTAAATGCTGATTCAATCATACCACCATTCACACCAGTAGGGCACCTCGACTGATAAGACGATGAGACCTCCGTTTCGGGGTCGAGGGGAAACCCGCCAAAAACGTTTCCAAGGTTCCACGGTCGATGAGCGTCCATAACCCAGACCTCAACACCACTGTATGGCTGGCCGTCACCTTCAGGCTCAAGGCCAAGGAGTGGCCCTAGATCAACCATACCCCCAACACCAAGGCATACGACGACACCACCACTCCCTCCCTGAGACTCCATCATGGGCACGACCAATTCTCGGCCAGCCTTCTCAAGATCTGTATAACCAGCAACAGGCTGTATTTTGTGGGGAATGTAGTCATGTTTCAGTAGCCGGGTTAGGATCCTGCAAGCACAAAGAGCATCGGGTTCGAGGGCGACGAGAATAAGTACTGGTGGGGAGAGCGGGTGTCTTGTTTGTTGAAGGTGGACGTAGAGTTTAGAGATCAATTGCCGCGGGAGATACATGTCGACGATAGTAAGGAAGCGGTTCGATCGCCAAGTCTATATGCCACAAGTTTCATGAGGGTGAGTGAGAGTTGTATAAAGGCAAGCGGCCTTGTATGGTCAAGGGGTGGATCGGGACGCGACGATCGCGTAAAGTAGACGAGGAACAGTCGAGAAAGGAAATAAACAATGATACAATGAGAGTTTTTAAATAAAATAAATAGGTGATCAATTATCGGAATTTGAAATGAAGATGCTCGAAGTGTAGAAGTACAGACGGCGTTATCGTTCGTTATGCTTGCTGATCAATATGGGAGTGCGGTTGTGCTACAGTGGCTCTTGGATGCTCAGACGTTGAAAATCAATTTGGTCCGACGTGTTTTTGGCGACGCGACTTGGCTTGGCTTGGGCGATTGAATGACGCGCTTTCCCTGTCCCGACCGTGTAAATTGGCCAAGCATAGCGGAATGGAAGTGACTTGCACAGACTGCCCCTCCTTCCATTTATAGAAGACAAGATCCTCCCATGCTTACTCAAGATTCGCATATAATAAATAGAATGGAGGATGGATAAGTAATCGAGAAGGAAAAGAATTCGAATTTCTCTTTGAGCTGAGCTCCCACTGCTCAGTCAGTTCCTGTATCAACAACCTTGGCTTGGGCATGAATGCAAATATGCATGAAAAGCCCAAGTATTCTGCCGTGCTTGTTTTATGTTATCCGTGCCTTCATCCTTGTGTAAGAAAGGCTGTTGAAGGCAATGGTAATGTATAAGGTCACCATGGTCGTCACCTACAAGGGTATTAATATCACTTCACTATCTCTCCAGTTACCCATCTTCGATTCTTCTTCCAATTTTTGAGATCTCTCAATATATTTAAACTCGTGCGAAACAGAAATATCGTCAAGCGCCCCCTGGTCAAGTCAGTTCGGATATGTCGATGACTTATCCGAAGCTCCAAGCTGGGGTTTCTTGTTCCTTCAGACGGCACAGCACTCAACTCTTCCCTACCTACTTACCTATAATTCAGAATCGGGGCTCTATGACTTGTAGTTCGTACTGCCTTTTTGACCTCATGCTGTGAGGATATCCAACGCCATATTTGTTATTATTTCGACAAAGATTTTGAATGTACCTTGGCTCTCTATTCAGTATAAGGCATGCAGCACTTGTACTGAAATATCGTATTCCACCTATGCCGAGCACATAATCCTTGACCATGGTTTCAGCGGAAGTGGGCTTGCCTTTTCCGCGTTACTTAATAGAAACAGTTCAATGATTTGGTCAAATACGGCAGTTTTGCATTACTACGCAAGCATGCAATGCATTCACGGAGCATTCCCTTGCCGTGACGGAGAGGAGTGGACGACCCCAACATCTTCCGCCCCGAAGTGACAGTGCGCAGAAAACAAATGGAGACTAGCCCACTAGGGGATTGGATGGAATGGCATTGCAATGATTGTACCTAGTTATGTAGGATGCGTACGTACGTTACTGTTACCGTTACTCTAGGTACGATATCTTCCTTACCTTTGGTAGAGCACAGCGCCACCTCCTCGGGCCAGAATCGGTGACGGAAAGGTCTCGCCTTTTGTTTGCCTCGCTTTCGTGCTCCAACTGCGTGAATTAATGGCTCTCAGAAACGGAATGGTCGAGAGAGTGGCATGATCCATCGTTGTATTAGACGGGTCACATTCCCACACAAGCTTCAGCTTCAAAGCCAACAAGGTAAAACCCATATATCCGTCAAATTGAAACATACGGCAACTGAAGTTGACGGACGAGACGCGATCATCACGATTGGAATTTCTCCAAACCTTCACACGAAATCCTCTATCCTTAGCCGCAGCACTGTCTCTTGTTGACGTTCCTCTATCACAATCAAGAACAGTTGCCATTTTGTATCCGTTGTCTCAGCTGTATTAGCTGCCTTGTTAGTACACTAGACTCGTCCGCTTGCTCGCTCGCTCGTTCGACCACGTCACAACTGGGTCGCATTACGGCCGCCGATCAGTGTGAACTCTTCTCAAAAGAGTTTCGGTTTGTCCCGACGGCTCGGGGCCATACCGCTTAACCCAAGAGCCTATCCCGCAACCGACCGTCTGTCTTGTCTGCTACCAACTTACCAGTCGTCTGGGATTCTGGGTCTCCCTGCGTCGCCGACCCTCCCTTCCGTTCTTCTGGAAATCCTCCTTGGCCGTTCTCTCATCGTATTGGCTAGCTGGAACCATTCACTCGGTTAGTCCCCTCCACACAGTCCGGGTTGCTGGGTCTTGTCACTCTTGTCACTCACTCTGTGCAACTTTTCGTTCAACGAGGCCCTATCATACAGGCTGGTTTGGTCGATACCTGGTTTTGGCGTGCTTGCTTCTCTCGACTGTCCCTGTCACATATATTCTCCCAGTGTTAGCCTCCCCTGCGACATACGTACCCTACCATCGGGACAGGGTCTGGGTATCTGTCACCGGCATATGTATGTATGCTTGACCCACCAAGGCCTGTCCTATCATTCTGCCCTTCTTTTAGCTTGCTGCTACAGTACCTACCTGCTGCTTTTCTGCCGAGTGCTCATGTATTTACATCAAATACTATTTCCTTCCCACTTAACTTATCTGTTCTCGAGTACGATCCTTCAAGGGGGACTTGAAGCAGAGGTTCCATAGCGATGGACCACAGAGACCCCGAAGAGGACCCAACGTCAGACTATGGGGATTCAATAGCAACCTCCGAATTTACTTCAGTTAATACCAGGGAACTTTACTCGTACGAACATGGAAGGTGTGTTGCTGATCATTGTTACACCCCGTCGATGAATGCTAATCTGTCAGGCGATATCAAGGCTTTCTCTGTGGTCGTTATGGCCTACCAAACGACGATGCTGAGCAGGTCCGCGAGGGCCTGAAGCATAAGCTGTACCTGGATTATCTCCTCGACGGAAAGCTCTTTCTGGCCCCCATCGGGAACAACCCGCAAAAGATTGTTGATCTTGGTACAGGTGTTGGCATGTGGGCACAAGACGGTCAGTTTTTCCGTCTCAGTTGCAATACTCTCAGGCTGACAATGAGCCTACCTTAGTCGCAGAAAACTTTCCCAGCGCACGGGTTATAGGATGTGATCTTTCACCCATCCAACCGCATTGGACGCCGCCCAACGTTGAGTTTCGAGTAGAAGATCTCGAGGATGAAAATCGTCCATGGACAAGAATATATGAAGATGCAGATTTAATTCATGTCAGAGCCTTGTTACAGACTTTGCGAAAACCGAGACAGTTATTGGAAAGAGCTTTTGAGTAAGTTGTGTCAGAATCAACTTGTCGTATCCCCAGCTCATTCAATGCTGCTAGAAAGCTGAAACCTGGTGCTTGGATTGAAATCCACGAAATTGTTCCCTTCGTCTTCTCTGTTGACGGTACTGCCGGAGATGATCATCCTATGAACAAGTTCTACCGCCTTGTCGAGGGCCCCTTTACCACGATATATGGTTGGAATCTACGCTTTCCATTCCAGATCGTTGAAGCGCTGCGTGACGTTGGATTCATCAATGTCAATGAACGTCATTCATACACACCTGTTGGCCGATGGCACCAGGAAGCAAAAATGAGAGAAATGGGAATCTTCACCCAAAACATCCTCGAGGAATGGGTCACGGCAATGCTTGGCCGTCCGGACATCATGGGAGTCACAGAAGAAGAGGCATATGAGCTTGGGCACAGCGTATTCGAAACCCTCAACAACACTCGCATTCACGCACAACTCGACTGGATTGATTGCTGGGCGCAGAAGCCACTTTAATAGATCACCGAAGAAATCTTTAGCAAAATGGCCATCTTGCAAAATTTCTCCCTTGCGAATGGACATCCGACAGAGACTGACTTAAAACTGCCAGCGTGCATAATGCTTTTTCCCCCACTTGGAATGCGTGATACCTCAGTACTCTGACTGCTAACCTACCTATCTGGCCTTGGTGACTGAGATGACATGGATGTAGGGTCACCTCGCATGCTGCTCGAGAGTTGTAGAAATGCAACGCAAAGCAAGCAATGCTTCTGCCGTGGCTTCTGCCGGTTGTCTAATTGGGAAACGGCTGCATGACAAACTGAAACGCTTCACCATATCCTCAGCTCTGCTCCATACATAGTTTAACACAGCTATCGGCTTGACTTTGAGCTGAAGATGAGACAGGCAACGCCTCCAGTCTTCTGCGGTGATATTTGGGGCTGAACTTGACATATTATCTATACTAGTAAGTAAAACATTAGCGGGCTTCTATGAGTAAAAGCCACCTTTTGAATAGATTGGGTGCACTTCCGACCTGTGGTCCTCAGCCGTGCCCAGTAAGTTATTTATTAGAAATCTTGAATAGAACACTGCATTCTCCGAAGGTTGGGGAATAGTTGATGTGAGAGCGTCTTGAGTCTGATACAAATGCCAGCATGAACAAACTGGTCTTGTGATTATGGTGCCTCTGTGCCCATTCGCGTATTCTAGTTCGAGCTGGGATCGTGAGCTGTATGAGAGGCAGTTGCCAAGGAAAAGAAACACAGAGAAAATAGAATATTAGATACCGGTAGACTGTATCATGTTCAAATACTATCATGTAAACAACATCCAAGATAAAGCATTGCAATTGGGAGGAGCAAAGCAAATAAACAGAAGAACAATGGCGCTCGGATATCGTATCACATCACTGCTCATAATGTCCTAATTCCCACCATACATGCGACCACCTGGAGGATTGCCAGTCGGAGGGCGCCCCATACCTCCCAACCCAGGTGGCATACCAGGCATACCCCCACCAAAGCCACCACTGAAGCTGCCAAATCCGCCCATGGGGGTAAAACTTGAAGTGTCGTTATAACCAGACATCATATAAGTCCAGTCCATCTCACCAGGCTCGTCACTGGAGGCAACAGACCCCGAGTTTGCACGTTGGCCAGGATGTACAGTTCCGGGCGTCATGTGGCCAACAGAGGGGGCAAACCCAGTGGAAGACGGCGTCGTGACCTGAGAATGCGGGACGCCGATTGGAGGCTGGGTAGGATTTGGAACAGGTCGATTGGCCTGCTTTGCTCGCCGGCGAGCTGCTACACGCTCACGCAAAGGTCCCAAGAAAGCTGGTCTGTGGACTTGTCTGCCAGCAGCTATCAAGCCAGCTTCATGCGCATCCCAGGCTTTGATAAAATGGCCACCAAAAGCCATATGCATAGGATTGTGGTAGTTATTGAGAAGGCCACGGAGGTCATGATTCTTTTCGATGGCATCCCATGCTCGCTCTACCATTGGGCCGGAGACGCGGTGGCGTAACTCCTGGACAAGAAACATGTAAGCGGGAAAGGGGAAGTGGTGCATAGAGTACCATTTGAAGGGCCGGAGGGACTCGGATGATTGGACGACGTTGTCGTATTCGATCATTTGCGTGGCTTGCAAGAAGAGGCTGTCGCGTTCAACGTCTTTAAGGGGCAGATTGTCGTCATTGCTATGCATTCGAACAAGGAAGCTAATGATTCGCATCTTGCACATAGCTTGGCGAGTCATGGTAAGGGTAAAGAAGTGCAGGGGGATCTTAGGGTCGCATTGGCTCAGGTAAGTGCCTTCTATGTGTGCACAGAAACCGTCGAGCGTATAGGCAGGGCCGTCTTGACCAGCAAGGCGGATGGTAGCTTGGTTCTTGGAAGCAGGTGTCCCAGCAGGACTCTTATCTGTGTTGTTCATTTTGTAGCTGTCGCGGTTACTATCGCTTGAAACCGCCATAGCGAGCTCGACTCTCGTAAGAGAAAAGAGCATCTCGGTTGGTCCAGAGTGTGGTGTGGGTAACTCTTTACCGTCAACATGTAAATCCGAGTCGTTGACGTTCATGGGAATCTTGCAGTCGCCGCCAGTCGAGAGAGCAGTAACTGTTGATCCTGCCATCTCTCCTAGCCGTCGATCGTATCCCACAAGGGTCCACCACAGTCGGCGACGCTGCTCAACCTCAAATGGCGGCAGCCCAAATTGTGCTGGATCTCGGTGAAGTCCCATCCGCTGGGCAATGCGGACAGCTAAACCAATGAGGCAGAATACTTGGCGAGGGTCAACGAACCATCGAACAGCAAACTAAGTAAAAGTTAAGCGACAGCATTCACAAAAGAATTCCCAGGTTAAACTTACGAGGTAAAGAATATACGCCTGCAAGAGAATAGGATCATTGACCCTCATAAACCCGGCTTTCGTCAGCGCATGCTGCGTACCAGTATGGTACCTTGCCAGGAGGTCCTTTTTGGTCTCGTTGAACCGTTTGTAGACGTCTGCATCCTCAAGCGATGTAATCGCCATGAGGTACATGGAGAACATGAGAGCCTCGATGTTCTTTGGTGCATTTTCGAGATCAGAGCTCGCCTCTATGATCTGTGCTTGAACTGTAGGAACATGCGTTATCTTGAGCAGGGGATTAATGTTGTCGATATATATTTGCCAGAGCTGGAAGATGTGTATTGTGGAAGGATGAAGATTCACGATAGGGACTGAGGCAGCTCCAATGATGAAAGGAAACCCATCAGTGTCAAACATTCGATCAAAGGCACGATGGATACTTGAGCCTACTTCAGGTTCATCATCCGAGGAATCTTGCAGCATGTGTTCACTGGCTCGAAACTACGTAGAATATTAGACGATTGCAGTGAGCGAGAGGAGAACTCAACCTACCTCCTTGTGATAAGAAAACCACGCCCCACCGCCAGTCCTATAATCGTGTGAGCAGAAGTACTTCGAGGGGCGTTGACATGCTTTGTCTGCAGGATGCATACCGTTGCTCTGAATTAGATGGTGCAGGGGATGAACTAGCTTCAGGGGTTGTCTTAAGACCTTCAAAATCGTTCTCAAGTTCTTCGACATCTTCACCCGGGGGACCATCAGGTCTTAATTCATGCCCAATGGCATCAACTTTGACACCGTGCTCCGCTAGAAGGGTTTCGTACTTTTTTAGCCGATCGATCAGGTCCTTCTCCTGGAGACGCTTCTTCCGACGGCGAGGAGGCTGGGGTGGAATAACACGACATTCAACCTTGGCCTTTACACAGTTGGCACACGGCTTGTTCTTGTCACAGCGGACCTTACGCTGTTGACAAAGCACACAGCTGGTTCCTCGAGTTAATTTGATGGCGGAAGGGTCCTGAGGCTGCTGGACTTGAGACTGCTGTTGCTGCTGCGGGGCCGATCCGGGGACACCGGGAATGCCATTTGGGTAGGGCATGGCCAGTCAGTGACCTCGTCAGAGGACCGAATCGTCGAATGATCTGACCCCGGCGGAGTGGGTATCCTATCCCGGATCTGCACGGGACCGGGCAAGGGGTACAGGCGACGGCAAAGGAGCTTTCGGGCCCGGGCAAGTGTGTGCTGAAACAATAAGACACAACAACAGCCACGCGTTATTGGGTGTTGACGTGGCGGCGAATGAAGAGCGGGGGTAGGCCCCAGAAAGAGGCGTTTTTGTTCAGATTTGAGAGACTCTCATGGGTTCCCTGAGCTGCAAGTCTCTTTCAGCTGTAGGTACTGGACTGTCGGAATTCTCAGCCCTACAGTAAGATACTTGCCTACCTACAGTAAAGTAGCTTGTGGATAAGTAGGGATCAGAGTCAGGGACCTGCAAAGGCATCCATCCATCTGCTTGTGGCCAGTGACAGGACAGATCTGCACAAGAGGAAACGGACGTTGCGATGCGTTGGATGGATAATTATGGCGTGTTTGCGATCTTCGGGCCCGAGATTACGGGAGCGGGAGCTTGAGTTTTTGCTTGGCGGCCGTGCTCTTTTATGACACTGGTTGATATCGTAAGTAGGATTGAACTAATTGGTCCCCTCGATCTTTGCGTGTTAATGGGTGTTGAAGATGAGGTTGAGCGGATCAGATACAATCAAGGGCGGGTCAAGACGTGTAATCCAAGGGCGAAATGAAGAAGAGACGAAGTACCATTGAGAGACTCTCCTCGGGTAGTAGACAAGTAAATGGCCGAGAGTTGTCAAGGTTGAGTGTTGCTCACGATGAGTTTATGTCCGTCGGTCCCGAGGGAGGGGACACTCTTGGCACCTTCGCGACCTTGATTTCCCAATCGAGTATAGCTTTGTGGTCTCCGGATCCGACCTATAACTGATCCCTTCACCTTCGGGACCCTTATTCTACGTCAAACCACTTCTCTCGGGTCAATTTTCGTAATTGTCTCTATTAGGATGAGTATTGACCGAGCACGCGCATTTTCTGTGTGCAAATCTCTTCTAGGTCCTGCCGCTAGTTTCAACTTATTGCATGGCTCGGTTTTCAGTCCGTCCGATGATTACTTGCAGTGTAGATATATATCTAGCAAAATGTCCTGTTCAACAAGCCTCATCTTGCTCAGCAGCACCAGATCCCAGTGTTTTCCAACGTCTACAGATATACTAATACTAATAAGCTGTATAATATCACATCTTATAAGCCCCTGTATCTCTAGCTGAACAGCTTCAGCCTCAACTTCAACTTCAGCCATGTCTCCCCCTGACAAGATGGAATCTCATGCTCCAGATCGCAAATCATTCAACTCACTCTCATCAGCCGAACCACAAATTCCTTTCGAGCCTAACAACAAAATACCATCACAAGATGAGAAGCCTCAACCGCAACCACTTCAAGGCAACCAGCAAGAGTCCACAAATGACACCAAGGAAGATGAGTCAAGTTCCAAGGGCCCAGCTTTCGACGAAGAAGCTCAGGAGAACTACAAACCAAAGACACTGAAGTTCTGGCTTATAATCCTCTCCGTCTTTGCTTCCATGTTTCTCGTCGCTCTTGACCGCACTATCATTGCAACTGCCATTCCTCAAATCACAAATGACTTCCAGAGTCTAGGCGACATAGGATGGTATGGTTCTGCATACATGCTCACAACAGCTGCCTTTCAGCTCATTTTTGGTCGTATCTATCGATTCTACCCTTTGAGGACGACCTTCCTTGTCTGTATCTTGCTGTTTGAGATTGGCTCTGCCATTTGTGGTGCCGCTCCCAATTCTGTTGCTTTTATCATCGGAAGAGCTATTGCTGGTATTGGCTCAGCAGGCATCATGACTGGGTCGATGATGTCCATTGTTCCTATGATTCCTCTTCATAAGCGGCCAATGTTCCAATGTAAGTATACAACTCTCCCCTCCATGACTGGACGAGCAACGGTTGACATGTTTATAGCTATGTTTGGCATGGTTTTTGGCATCTCGTCCGTTGTTGGACCTCTTCTTGGTGGCGCCTTCACTCAGCATGCCACTTGGCGATGGTGTTTCTATATGAATCTACCTGTAGGATTCGTCGCCTCGGTCTTTCTTTTCTTCTTCCTCCACATATCACCCAAGAAGCACGAACCTGTTCCTGTTCTGAAGCATATCACCCGATTAGACCCGCTCGGAACATTCTTCTTTGTGCCATCCATGATCTGCCTCATCCTGGCCCTTCAATGGGGTGGCTCGACTTACCCCTGGGGCAACTGGCGAATAATTCTCCTCTTCGTTCTCTTCGCTCTTACAGCCTTCATTTTTGCTCTCATACAGATCAAGATGCCCGAGACCGCAACTGTTCCAGCTAAGGTCATCACTCAGAGGACTATGCTGGCCTGTGCATGGACCATGCTGTTTGTTGGTGGTGGTATGATGATTGTCGTTTACTATCTCCCCTTGTGGTGTAAGTAGCCCCTGTCTTCCGTCTTCATTTTGTTTATAACATACGCTTACAAATTATTAGTCCAGGCTACCAAGGGCGCCAAACCCGTCGACTCGGGCATTTATACAATCCCGTTAGTGCTAAGCCTTGTCGTAGCTAGTATTATCTCTGCTGCCTTCACCCAGCGCATTGGCTACTATGTCCCATCTATGCTGATATGTCCCTGTATCATGGCCATTGGAGAAGGGCTCCTGACCACGCTCAAGCCAGACACGGGTTCATCGCACTGGATTGCCTATCAGTTCCTTGTTGGTTTTGGTTTGGGCCTTGGAATGCAAACTTCCGGCCTTGCTGTCCAGGCAACACTTCCCAAGGAGGATATCCCCATCGGAATCTCGATCACCTTCTTCGCGCAGCAACTCGGTGGTGCCATATTCGTCTCCGTTGGGCAGACAGTGCTTAATGGGCTTCTCGCGAAACATTTATCAGATATACCCAACCTCACGCCCAAGAAAATTGTCGATGCAGGCGCTACAGAACTAAACAAGATAGTTCCGGCCGAGTACATGCCCCTGGTGAAGGACGCCTACAACATTGCCATTACGCGGATATTCTTTGTGAGTCTGGCATTGACTCTAGCCCAGTTGGTTTGCGCTCTTGGCGTGGAATGGAAGAGCATCAAGCCCAAGACCGAGTCGTCGCCAGAGGCCGGCAACCCTCAGGTTCGACAGGAGTCAAAGCCGGAAGAGTCATGATGGACGATATATAAGACGTTTGGGTTTGTAATTTTGATGAGGCTAGTAGCAAAGAAAAACTCCCCTCATAAAACAAGACCGCTCATACAAAAGTAAAACAAATAGTACAATACATATGTAGATTAGAATAGGATAATAGCGATTACGAGCGTACATTCATGTCCCAATACCTCAAACAGGCAACTGACTTTGACTCGGATGCAATCCGATTAGCTATTTCAGTATCACGCCGTGCACCGGCCGCTCTCAACACCAGGCGACCTGTTCTTTATTGGACTTCTTAGTCGCACTTGGGAGGCGAAGGATGGCGGTGAAGCCTTTGTGCCATGATCATCATGCGACATCCACCAGAGACGACTTGGACAGGGGACCCATCTCTATGATCGCAGAAAGGATCAAAAAGAAGGCATAGCCTGGAGAATTCTTGGAAGTTAGTTGATATTTACAGCATGGACAGATTTGTAAATAAATAAATGCCTTCAACGTGAGGGTTTTCTCTTCTCCAAGTCCACGACGCTCAAAAACCACATTCATCTGTAATACTTCTTGACCGCCATCTTTGGCTTACAGCTTATACGGAATTGCGCCGAATTACCAACGATTTCCTCCTCTCGAGCATTTCCTAAACTCAATTGCAATTGTCATGTGCACATGTATCAAGACCACAATGGCTTGCGGCCACACATTCACAAACTATGCCACAACATGTGGCATGGCCACAAACTCTCGTCCATGCACTCCCAATGTCAAAATTCGACATCTCAACGACACGTGCGCAGCGTGCGATCCGGCGGCCCAGAGGCGCCGTGTCCGTCAGGACTACGAGAGCCGGCACGCCGAGCTCATGGCCGAGTACATGGCGGCCAAACAGACAGGAGATGGAGCAGCCATGGCGCGTGTGGAGCTTCTGGTCATGGAAAATTCCATGACCACAATGGAGCGAAATTTCGAGATCGGCATGCACTGCCAGGAAGAGGATGTCATGTGGTGGGAGATAAATTGAACGACAAAGATGCGCTGAAATGATTTATGACAATTACGAGAGGGATCTGGCGTTTGCCTGTACCAACAATGGGGGGACTACTGCGTATTTATGAACTACCTACTTATCAACATCTGCCATTAATACTGGACTTGTGAGCGCAACATGTCCCCAAACCATTATCCCAACCGTCTAAATACTAATGTAATATGTACCAGAGCCTACCGTGACTCTTGAAATCCTCCGCTCTATGTGTATAACGCCAAGAATTAGACAAGTTAAGTATTGTTAACCGAGGCCCAGGCTCTGTGTTTTTCATGTTCCGCGTAAAATGACAAAAATGGAATCGTTCTTGGTCTTGATGCCGAAAAGAGTGCCCTCAGCTTATGCCGAGGGATGCAAAGTGGTATCCAATGTTTTTAAAACAAAATGTGAGGCCGTGTCTTTCGTAACAACTTTAATGAGGTGAGCTTCAATGCGATCTGGGTGATGGTGGCTGTGGTGATACTGATCGGTAGGTGGGACGGTCGTATTGTACGTTCTTGAAGGCCGGCATGAGAGTGTCAATGCTGAGTGGTGTTTGTATTGAAGGATAATCCAAGTCGATAGAGCTAGCAGTCGACGTTATCGATGTTGAAGAAGTATCGGAAGTGAAAGAGGTGGCTTGCTTGTACTTCTTGCTGGGCGCAGGCGAGTCGCTGTCGATGTTATCGCAATGTGGACGTTTCCCACTACGAGACGGCATGGCTGTGCGTGTCGTGGGTTGCTGCAGGTAGAAAGCAGGCGTTGTGATGTTCAAATGATGTGAAGCCGTCGACACGCGGACCACTTTGTCCGTACTTTGACCACAGGCGGCGATCATGGTTTGGGCGTGTCCGAAAATGAGAGTGGTGAGATACTATGGAGTGGACTCCCGAGGCGGGAGAGTAAATTCGAAGTTTGGTCAAACCTGGAGGCGGCGACGAAGATTGGGTTGGGCGATGAGTATCGGAGAATTAGAGATTGAGATTGAGTATGAGATTCGAGGCAGATAAGAGATGCGACGTGCGACTATTTCAGATCAGATGAGTGCTTGATATTTGCCGGAAGGATCCAGTTATGGTCCAGCCAGTGAGAAAGAGAGACAACCGAGAAGGAAGAGGAGGGGCTGAAATAGGTGAAGGGGGAGAAAAGAGACAATGGGACGACGATCTTGATGGAGATAAAGAGGATAAAGGATGATGGATCTTGAAAATCAAATCAATGGAGGGGAAAGAAAGAAGAGAGAGAAGAAGAAAGGCGGAATGTGTGAAATGTGAGACTCGGGTGTATGAAAAGAAAGAAAATGAAGCCACAATAATAAGAGGGAAACAGACGTGCCGGTGGTATCGCCCGTCTGAGCCAAAATGAGATAGATGCCTGCATTGGATGGATGGATGCATTTGCATTTGCATTTGCATTCGCTTTGCATATCTTACCTTGAGCGGCTTGAAAATTGGTGGAGATGGTCAAGCTTGAAAGCTTCTTTTGGAGTTAACTAACAAAGGGTTGTACTTGGTGACAAGATTTATTAGTTAGATTCGGCTTTTGTTGAGTTCTCGTACAAAGAACCGACACAGTATCAAAGCCTATTTTACCGCTGGTGAATGCTGTGCCGAGTAACCTGCAACCATGGCCGGTTTTGCAAAAAGCAGCTGGTGTATCAAATGGATTGGATCTCGACTCCTGGATGGTGATCAAAGCACCATAGAAATAGCCACAGGCACAGGCACGGGCATGGATCTGCTCAACTAAGCGAGGTCGCGTCAATGTCGACGAGGGATAGACAATAGATATACCATAAATAGACTGATAATAGGATTATATCAGCTCATACATACACACAAAGCATAAAGCACACACATGTGCTCAACTTGATTCATTGTATGATCATGACATGTCACTCTAAACGGTGGCAAAATTCAGGGTTACATGCCGCAATGTCGAATTTAGAACGGAAATTGAATGCTGACCTAATACTGTTATCACCGACGAAACAGACCCCACATTCAAGTCTCCATTACCTTACCTACCTAGTACTTAGGCACTACCTTAGGTAGCTCAGGTAGCCCTAGAGCTCTAGCAGCCTAGCATGGATGCGGGGCATTTTTATTCCTACCAGCAACTCATCTCATCTCCATCATCCTTCACGCCAACGCTGCCTTGACCAAAGCTAACGATAGCTTCATTCAATACCAAACACACTAATCTCAACCCCCTTCCTAACTTCACGACATAATTTTCACCACACACTTCAAATTAAACGCTCCGCAGTGTCTTCGCCTCAGCTCATCATGGTTGCTTCGACCCCCGCCAACCCTCTTCTCTCTAACCAGAAGAGTTCCGAGCTTCAGGCTGTTCTTCACCCACTGGTCCTCCTCACCATCTCCGATTACATCACACGGCATACTCTTCGTCAACAGGAAGGGCCCATCATTGGCGTCTTGCTAGGTCAACAAAATGGTCGCGAAATCACAGTCGAGCATGCCTTTGAAGCTCATACCCGACAAGAGCCCAATGTGCAAGGTGGATACCTCCTCGATGCCACGAAATTCGGCGCACGGTTAGAACAGAGTCAGTAAACTCGTCCATGCTATCATCATCTCCCTCTAAATATGTACTAGTGATCACTGTCCACAAAGATAGACACCTCGACCTCGTTGGATGGTACACCCTTCTACCTTCTTCAGGTCCGACCCCGACTATCCTACCAATCCACAATCAGATTCTCGAAGGTTGGAACGAGTCAGCCATACTCCTCGGATTCCACCCGGAACAGGTCCTTGATCACTCCGTCGGTGGCAGACTTCCACTCACTATTTACGAGAGCAATTATGAAGTCGACGACCCAAAGGCGGATAACGATGGAGAGGACAAGAAGATGGATGACGGGGAGCCCACTCTCAAGCTCAAGTTCAGAGAGCTACCCTATTCGGTTGAGACCGACGAAACAGAGATGATCAGCATGAACTACGTTGCTGCTTCAGGAGGAAACGCTGCTGCCGCTCCACAAAAGGAAGACAAGCCCTCTTTGTCCATCGAGTCAAATGGCAAGGGCAAGCGCCGACTAGTAGAGAGCCATGACGAAGATCACAACAAGGCGATTGCGCAGGATGATGAGGTTGCTCTGACGCCGGAAGAGGACGAAACAATTGCTGCCCTCACAGCAAAGGCCAACGCTATCAAGATGCTCCAGTCCCGAATACTCCTTCTCACCACCTACCTAGAGCGTCTTCCTCCCTCGTACATCAACGGGAACACAGCCGATTCCAGTAGCATGGACGCCGACTATACCACTCCATCAGCGACAGTGCTTCGCCAGATCCAAGCCCTCGTCAGCCGCCTGGACCTCGTCATTCCCTCGGACAGAGCCGCATTTGAGCGCGAGATGCTCCATGAGGCAAACGATGTTAACCTGGTGAGACTCCTCAACGGCATTGTCCAGAGCGTCGGCCAGGCCCGCGACGTTGGTAAGAAGTTCTATATTGTCGAAAACGCAAAGGCGTCGCACCGTCGTGGTGCTCCTCCTGGCCCCGGACAGGATTTTGTTATTGACCCAGCGGCTTATAACATTCGTGGAGCTGGCGATATCCTGATCTGAGATTGTTAGATATACGCGTGAAGCCACGATGACGCGTACGACAGAAACGACTTAGTTACATTCAGCCAGGCGTTTGGTGTTTGAGGTATTACAACTTCAAATCGTGTTCTAGACATGAATTAAAGCATAGACTAGTTAGCCATATCATGTTCACGAGTCTAGTTGTTTGTGGGGATATCCCGGCTTCATATGTTAAGTCAAGATAGGGATCAAGTGTTCATGTTAATATCGTGGACTATGTCTGCTAGGACGAACTCCTTGCCAACCCGTTCTTCCAGCCCATTGAGCCACTTCATATCTTGGTTGGCATCTCTCCAATCAAATCGAACCTTACCTCCAAGCTACCAGTACAGTAGCTGGTATCTTCATAACTGAGAATCTATTTACACATCCCCCGTGAAATATGCCACTGGAATACGTAGCTCTTTGGATATCTTTTTTGTCTATCATTCATAAGTCGTAAAAAGGCAATCTTGAGAAAGATCTTATGCCTCAATAACAATCTTCAGGACAAGTTTGCCCTCGTCGTCACTGGTGCGTGTTGCTAGCTCAAATGCACGTTGCGCCTGGTCCAGGCCCTTGAAACGATGGGTGACCATGTCGTCCAACGAGGGTAGGCTGCAGCCAGACGGGTTCGCAGCTTGCGAACACAAAAGTCGAATACCGGTGGGATATGTGTTGGAATACCGGAATACGCCCAGGATGTCAATCTCGCGGAGGTGAGCCACCGAGAGAGGGAGAGTCTGGATCGGAGTTCCCATGCCCACCATGATTACTTTGCCGCCAGCTTTGGTGGCATATAAGCTCGTGTGCATGCATACCTCCTTTCCAGTGCACTCGAATGTGACATCCACACCATCCTCGTCCTCCTCAAGCATGAAGGTACCACCAGGGTTTGATGAAGCAAGGATATCCGCCGCCAATGATTTGGCTCCATCGAAGCGGCTTGCGGTTGAAAAGGTGCTAGCAGGAGTAATGATACCAGTCTCGGGCGTAGATATTCCAGAAGAATAGTTTGATGAGTTCAAACGGGACAGGGGGGTAACAAAACCATGAGTTGCGAATCCACGGCTTATGGCATAGTTGACACGCCCAGCATCGATATCGGTAATTGTCACCGAGGTGCAGCCTGATTGACGAGCCATTGCGGCAGTCAAAAGGCCAACGGTGCCGGCACCGATAACAAGGGCAGTGGAACCCGGCTCCGGCCTGGCACGGTTCACCGCATGGATAGCTACAGACAGCGGCTCGAGGAGGGCGGCGGCCTCGAGCGAGACGTTATCGGGCAACCTACAATCGGGTTAGTAACCAGGGCTGTCGGGAGTATCGTGCTGAGCTTACTTGTGACACCAGACAGCGGGATGGTTAATCCTCTCTTGCAATGTGCCTTGGTAGTGAGGGTAGGTTTTGGCACTGCTTCTGAAACGCAACTTTTTGCATAGGTTATAACGGCCTTTACGGCATATGCCGCAGTTTCCACAAGCAACACCAACTTCAAGAGCAACCCGGTCGCCCAGCTTGAAGCCACTCACTTGAGGACCAATAGCAACAACTTCCCCGGACGATTCATGGCCTAGTGACAGTGGGTGGCAGGCACAGAGATCGCCATTGGCAAACTTCTTGTAGTAGGAGACATCTGAACCACAAATGCCAGTCGCCTTGATAGCGATTTGAAGCTCGCCTGCCGCTGGAGCCTCGATGGTCCTTGTTTCCTGCAACGCGGGAAGTCAGCCAAGTGTTCGGGTAGGGCTGAAACGACAGCAACCCATAGCGGTTGTCAGGGTCTGCTTACCAGTCGCAGATCGCGGGGACCATGCAAAACAGAGGCACTGATGCTCAATGGCTTCGATGGACCACCGGGTAGATGCGCTGGTGCGATCTCTCCCGTAGCAACTGGGGCCATAGCTGTCAACAACAACGCTTGAAGCGTGGGATAAAGGTGGGATGTTGGTGAGAATGGAGACTTGAGGTCGGGCGATGGCTTGATCAGTTGCCGTTTGGGGCAAATACAACAAAGGGGATTGGCTGGTGGAGAGAGATGGAAACGTGGGAGACGGCCAGCGCGTGGGGGTAAGGGCCTAGGATAGCTCGTGGAGGCGCTCCAAATGCCAAGTGCCTAGGTGGTGGATTGGTGTAAGATATAGAAGTATACAAGACTTGATATCCTCGAGCTGTTTGACACGAATGCTTGAGCCGGTTTGGGCAGGTAAAAAGGCTCACGGCTATGTATCGTTGGATCGAGGAAGAATGAGCCAAAGGAAGACGGGTTCCCACCCCTTAAGTAGATAACACTCCTCGCCAGTAACCTCCGGAGCAATTCGCCAGAGGAGTCCGGATCGAGAGCAATCAGAAGCAAGGGCGTGCGCTCATCATCAAAATGCTCAGTGCCAAGGTGGAGCGGCGTCTTGAGGCGTTTGAATTGGGAGGGAGAAGGGCCCAGTCAGGAAGCAACAAGCTATCGGTGGGAAACGAGGAGCTTTCCGTTAGGTGTTGTCATATCGCAAACTAGCTGCAGGACTTAGCACGATGGCAATGGTGTATCGGCAGAACGACAACCCCTGATGCTCAAGAGAGCAAGATGGTCGCCATGTGCCTGGGCCGAGGCCGGACCGCCAAGCAGAATTGGTGCAGGCGGGCGTCTTGGATGCACAGATGGGGCGTCACTGAGGGCCCTGATGCTTGTTCGCGGGGCGCGCTATCAAGGGTCTAATAGCGGCGTCTACTTGCTGGGTCGTCCTGGAAAATCGTGGACAGGGACATTGTAGTAGGTAACTAACTAGTTGGTTTGGTGAAAGGTGTCCAAGCTAGCAGAACACCATGCCGCGGATAGAGGAGGGCTAGAAGGCGTGCTGCCAGAAGGAAATGAGTCTTTTCGTGATCACGGCTTACACGAGTGTTGGGGGTTTTGACAATGCTGGCCACTACTGGTGCCCGCTCTAAAGAGAAAACACGATCATCAATTGTGACGAACGTGTGCCGTAGATACTGTTGCATGCCTCCGCGGCGGAAGACGGCCAGGTGTACCGGGGACCATGTTTGTCCTACTGTAGCCATGCACGAGCAGCATCGTGGTGTGGTCCCTAATCAGCCCGAGATCGCGGTGAGTGAGACTGTGGAAGACATCCATGACAGTTACAGAGTGTCATTGACGCACGTGTCTGGAACGTCAACGACTGCAGTGAAAGACGAGGCATTGCTCGATATCGACTTTAACAACACAGGGAACCCAGTGTGAGAAAGGCTAGCCAAGCTTGAGTGTCCGTGCAAATAGCGGTCTCATCGACATGGACAAAAGGAACATCACCATTTCGACAGTTCCAGCTCTCAAAAGCTGTCGTCAACAGTTTTCCAACCGTCGTCAGCCACCAGCCAATGAATAGGTACGCTATGCTGAGTCGCAGGCTGCAGGGCTAGACAACGGGCCGAGTCATATCCCCCGTTTACTACGTCGTACTTCTGGGACATGAAATAAATTTGAGAAGTGATTAATTTGTCTCAAGAATTGATGGTGGCCAAGGATGGCCTGCTGCGAGAATGTCAAGGTCAGTGGAGGCATGCTTGATTCTGCAATGCTCGTAGGTCAAGCTGAACAAGACTGATGAGAGAAGAGAGCACACCAGATAAGGTGCCCGCATTGTCCGGTGCAAAGGTGGCCACAGATGTTCTCGTCTCGACTGAGCCTTTCCTTTTTTGATAGCAATCTCCTCCAGTACATGTATACATGTATTTCCGCATTTGCCTACTATAAGTACTAACCTTGCCGGCCGTGTATCACACCAATCGGGGGATATCCATCCCCTCCAAGTTCCAGGACGGAGGGCAGAACTTTAACCAAGAACCAACCTTCCAGTCCTCAGTCCTCCTATTACCTTGGTAGGAAACATCTTATGTTATCCATAACAGTGCCTCGGGGTTGGTTTCTCGCTGGAACAACCAATGTTTTGCTCTAAATAAACTCAAGAACATTACACAAGAACTAATTCGAAGGCTTATGCTGTTATCAATCAAGATTTATACATAGCCGCTTATCACCTCCACTTGTCTAGTCTTGTCATGTCGTGCCTTATCAAGGGTTCCAAGGGCCAAGGATCAACCACAGAAGAAGCAACACGATGTCGACAGTAAATCTATAGTTGGCAGGGATCAGAGGGTCAAACCCCGGACCCCATATGTAAGTATGGTCCAGCCCTCCCTCCCTCCGTTTGGCGGGGATGGGGTAGGACTGCTTCCGCCATGTTCTCAGTTGTCTTCACGGCGATCTGTTCTCTCCCGATGGGGGTGAGAATGAACGATGATTTCCAGGTGTGGCTATGGTGCCTCCTACCAATGAATATATCCATGGTTTAGGAGTGTTATGTGGGCAAACGTCAACAATAGTACGCTTGATACATGTTCTGGTTGCCATCAGCCTCATCATAACATGAAAATTTTCAACAGCCAACACACGAAAACAATCTGCACGTCTTTCCTTTCGCCTAAGACCAGGCTAAAGCTTGCATCAACAGCCAAGACTGGGTCATTCCAGGGTTATCTGGGCCATTCGGATGTTGAGAAGTTTTCTTCTAGAATGCAGCTCGCTCCATCCTTGCCGCAAAGTTCAGCTTGATCCAAACCCAATAGCTTGACCAAGTGCCGACACCGTGTGCTCAATTCCTGACGCATTGACTTTCTGTCAAAACGAAATATTCCGTTGTTCGGGATAGCCACTACATACAAACAGCAAGAGAGTTGCACAACTGATTGGCCTACGGTAGCTATCTTGCTGCACGTCTATTCTAAGGGTTAGCCACAAGGTGCAGAAATGACGAGATGCCATGCGCTTGGGGTTCCACTACTTCATCCCAACCCCTGGATGTGACAGACTGAATCAAGTCTTGAAAACCCACCCCAGCCGGAAGCATGTAAGTTCTGATAACCGTCAATCGCGGTTAAAACCCCCCAATTATATTGATAGCCTATTATTATTCAGGCTTTATGCGAGGATACCGACAACTGATCTAACGTTTTAGTCAACTACGAACATCAGAGAATAGCTACATCCTTCAGACTAGTAACTAGACGATCTGAAGACTCAGTACTCTATTACTCTCGTAAAAGGGCATATGGCTACAGTCCAAGGCATGAATCGACAGACAAATAAGTCGCTCCCACACAATTCAAGCCATGACAGTCGCCAAGTACTAACTAGGTAGGGTGTCATGAAAGTGCTATGTGTAGGGAGGCAATCGCAATCCCTTTCAGACCGCCTCTTCCTTGAGCACGACATAGTATGTACATTGGATGCTTGCTTGGCCTCGCTCAATCAGGCATCGTCTCATTGGATTACAAGAACAGACAGAGAGCGGAATACAAATGTTAGCACGCAAACTCTATTTTAAGACAAGACAAACTATGCAAGACACATGTCGGCTCCCTCCTACAGTACAGTATGTACATTGCTCAGGAAGAAGGTTAATGGACACAGCAAACCAGCTGCGCATGTTTCTCAAGGCAGTATTTGATAGGATGCCAGTCTCAATCCTCCGCTTGAGGCCTTCATTTAGAAACAGCCCTATGGGTGCTGTCCGGCAACCATTGGGACCTGCAAGAATGGTTGGTTCAATTTCTGGGCGTTGCTGACAGTCTTGTTCATGCAAGATTGACGGGATATGCTATTCGACTGAGGTTGAGAGCCTAGTCTACGCCATTGCTCCCAATGCTTTCAGGTTGACACAGCATATGTGTACAGCAGGTTTCGCCATAATCATCATAGAAATGCAATCTACATACCACCTCCAGAGTCTCGAACAGATGTTCTGTGCGACCGTTACATGGCGTAAAGTGTTTTTCTGCAGCTTGGCCTCGGTCAAGATTATAGTCAGGGTCTTCCAGACCGGATTTCAACACCAGACGAGGTATATCCAATGAACTCAAATTATCTTATCTATCAATGACTTTCTCAGCATGAGGACATAGGCTCATGTGAACGATGAAGCATACTTCTCGGGCCTCAATTGTGATCATGAAAACCTCTCTGATGAGTCTTTATCACAGCTTTAACTTGATACGCCAGTCATCACGTCGCATCCTCTACAATTGCGAGCTGGGAGATGTGCAGTCTTCCTTGTAACCAACCCACCAACTCTATACACCGCCATCCCTTCAAGATCGAACGATCGTGATAAATGACGATGAGGTTCCGGCAGCGCAATGACATTATCAAAAGCATAAGTGTTGCTGTTACACGGCATTTCCATACACACCACGGCGTTTGATATAAATTCATGAGGCCTCAGACGAATAGAAGATCACAAACGCAACGATAAAGAAAATCAGTTTTACTTATGACACCAGGCTCAGAGCAATGCTATCAAAAAGAGGAGGGAATCTGATGCAAGCCCCTTATTCATCATCCACATAGTGCACTCGTTGCTGCTACAGCTTAGAAGGTGCTGGCCGCCAAGCGGCTCGCAGCATTCCTGGCATCCACACGATCCTCGTCATCCTCTTCGCTGACACCCTTAAGACCGGCACGGCCACCCGTCTGTCGCCCTTGAGCTGCCTCGGTGCTCTCTTCGCTCTCCCCCTCCTCTGACACCTTGCTGATGAGACTGCCCGACACGCTGCGACCCGTGGCATCTGAACGGCGAGGAACGCCACTCCAAGAGTCACCCTTGGGGCCTTGACTGGCTGCGAGACTTGATCGACGCACGGTAGGATGCGACTCACGACCTAATCGGCTCAATCCACCGGAAGCGTCAATTGATCGGATATCCGGTCGGACCGTCTCCAGCAGGGCCAGAGTCCGTCTCTCAGCTTCAATCTCTCTGAGCACATATTCCCTGATGCTCAGGCGGAGATCAGCCGAAGTTCTCGAGAACCACTTACGACGCTCCTGGACCAAGTTTTGGGTGACACGGTTGGTCTTGTTGTACAAGTAGGTCTCGTGCTGGCGAGCGTCATCCAATGCTGTGATGGCCTCGTCCACCTTTTCGCGGCGAACACTCGAACTAGCCTTGAGGCGATCAGCCGCATTGAGCTTGCTACGGGTAGCTTCCTGAGCTTGTAGGAATTCGCGAATCAGGATCTGTCGGTTGGTAAGCGACTCCTTGACAATGAAAGCGTCTTGTGAGTGATATTGGAATGGGTCGCCAATAGTTGTAGCCTCTGCTGTCGCTTGGGCAGCATGATAGTCGCCGACGGTCTGGACGACTTTACCCAGCTTTCGATATGCATTTGCCAAACCAGGATGGGGTTCCTGGACATGCATACTTGTGAGTTTCGCGCCGTAATCGGCTTCGGAAAGGCCAAGTCCTAAAGATGTTCAGCATGCTGGACTTGTGCGGTCTGCCAGAAGCTTACCCCTCCTGGCCTTCACCAGCTTATCAACCTTGTGGCCGGCATCCATGCTACCAAGATAAAAGAGCTTGACGGTTGGACGTGCATCCGCAAGCTCAGGGGTATCATCAGGGGGTGGAGCAAACTGCTTCAAAATCTTTCTGCGGACGCCTGTCGCTGGCTGCTTCTTCTTCACCATGGGGCTATAACCAAAGTCACTCTCCACAAAGAGTACCATCTCGTCGTCCCGCATCAGGATTTCGTTACCGCAAACGTAGTTCAACCACCGCTGCATCAGGGCCTTGACCCGAATTTCGTCCTCGTCTGTCCCAGCTCCAGCGGAGGTCAGAGGCGGCGGGACCGCGGGGACAAACACCTCTGGATTCGCAGATATCAGATGATCGGCGAGTTTAACAAACTCGGAGTGTAGACGGCGAACATCTCGGAATTGAGTTGTTCGGAAGCGGGGAATGTTAGTCTGTGACTTGTCAGTCCATCATGAGGGTATAAAAAGAACTCAGAAATCGTACGTGAACATCGAATCGGAGGATGGGATCCTTCTTGCCAGTGCGTTCGAGTCCCGTAATCTTGGCTTGGAGTCGATACTGAGGCCCAGCCGGTTTTTGGGGGTGCTGTTCCTGCCCAGACTGTGAAGCCGGCGCACCAGCCTGGTTGTGTTGCTGGCTATGTGCTTGAGATTGTCCGTCCTCCCCAGCTGACGGTTCAGCGGTTGTGGATTGCGACTGCGCCTCTGAGGTGTTCAGTGTACCTGAAGCCTCAGTACCATCTTCAGTGCCGGAGGCTGTAGTCGCAGTCCCTGGACGCTGGAATTCTTCGGACTGGGATGCAGGCTGGTCCTGAGACAGGCCATTCGAGGATTGTGTGTTGTAGCGAAAGGGAGGAGGAGCATCAGCTGAGGCGGGATTGAAGGCAGCAATGTTGTTTCGCGATGGAGACGACACAGGGGAGTTGCCCCATGGTGAATCACCCGCGGGATCCTCCACGTCGTGGATCGTGGAGCTGTAGTCCATCGCAAGTGAAATATCAACAATAGAATTTGGCGATTGTGTCGGATGGGTGATAGTTGATGGGAGAGAGAAGCTGGAGGAATGACGTTGCGTTGGTTCAGCGCGCGCTTGACCCAAGTCCAGTCGGTGGTCGGCAGGGACGGACGGGGGTAGCGAGCAAGATGGAGGTGGAGTACGAGTACCAAATTGAGCGGGCGAGGACGGGAGCTGCCCAGATCCAAGCTGATGGGCACTTTAATGGATTGATAGCACGACAATAGTAATTTATACTTCCTCTCTTCCTGCAACCCTCGAGACTCATTGTCTTAAATGAGTACATTACGCCTTAAATTTCTATGAACAGAAGTCGCCCCAGATATCAGGTAGCCCATTGTAATGCAGCCTATTCTTGCCATTCATCGTCCGAGGCGTTTCTCTTCCCGCAGGTTGCAGCCATTCCCGTCTAGGCTGGGGAGCTTACTTAGGTACCTTACCTGGGCCCATGACACCTGACTGGCTTCCATCCATTGCTTCATTGAGGGGAGCTCCCACTACAGCCTACCTACCTAAGGTAGATAGTTACTCTTATCTTATCAGCGCCCCAAAAAGTTGTTAGTGATGAGGGGCCTGGAAAATGTTTTGGCTCGACATCACTGGTGAAACTTTGTCAACTTATACTTTTTTTTTACGCCAACAACTCAAGTGACCTTCTCAGTCTTCTTACATTCGTTCTAACATCAAATCTTCCAAAGCGACGCCCATCTAATATTCAACAATGGGTAAGAAGCGAGCACGCGAAGAGGGCAAGGATGTCCCGCCGGCTGATGTCGACAAGATGGACGAGGACGGTTCTGATGACGAGGTAGGCAAAATGCTTTCAAAGTTGTATGCGCATCTTACTGACTGCACCAAAGGACTTCGATATGGTTGACGTTGATTTTGAGTGGTTCAACTTTGACCCCGAGGTCGACTTCCACGGCACCAAGACCCTCTTGCGACAACTATTCGATGTTGATGCGAATCTCTTCAACATGTCTGCCCTCGCCGATCTCGTTCTCTCACAACCCACCATTGGTTCTACCATCAAGGTTGACGGAAAGGCCACTGATGCCTACGCTATGCTCACTATTCTTAACACGGTTGTCCACCAGGAAAAGGAGCCCATGAACGATATCATCAAATACCTGATTGAGAAGGCGCAGAGTAGCTCCCCACTGGCACCCATTGCCGACGTTCTCAGCAGTGGAAAGCACGTGGGACTTGTGTTCTCCGAACGCCTCATTAACATGCCTTCTGAGCTGGCCCCACCACTATATTCAATGCTTATCGACGAGGTTGAGGCTGCTGTGGAGGACAAGGAACCCTACGATTTTACTCACTACTTGATATTGTCCAAGACATATCAGGAACTCGAGTCTAAGTTGGATGTCGAGAATCAGAAGCGCAAAAAGGCAAAGGAGGAGGCCGGCATTTATTATTTCCACATGGAGGACGAGGTGCTGCAAAAACACGCGGTAGCGCACGGCAATTTCAATTACACAAAAGAGGACGAGTCGGCGGCAGACAGTAAACGGGCATTCCAAGAAATGGGCGTCAAGGCGCACGGGCACATGATCCTTATCGAGGCGAACAAGTTCCCAGGGGCGGTTAAAGCTGTTAATGAATATCTCAGTGCGGCGCAATAGATGAGATGAAGCTCAGGCACTTGGTTCTAGCCTTTGCATCAAGTATTCCACCTCGACTTCCTTGGTTAATGGGATAACAAAGTCCTTGTACATTGAAACAACAGCATCAACATCGATTTTCGCCGCTCCCTCGGTTCCGTCGGGGATGGAGGGGTCCTTGCCGTATGTCAGAGCCTTGAGTCGTAGTCGCTCAAGGACCTTCTTCTCCACTGCTGCATTAGTGATGGATTCAGCGATGCCCTCCCGATCTTCAGCCTCGATAAGACGAATATACTTTTCCTCATCCGACCGGAACTTGGACTCTGCGACAAACTTGCCGAAGTGAATGCGTCGTGATAGAGCTTGTAGACAAGCAATATCGCAAGTTGCGGTTGAGCCGTAGTTTTCTTGAGACTCGCCCCGCTCCTCGCGTCCGAAATCGGGGCACACTGCGGGGAGAAACTTTTCCGTATAGAATTTCTTGATCTTGTCGTTCACATTGACGTTGTTCTCATGCAAGATCTTGGGGTAGTTGAGAGGCTTGAGTATTGGGTTTTGCAGTGCATCGGGGAAGAAAGGATATTCGTCAGGCGACTCGAAGCGTCGGATAAGGGATTGTAGCTTCTCCTGCTCGCGAAAATACCAGTCGAGGAAGCTCAGGTTCGCTTCAGGCAATTCCACAGCTCCAGGAACGTAGATCGTCTAGAATGATGACATGGTTAACTATCGTTATTATGCGATCTGGGATCTTGCGGCTGGACCGGGGTTTGCATGAGGCGTTCTAATCCCACTTACACCATTCAATGCGAATTGCACTCTCTCGATCAGATGGAAGGTGATTGTGTCCTCAAGGCGACTACCAATGTCAGTCTGGGTGCTCAATAGCAAAATAGGTGGTACGGGAAGCCGGGAGCAGCTCATACATAAGTTGGAATCGGATTCGGGCCAGATCCAGTGCGTGTGCGGCATCGGCCATGTTGATAACGGTATCCATACTGGTTCTGATTAAAAAAAGAAAGGAATTGAACGCCTTGGAGATGCGCTTCCGAGGTGTATGTATTGACCTGAACGATCCAAAGATTGGGTCCAGATCTCGTAAAAGACAGAAATTGGGTAATGAGTCGTACAAAGTCAATATTGAAGTACCGAAGGGTTAATCACCGCCTACTAATATTAGTTGGTAGCAGAAAGCGAGCGCGGAAAGGTTGGAGCTCTGTACTAAAAGATTGCAGGCCATGAGATGGTTGGCAAGAGCCCAAAGGAAGGAGGGCATGGGCGGAACTAGAGCCGGCATTTCCCTTCCCTTCCTCCCACTTCCTGCGGCACAATAAAATTGAGCATGGAGGGGTAAGGTCGGGGAAGAGGTCGAGCTCGGCCTTGAACGTCACCGGGAGGGCATTCTAAAACACCTTACAGGGCACAGATTCACCTGTGCGCCACTATCCTCGCAGCCCCCAGCGATCATTCCAGCAGTTCCAGCGCTGTGGCACAAGTGTCGCATGAGCCAATTACAGAGGGATGCCATCCATCCAATCCTGCTCTTGCCCACATTAGCGTCTCGGATCAGAAGCCTCCCAAGCCCAAATCCAAGCCTGTTCGGGTCTTTTTTGCCCTCCACCTCAATAACCAAGGTTATCCCGGCGCGCGTCATGATAAACTCCTCGTGAGCTGCCAAATCTTTTGATTCTTCCTTGTGCGAAGCCTCAGCGTCAATCTTCCACCTCAATCCAATCGCTCCAAGGCCCTCCGATTCTCTTGAGCTTCTGCACCTCCGCCAGGAGCTAGGCCATGGCGAACCAAGAGACTCACTATGGCTTCGACGAAGGCGGAGATGACGACCAGTCTATTGTGTCGGTGTGTAGATACCTACTCAAGTTCCATTGTCTCTTGTCATACGGACTGCACATAGCTAACCTCGATGCTTTGTTTCTTGGGTAGACGCGCGGACTCGAGGCTTTCAGTCGAAAGGTCACAACCACAGCTACTCACTTGATCGGACCCAATGCCGAAGCCACGGCTCATCACTACCAAACCGCGATGGCCGAGGTGCACAAACAAATGAAGCGGCCGACGGTCCAGCGAAGCATGTTCGCGATGGCCAGGACAACCCCAACCGACCTCATGCGCTCCAGACTTTCAACGCACGAAATCCAGCATCGCGCTTTGACATACCTTCCCGATGAACTACTTGCCAATATTCCTGAGCATGACAATCCTTACTCGCTATTTCAGGGTTTCCAGGCCAGCTTCCCCGAGCTGACTGACGAGGGCAAAAAGTTCCAGCGACGAGTCACCCGCGGTCGCAAGATGCTGGAAGACTCAGATGGGACGCCAGGAAGCCCCAAAAAATTGACTCAATTGAAAAAAGAGAAGGCTGCCATGATGCATGAATTTGGGCTGCTGGGTACTCGTAAGAGCATGGCGAGCTACGAGATTCGGGAAATCGATAACAAAATCGCCAATCTCCACGGCATGCGAAGAATTATTCTGGACAGGCTCGCTGGGTTGGAACAAGATGAAGCTATGCTGGAGCACGACAGTATGTGATGTGCCAAATACGTGACAAGACTCTACTGACTTGACAAGTTTCCGAGATGGAAATCCGAGTTGATGAGGCGCAGGCGCTGGTTGATGAGGCTGAGGAAATCGCACGGAACACACGAACCCAGGACGAGCAAGATCTGGTTGGCGATGCCGATGATCACGATCAAGAGTTCATGTCCCAGTCAGTTTATGATAAGATTCCCTCCTCAGAAGCAGGTAGCACACCCCGGAAAACGAAAAAGGTGCATCGTAAGAAGTCAATGCCCATTCTGCACGAGCATTTCGAGCCTGGCACAGCCATTCGCGAGCTCCGAGCACACAAGGACACGATTACAGCTATTGATTTTGACGCCCCCTTCGGTACTATGGTTACTGCTGCGCTGGACGATACAGTTCGCGTTTGGGATCTCAACGCTGGTAGATGCATGGGTTATTTGGAAGGGCACACTGCTTCGGTACGCGCCTTACAGGTTGAGGATAACATTCTCGCAACGGGCTCTATGGATGCGACCATTCGACTCTGGGATCTCAGTAAGGCGCACTACGACCCTCACGGCGGCTTGGGAAAAGACGACGATGAGGATGCTATCGCTTTTGGAACGGATAACCACCTTGAACCCCCACCTGGTAGCATGGCTGATTGCCCTCTGTACACATTGGAATCACATGTCGACGAGATCACAGCCCTTCACTTCAGGGGCGATGTTATGGTTTCCGGTTCTGCGGACAAGACGATTCGCCATTGGGATCTTGAAAAGGGACGTTGCGTGCAAACATTAGACGTTATGTGGGCGGCAGCAGCAAGTATGACGACTATAGACAGCGGGTGGCGACCTACGGGGCGGTCTCAGAGCAGTTCGGCCGACTTCGTGGGTGCATTGCAGGTCTTTGAGACGGCACTTGCTTGTGGTACCGCAGACGGCATGGTGCGACTTTGGGATCTTCGAAGCGGCCAGGTCCATCGCAGTCTAGTTGGTCACACAGGTGCAGTTACGTGTCTCCAATTCGACGATGTGCATCTGGTGACGGGAAGTGTAGATCGAAGCATCAGAGTATGTTGTTCTCTTATATTCTTCCAAGTACATCGTGACTAACTGTGACCACAGATTTGGGACCTGAGAACAGGGTCTATTTACGACGCATATGCTTACGACAATCCAATTACAGACATGATGTTTGACGCCCGAAGAATCGTCAGTGCTGCTGGTGAGGACGTTGTCAAGGTGTACGATAAGGTGGAGGGACGACAATGGGAATGCGGTGCCGGCATCACGGCCGCTGAAGAGGGTAAGACTCCCGCCATCGTGGAGCGTGTACGTGTAAGAGATGGATATCTTGTTGAAGGCAGACGAGACGGTGTCGTGGGAGTATGGACGAGCTAAGATATACGTGTGTAATCTGTAAAAGAAATAATGAAATCCACTCATGACGACTTGAATCATGAGCAGCGCTTTGATCATGCAGTTTGTGGCTTCATAAACAGAGTATGAGCGTAAATTGCTGGAATCATTCACTATATAAGAATATACGCTGGGCTCGATGCTAATTACTTGATCAAGATGCTCTAGTAGATCATGTTGACCGAACATTGTGTGTGAAGACTTCTTACTCTATCTCATTGGATGCTTAGTACGACCAATTCCACGGTTGAGCGGTGATGTGTCAATCTGTGCTTTTACACTGTTATTGATCACAACACTTTAGTCCTGGCGGATGACAAGCGTCTCGAAATAACATTGCCTTTCGACTAGGCTGATTTAAATCTCATTGTTAATTGTATCTCTCCTGAAACATGGCGTCAGCGGCATATGGGAAAATTCTCATCAGGTATTTCGAGATAACTCAAGAGCTCGTTAAGGCACCAGACGCTCGGCCGAGGGCGACGAATGCAGGCTCTTCAAACCCTGAAGAGTCCAAAGGGGTTTCTGAGAGAGTTTTAGGGAAATCGACAGACTCCGCTGCGCATACAGATCCCACAGGAGATGCCGTGGTTCGACTTCTTGCACGACAGGCTCATGCATTGATCACAATCCACAATGGTTTGACGTCGAACAAGAGTATCGTCAACATCAATCAGAGTCTTCTTAAAAGAAGAATAGCAGACTTGATCTCCATCTCGTCATCCAAGTTTTACGCCTACCGCTATGACCGCCTCCCTGTTGTATGGCGTCAGATATACACTGACGCTTGCATCCTTGACTCTTTTAGCCTCATTGTGCAACCACTCATAATTGATAGCATTGTCCCAGATAAGCTTCTAGATCTTGTCGTTGAAAAGCTTGACAGAGCACTCATCACGGCTGGTGGTGGTGGACGACAACAATGGCTTGAGGAGACGATACAGATGCTTGAAGTAGCCTGGACGGCGAATGGGGAACATGAGAGGCCAACAAAACGTCAAAGATATGATACTTCGACGCAATGCTTTTCCAACTACCAGCCTCACGGACAACTGAGGCTCTCACCTACGAGGGAATGTCCTCGACACACCGGCTGGACAATGCCACAGTTTGAAGACTACATGAATAGCAACAACGGAGAGCCTCGGCCTGTTATCTTCACAGATTTAATTACGGAGTGGCCTGCTCTCACAGACCGCCCCTGGAAGGATCCAGAGTATCTCCTCTCACAGACCTTTGGGGGGAGACGTCTGGTACCGGTTGAAATCGGTAGAAGTTATGTTGATGAGGGTTGGGGACAAGAACTTATCCAGTTCCGCGATTTTCTTGATCGTTATGTTACAAGAGAAACAGATAGCATTGGCTATCTCGCCCAGCATAACCTCTTCCAGCAGATCCCTTCTCTTCGTAACGACATATCCGTACCGGACTTCTGCTGGGTCGACGTCCCACCTCATCCAACAACTCCGTCTCTAAATCAGCCGCCGGTTGACATGCCCCAGCTCAACGCCTGGTTCGGCCCAGCGCGCACTATCACGCCTCTTCACACCGATGGCTACCATAATCTGCTCTGTCAGGTCGTTGGAACAAAATATATCCGTCTGTATCCTCCTCGCGCAACATATGCGATGCGGCCGCGGGCATCTGAGCATGGTGTTGATATGAGCAATACAAGTGGATTGGATGTGGGTGTGCTCGAAGAATGGGATGAGAAGCCCAAAGATATGAATGATGAAGATGTTCAAAATATGAGGAAACAGCTCGAAGGTATCGAGTATTGGGAGTGTATCCTTAAACCAGGAGACACACTGGTTATTCCTATCGGATGGTGGCATTATGTGAGAAGCCTAAGCGTGAGCTTCAGTGTGAGCTTCTGGTGGAATTAGTAGGCCATGGGGGACAAGTAGATCCACGGGTGAATTTCACACGCATCGGCAGGAGGCTGATACACACATTTCAGCGACTGTGATGTGATAAGACGACAATGCGGGTCGTCAACATTGTCAATCCATTACCTATGGACAAGACTCTGCTGATCCATACTCCTGTAGATTTTACAGAATATCAAAAAGACCCGTGATCCCTTTGTTACCCAGCTGTCGATGCATCATCCACGCTCTCACTCGTTCCTTGGGCCTCTCTCCGAGCTTTCGCCCCAGCCTTCAGTGTCTCCCACTTCTCACGATACTTGTCCAAAACCTTTTGCATTTTTCGGTTGTCCTTTTCCAGTCGCTCCATCTGTTTGACGGCTGCGGTTAGCTGTTCTTCCAACTCTTGGTTCTTGCGTCGTAAGGATTCATCGGCAACTTTGCTGGTATGTGGTGAAGCAGTGGGCGATCCAGGGCGCATGAGACGGTAACTTTCAGCAAGAGCCATTGCGGAATTCTGAGCACTGGCTTCAAAGGCGTGGAGCCGCTTGGTAAGCTTATCTAGCGTGTCCTTTAAAGATTTATTTTCAGTGTATAGCTCTTCGATGATGTTGTTGAAGTCCTTGTCAGTGCGGGCACGGCCAATACGACGTTTGGCTCCGGGCGACAGCGGGGGTGCTTCTCGGGCATCCACAAAGTCGTCGTCATCTTCATCGGGAACATCGAGAAGATCACTATGGGACGATGCCCCAAGTCTTCTCTTTTCCTTCTCGGCAAAGCTGAGAATATTTGCATAAGACATAGTGTGGCCAGTAGTGGGTACAACGTAGAAAGAATCGTTCGCACCGTGCCCTTCTCTAGCAAGAGCCTGCATGGTTGCCTTGGAGTAGATCTTGCTAAGGTCTGGTTCTAAGACCTTGGACGGGGACGCCTTAAGGTGACTACGCTTGGGACTGGGGGACATTTCTGGGGAGTCAGGTGTTTCTGAAATGGTGGATTCCTCTTGGATTAGTGGCAGACCGGCAAATGCCAAAGGTGCTGAGATCTTATTGATAAGGCTCCCAAAGGTGTTGTAGAATCGAGTATATCCTCCGTCATCACTGAGTGCCGCAGAGGAAGCTGTATCGGTGCGTGGGGACGATGAGGCTTTCACATAACTATCGGAGCGTGTGGTTGCAGGAACAGGTGGTACCCACGTCGGTTTACCAGGCTGGTGATCGATGATAGTCTGCATCTTGGCCTTGGTTCCGCGAGGGTGCGAGGCTGCGTCTAGATTTCCGGGAGCTTGGTCATTGGAAACGCTGGGCGCGAGAGGTTGGCCTCTGTACTTTGATCGGATGCCACGAGCGGTAGCCAAGTTGCTGGCGATAGAAGAGGACATCTCCCGTGGAGCATATCTACGCTGGGTCGGAGGGGATAGTTTCTTTGACGCCGTAGAATCCTTCTTGTTTTCCTTCTTGTCGTCCGCATCTTGTGTGGGGAGATTCGCTTTGGTTGACGAATCCTTCTCGTTGAGATCGGCATCGCTGGCCTGGGAGGTAGGTTCGGTCGGTCGGTTTAAGATCTCGGCGATCCTGCGATGGTGCTGCTCTAGGAGCTTCAGTGTTCGCAGAGCCTCGATGCTGGAGGTCGATCTGGCAGCGTTGGCGAACTCGCCAGCAGCTTGAGTATGTTCCGTGATTGCGACTGTGCTGTCGGAGGAGTGGTGAGCGACACTCGCGGCGCGCACATGATCGTGTGCTTTTACAAGCGGAGACGAGTCCATTGTTCCATATGTAGTGAAATTCAAGAGAGCTTGGTTTGTCTCTGGTGTGCTGTTTAATCTTTTGAATTCGTTATTGAGTTGTCGGTAGTAGGTTGGGTTGTTCGTAACGTGATGAGGTCAAATGTGGGGAGGCACAAGACCACTGGTGATGGCGTTTGAGTGGCTCCGGGCCCCGATATGTAGTCTCTACCTACCTAGGTAGTACCCAGGTATTCCAAGTTGGCGATGACTCTGACGGATGGGAAAACGACAGGCAGAGCTTATATCAACACATGGCTCATGGGTTGTTTACGGCATTTCGAGGGTCTAGTAACACGATATCTTACTACCAAAAAGGCATATACTCTGAGATCAAAGGCCAAATGGAATAATGGAAGTCTTGCTTTCCTCTTGACGCCATCAGTGGCTCATACCAGCAGTAACATAAGGTAGCACAATTTAGCTTTTGGCGGGGTTCAGATTAATTAGGTACCTGCTAGAAGCCCAGGGACGCAGAAAGTGATCGGGAATTTCATGACGACACTGACTCAAATGTGGAGAATGGCTGCGGATTATGAGGTAAGAAGATAAAGTACTAATGCAGTGTATTTCAATATGTACTGTCACCTTTTTACGCATAGGTAAGCAGTTTCCTTTGTGAAGATGCCTGATTTATGATATGCATATGATAGTAAGTAACTATGTTATGGTCTTGGTCCAGTCCTTTTACCTTTAAAGCATAGTACTAAACAACAATAGGTCGAAATTTTATATACTAAAATAACAAGTTCCCCCGACAAATAATGTCATTCTTGGACATATGTTATGACTTTCAGCTTTCTCTCTATGTTGGTAAGCATATTAGACACTTATAGCTCTGAGATTCAAAACAGTGCATGTACTTGGATGGTATTGGATCGTGAACGAGTCCAGTCTACACTACCAGAGTATAAGTTCACGAATTAATATCACTCTTTTTCGTACAAGCCCTTCTGGCCTTCTGGCCTTTGCCTTTGCCGCTTCTTTCCCTTCTCACACATATGACTGAGATACCCATTACATAGTACGGGCTACCTTACCTTAAATAGAACACTCTGTTCTTTTCATCATTCTCGTATACCGAACTTCGTACCTGCCTTGTGCAGATGTGTAAGGAGTCTAGATGTTTCTGTGCCGCAGAGTCTCACCCAGCTCTTCCAACTTCAAACGAAAACCCCCCCATTGTTTGGCCAGAGCTTCAGCAGGGATCAAGTCTCACTGGTCCCACCAGCTAAGCATCCACGGATATCATCATTGGCGCCCTCACTAGTCCACTTCACAGGGATATGTACGCGGGTTCATCGGTTAAGTTTAGAGCTTCCAGTTGGTTTCGGTGGTTGGCTGGTTGATTCGGACTCTAATATGCCTACATCAACCGAAATACCTGCGGACTTGCGAGCTAATTCATATCCCCTGAAGTCACCCTTTATTGATAAAAGCCACAGGCCTGGTTAAATGCAGTACGCACCCACTCAGACACAGGTTGGAAACCACGCATGCGGTTGAAGTTGGATACCACCCAATCGAGAGAATTTCCACAGAAACCAAATCGAACAAGACTTGACCCGACTTGGCGTTCCAGGACCTCGTAGTCTGGCCCGTCATATAGTTAAACCATTTGGACTAAAACAAACCAACGACGTCAACTCTCTTATCCTTGGCTCGATCGTCATCCAGCTTTCCACGACAAGACCTCATTACTTCCCAGTCCCTATCCTTCAACCTTTATCGAATATTGAAAATAGATAACCCAAGTTTACCATACAAAAATTCTTGCGAGTTCTGTCAACCACGACCAGCGTTCCGCAACGCTGCCGCCACATCGAGCGCATCCACTCCAACACCTCCCGAGCACGCAACAACGAACGATTCCGACTTGATCCCTCATATCCTATTAGTACTTCGACAGCAGGAGGCTGCGGTACGCGGCGACTGCAACGATGTCAACGAATTTGGACAACAGCAGTAACACTGGGCTGAACAAGCTGCTGCCAAAGTCAATATCCTCCAAGCGACTTCGAAGAAAACAAGACCGTGAACAGCCAGGGCTGTCCTATGACGATGCTAGCGTCTTTGCACATTCACAGTCGAGCCGAGAAACCTTAGAAAGCGATGGTACACGCTCCGGGCACATTGCAGGAGATGAGGATGAGGGAACAAGCCAGAGTCATCGCTCTTATGAGTCCGATGGGGACGAATCGTGAGTTTTATTAAATTTCCTTGTCTCTCTCTGTTCTGTTTTTGTTTCCCTTCTGCTTTTCCCCTACCTTCATCAACTGAATTCTTCATGGCAATGATCGTCGGCCTCTATGTTTTTGCCAGTTCTGTTGCGTGGGAACAGCTGCGAGGCTGAGACCCTCTCGGTCAGTATCTGCGACATCCATGCTTAAGTGGCACCAAGAGGAGAGACAAACCATTCTACGTAACTTATTGCACTAAGAGAGGGATGGCAGATCAAAGCTCCACACGACGCTATGATCGCCCATACTCGCGCTGACAAGCTTCAACTCGATTGTTTTGTCATTACATGCTTCCCAGCTACGTCTCTTAGAACGTCGCTATCTTCCTGCTTTGTTTTGTTTCTGGTTGTTCTCGTGCCCAGCAGGCTTGGCAAATCTGCCGTCTTCCCCGTGTCCACTTCCCTAGCAAACTCCACTTATCCGTGTTACCGTCTGTGCTCTCTACTGCATTTGATCAATCTAACTGGAGCCGTCGTCACTCTTTAGATCCAACTCTCGATACCCGCCGCCTTTCTCTACTCATCCTTCTCAAATAGGCCACCTAACGACAAACTCTTCCATCGTACAGGCGAAGTATCAACCAGAATCACAGCCTTCGCTTTCAGACGTCGAATCCAACAGTAGTGCATCAAAATCGTCAACGTTCCCAGCATCGCGAACAGACTCCATCGATTCAAAAGACCCCCGGATCGGCCGGAGTAAGACGGGCTTGCTCCCTCCCCAAAGTTCCGCTCGTCGTTCGCCATCACCGGCTGGTAGACTCAAGGGTATATTCAAGCCCAAGAAGAGCTCTGGGAATAACTCGAGTCCAGAGCGTCGCCCAGCAAGCGAGCCCCAACCATCGTCTGAGACTCGCGAAGAACAACAGCCCACCATCTCAGTGGATCCTGATCCAGATCAAGACTTGCCGGTTCTCGAGCCACCAGCTGCAGCTAAGGTTGCTTCGCCCGAAAGACGAACGAGGGTACAGCCCAAGGTTGACACGAATATCCCGCCTCGAACTCCTCCAAGCGGTGACAAACCTGCCCCGGTTATAGTAAACACCCCACCTACACCTACCGAGTTCGCCAACAAATCCGGCCAGTCGTCTCCCGAGAGGAAGTCCTTTTGGAGTAGTCCAGGGAACAATTCGGGTACAAATGGCCGTCCTTCCTCTCAGAACATGAGTGCGAACAGGAGGAGTCGATCGAATTCACAAAACATCGGCCCCAGCAAACTCTCTAACATTGTATCCGCTCCCTTGACACCGACCCAAGAGAGTGATGAACCAACGCCTACGGCGAACCAGAACCCTTCAGGCGGCTTTTTCTCGTCTATGATCTCAGCTGCCCAGAGCGCTGCCAATTCTTTCAGCAATACCAGTTTGAATATTGGCGGAAACAAGTCTCGAAGCGTGACTCCCATCATACAGGAAATACCCGAATCCGACGATACCCAAGACAACACCGAACCTGCCCCAGTGGCGCAAATGGCGGACAAGAAGGAAAACAGAAAGTCCGCAGTGTCGACCATTGGTGCTGGTGAGCTGAGTCTCAGTCAGCTTGGGCTTGCTGAAGCTCCCAGCCTTGTCGCATCTCCAGTCACCGCCAGGTTCCCCGATGTGTCTGACACGCGTGCTCGGTCTGAATCTGCTCCCGTCGATTCTCCAGTGAGTCCGGTGGAGTTTATCCCAGAGGAGTCTTCCAGTCGCCCACGCTCACTCTATGAACCCGTGAGCCGTGAACGCACGCCTCCGCCGCCGGAGTTTACGAACAAAGAGAACGGTGTGCAAAGAACATCCAGTCTCCGAAGTGCTCTCAAACAGAGCCACAGGAAGCGCGGAAGCTCCGTCACGACTGGAACCACCATAGGAGCTGCGATTGCAGCTGCCAATAGTTCACTAGCGCATCCAAATCTGAGCGCACCCAAGCTTACGGGATTCGCTATTGCCAGTAAGAAAAGAAATCGCGATTTTCACGATTTGTTTAAGAGTGTGCCAGATGATGACTATCTCATCGAAGACTACAGTTGCGCCTTGCAGAGAGAGATTCTCGCGCACGGCCGCCTTTATGTCTCAGAGGGTCATCTCTGCTTCAGCAGCAACATTTTTGGTTGGACAACAACACTCGTTATGAGCTTCGATGAGATTGTATCTGTCGAGAAAAGAAGCACTGCACTACTCTTCAAGAACGGTCTGATGATTTCAACACTGCATGCCAAGCACATTTTTGCCAGTTTCACAAGCCGCGATGCTACATACGATCTGATCGTGAATATATGGAAACTTGGTCACCCTACACTCAAAAGCACGCTAAATGGTGTGAGACTTGAGGGCACCGGTGGCGACAAAACGGAAAAGGTTGATGCTGAGCCTGCAGTGGAGGATGAGACCCACGAGGGTTCAGAGACAGATGATGAGAGTGATGATGAAGAGGAGTACTACGATGAGGATGTCCACGAGGAGATGCACAATGCTAGCATAGCTGCCGAAACTAAAACCAACGGAGCAGATGCTGATGGTGAGAAGGCTGCCTCCAGGAAAGCATCAGGAGCAGCGCTCCCAAGTGGGCCGGCATCTGAAGAGTCACCGCCAGCTGCTGGAGGCTCCGCGGACTTCCCAGGCCCAGCTGCTCATGCACCCACTGAATGTGGTGACACGGCATCACATTACGACAGAGTGGTTGGCGACGATATTATTCCGGCACCACTTGGCAAGGTGTACAATCTCATGTTTGGCCCAGCTTCAGTTACATTCATGTCGAACTGGCTATCGGGAGAGCAGAAGTGCTTAGAGCTGCAGATGGAGGACAAGAAGGGCCTTACACTGGATAACAGAACACGAACATTCTCGTACATCAAACCACTCTACGGCTCGATTGGACCAAAGCAGACCAAGACTATTACCTCTGAGACATTAGAGACTTTAGATCTCGAGAAGTCGGTCAACCTTACCTGTTCAACCCAAACACCAGACGTGCCGAGTGGCAATGTGTTTGCGGTCAAAACCAGGTACTGCCTCTCGTGGGCCGAAAACAACGCCACTAGAGTGCAGATGAACTGTACAATTGAGTGGTCCGGCAAGAGTTGGCTGAAAGGTAATTGCAGTAACTAGTTATATTAGCCAGATTCGATGCTAACATGGTCCAGGACCTATCGAGAAAGGTGCAACCGATGGCCAGACTACATACGGAAAAGACCTGTTTGCAGCTATCAAGGCAGCAGTATCATCCAAACCAGGAGGAGCAACGCCGGTAGCCCCAGCACTTAAGGGAGGCAAGAGGAAAGGCAAGAAGGCCAAGCTTTCGCAGTCAAATACTGGTGTTGTCGAGACTAGCGTTGCACCCAAGCGGCCTGCTCAGACCAGTTGGGGGTTTCTGGAGCCTGTACGCGGAATCCTGGAGCCAATTGGAGACATTGTCCAACCTCTTCTCACTGGAAATGTCATGTATGGACTTCTGGTAGGGTTGTTGGTTGCCACGTGGTTTGGCTTCGGTTTCATACCTAGTCGAAATTCTTCCTATGGTCACGAACTTGGGGGCGTCTACCGACCGGACAGGATTGCTGCTTATGAGGAGATGTGGCGAAGAGAGGACAGTGAGCTTTGGGATTGGTTGGAGGAACGTGTCGGGATGGACCGTCTGCAAAGCGACAACGTCGGGGCACGCAAGAGGGCAATGGAACCAAAGACAGTTGAAGAGAACTTGCGTGCAACTCGAATGGGTGAAAAAGAGGTGGAAGAAGCAATTCGAGTCACAGAGGAAAAATTAAGAGTACTAAAGGGAGTTATGGAGAAGAAGAGCAAACCTGGCAGATCGACTGGTGATGATGTTCGATCACAGGGAGTATAGAAATTGTGTATATTTTAGTCATACGTCATAACCTGATGGGAGTAATCAGCGAGCTCCTTGTTCTTTTGTCAACTACCTTTGTAACATCAAGAAAGCTATTGAATATATCTATTAGACGAGTCAAGCATCTTTTCAATGTCAGGATGGGGTTGTATTCTGTCGATGGTTGGTTACACAACTGGTGATGGGTGTCTACATGACAAGGCCCGTGATGGTCAGATTGGTCAGCCTTATGCAAGTAGACAAGCCAGTGGTATTCTTGGCTCGGGACAAGGAAGCTGAGCGTTCCTGCATGGGCCCGGTTTGGTTCTGGATGATGGTCAGATAGGTAGGTAGTTCAGTACTAGCTACTACACTTTGTAGACAAGTTGAGGCGTAGCTCCAAGCACTCAAAGATAAATAGCCACCGGCTTCGTGCAGACCCCTGTAAAGGACCTAGGTAGAGAGAGTTCCATGGACAATTGATACAACGTCGAGATTGAAAAGGTTGAGCATTGAGCAAGGCGTTGGGTGTTGATATCAAGACGACAGGATTAGCCTACCCTGCAGCATTAGGGATACAGGGAAAGCCGGCGGTTATCCTCCAAATTCCCTATATACTGTTTGTTGCAATCGCCTGATTTACTAAGGTAGCTTGTGAATGGCCTGATTCCGCTACGGGTTGAACCAGAAAGAACGGACGGAACATTTAGGACGTTTCGGTGTGACGCAACCACGCAGCGGAGACTTTGTATGTGACTAAAACAGCCTCCCAGTCTCACCAGTCTCCTCCAGCAATGTCTGGTGTAACAACGATACTCAACTATTACCGGTAGGTAGTAAGAAATTAACATTGCCAAAGTAATAGGAAACAATATTCAATAGCGAACTAGCCTTCACTGTATCAAGACCGCAGTTTTCAAGGTCTCCCGGCATGTAGAGAGTTATGGCTTATTAGCCCAGCCCAGCTCAGCTCAGCTCAGCCCAGCATCCTCCCAGGCATTCTCAAAAGCCGACTTACAGTCAGTTTATGGGGGGCCAGAGCTGTGTCCGCCTTGCTGCCTACCCTGCTTCTTCCCAAGCCACTTGAGCCAAACGACAGGGATGACGATGCAATTGTATTGGATGAAAGAAGCAAGTTTCATTGCCGGGGGACCCCCGCGTGTAAACGGGCGGGGGATGGTTTGTGCTGCATTTCCATTCTGAGTGAGCTGTGCGAGGCTGATTCTGTTCTAGTCTTCTCTTTGATGTAGGTACATACGGTAGTGCCGAAGACTCACAACTCCCTGTTCATTCCTCATCGTCTCATCGGATTCGAAAAAGCCTTACCAGATGACGGAGCTTATTCAGCTTCTTAGGCACTGCCCGGAACAAGATCTTTCACTACAAGGCAACTCTGTTCATCTTCCCAGCGTGCGGTGCAACAGCCGATCCCATCCCCAGGCCTGGGTCCCACGGACGCATACATACTGACTTGACTGACTACCTGCATCGCTTGCATTGGATGGATACAACCCAACACCTTTGATCCACCTCCCTCCACGTCCACCGAGCCGCAAGCTTAAGCTCTAACTAAGCTCCAAGTCCTAGTCCAGGCCTTGAGTCCTACACACTCTTGTCTTATTCGCCCTAGGACAGCATCCTCGCGAGCTGCCTCCCCAGCCGTTGAACTCATCTTCCAGTGGTGATAAACCCCAAAACAAACTATATCGACTATGGGTGGCGCATACGTCTGATTGTCTCTTTATTTGGGAAGGCTGATACTATTGCAATCTCTCGCCTCTTTCGCCATCCTTGGAGTCCCTGCTTGGTCTTACTTGGATCGCTTTGTAATTGCGACAGCCCAACAAGTTCAACTTCGCAGTACAAGCTTTGCTTACATGGTCTGGGAGTCGAATACAAAGCTTTTCTGTTGACTCTCGAAATGGAGTCAAAAAAACGTTTGTCCCTGGATGGGACAAACTCTGGCTCGGGACCTTCAGCCCTACGCCGGCTCACTCGAAGCCCCAGCCATCGTATAAGTCTTCGGCGATCAAGCACTGAATCCACATCAGCATCCTCCGTCTCCTCGATCGCATCAGAAGACAATGAGGCATCACCAAAATCTTGTGTGTAAGAGACGATTTTCCCTTTCATTCATCTCGACAAGTCCTCCCCGACTCATTGGTGCAATAGGACCCGTGGTACTTCAAGCGACGACTGCGCTCTTCATCGATTCATCGTCTGGACTGCAGTCAAACGAAATGAGTGCGACAGAATGACTCCCCAAGAGAAGCTGGAGTGCCCTATGCTGCGCTGCCGTAAGCGATTTGCCAACCACGAGCTCATGCTCCAGCACCTATACTCGTGTAGCTGGCTCTCCACGAGTGAGTATTGGTGTTACGAATGCGGGAAATCCGAACGATTCAACGATTCCAAGTGCAAGCGATGCCTGGGTCACCCATCACGAAGAAAGAAGATACTGTCCATGGCAAAGAGCTTCTTCAACTCCCTCGGTCACAAACCTAAGAGCTCAGCCCTGGAGGATCTTGACCTCGACAGTGACATTGGTGAATCTGAGGCACCACCCAGTTACGATCTCGCAGTGGCACCAAGTGAGCTCGAGCTACCTACGAATGAGATTCATGAGATTGGCTCCAGCGGTATAGTTTTACAGCCCATATTGGAGCATGAGACCGAAAATGAGAACGAGGCAGAGATAAGCCCGGCCCCCATGCTCACACCTTGCATCTCATCGCTGCCTACACAGAACCAGGCACAAACTCTGCCTGCTCACCCCGCCGAGCTCGAATCAGATGCAACCCTCAGCGACCCCCTCGATTTCATGCTGCCGCCAGACACTGTTGTCCCTGTAAACCTCATCGACTCTGGCTGCAACATAACTTCCGTACGGCCCACCCTTCAGATTCATACAGAAGGTCTAGAAGAGTACCGCAGGGAACAAAAGAGACGTAGTAAGGGCCAGATCGCACCTAGCACCTCGGTTCGCTCGACAGCCAGTACAAACTCCACGTCGAGCACAAACACGACGGACACTACTTTCAGCAGAGAAAGCTACAATATCTCCCCCATCTCGTCGTTCTCTGATCAATGGGCAAGTGCACCAGTCTTCGACCCAGACTTCACCTCCCCTGAAAATGGCTTTGGAAGCCCAGGAGGCCTCCTCAGGACGAACTCGTTCGCCATATCTCACAAGGCACCCGCAGCCAAGGGCTGGAACTCGCTCGAAAACGAGGCAGGCATGTCCTATGACTCCCAACCGACTGAACTCCCCACAAACATCCACATGCTCGGTGCCTTGCCTGCCACTAAGTCTGATACTGCGAATCTCAACCAGCCCGTTTTCACATTGAATGACTCTTTCCTTTCCTCTACTTTCGACCTTGATGCCAACATTGCCCTCATCGACAATAATGTCACGATGCCACCGTCCCTCCATCCCATACCACCTCAACCGAAGGCCGAGTCCTATCATAACCCTCGGTCTCTGATCGGCACGGCATGGAGTACTCTCCAGATGCATGTCGCTGACTCTCTGACCAAGCTTCATCATATCACCAAGAACCACCTTGTCATACAGCTCAGAAGTCTTACGGCTCCAGTGATAGCTACAAAGGGACTCGAAACTCTCATGGATATCATCGAAGGCCGTCAGCCGACTGTTCCCATCAATGTCCTCTGTTTTGTTCACTTGGTCTACTGTTTCTCACTTATTGTTCACGAGCAAGACGCTGCAAACAGATCTTCGGATCTTTTTGTTCAAGCGATGTCGTACAGCGCCTTGTTTTCACGTCAAGATCGCCAGCTGTATATACAGATTGTCGAAACTCTGTGGAAGCCAGCTGATATGAGCAATGCTGACCTCGTGAACCTGGTTCGAGCCAAGATATCATTGATGTCACACTCGCCTGGCTCGAAGGGGAAAGGAATTGAGTCCAGAAGCATGATCTACGCCAGTGTCGACTCGCTAGCGTTTTTAGCAATGTATTTCTTAGACCAACTGGAAAATGCCACCATCCATGTGGTAGACGACGCAGAAGTTCTATCATCTGATCTCTTTTTGGGCCACTGCAATAGCCTAGACAGGGCTCATATGGATTCGACACAAACCATGGCTGCAAATCTCATACTCAAGCACAACTTTCAACTCTATACTCATTATCAAGCCTTTGCAAATAATCTGAACAACATCGCTCGTCGCGCCAACTCGGAGTCGATGCTACCACGGCGCTTAGAACTCGAGCTTATGGAGTGTGGAAAGGTGAGTGGAAAACAGACGCTCGGAGGTCAAGACTAGACTAAACAATCCAATGCAGATGTACCTACCTCCAGGCATTTACTTCGACGGCTATATCCGCTTTGTTCGAGAACAGATGGATTCTATTTATTGCACGGCTACAGTAGAAGGCTCTTACCGGGCTCTCTATTACCGGCAATGCATTGAGCTCATCAAAACTGTTATTGGTGTCCCGTTACAACCGATGGCTGAGCACGCAGTTCAAAACAGCTCAGTGACGCAGGACGGCTTTGATGATATCGATGAATTCTTCAATGTCATGTCGCCGAACAACTTCAATTTTAGCTCGGTTGGCCCATTTGATGCAGGGCAACCTTTGGACTTCTCATGCCTGCCGAACACAATTGATCCTGGCACTTTGAACCCGCTACCACTTCCTACGCCTGCAGACACGAATTCGGTGCAGGCAACTTCAACGGCCGCAAATTCACCGCCTTCTCCAGCTCCAGCAGCATCATCCTCCTCTCCAACAGCAAAAATCAAGTCGGACAGCAGTTGCAAACTGTGCGGATATACACCTGAAGGTGATCCTCGATGGTTCAGCGGCAGTATGGCCAAGCACATGAAACTTCAACACTCAACAAAACCTCCAACCATCTATCGCTGTCCATATCCCGGCTGTACAAGTCAGTACAAGAATAGACCAGACAATTTGCGCCAACACCAGATAGAGAAGGGTCACTTTCTAGAGGGACAAGACGTTGTAAAGCGATCGAACAAGCGACGCAAGATCGAGTGACGTTTGATGCCAAGGTTTGCACAGGTAGTTGTTTCTCAGAGGGCCCTTGGTGGGGACAGTCACGAAGGGGCTAATGCCGATGTATTCGTTTTGCTTCCTCGACTTTCTTACTATTGTTTAGACAACATTTGCATGGCGTTTTGGTTGGACACGAGCACCGGAGGGCTATTTTGGAAACATGCCATGAAGGGCGTAATGCATTCTCGTTATCAAACGCAGCGGATATTCATATATGGTTATTACGGCGTACGCTCATACCACGTTGACATAATTCAATACACAGAGTTGCTTTATCTATTTCATCTGGATGCCTACTGCAATATGCAGTATCACTTGAGACAATCTAGAACATGACTACATGTCGATGTGTAATGGGCATGGAATTATATTGTCAGCAATTTTGAGTACTCGGTAACGAACACATACATAATTTCCTACATACTAACACATATATGAATGTAAATACCCTGCAGTTTCGTATATCTCATCTTTTAGGAGCAAGTTAAAGTCAATTCTAATCCACAGAATAAGTAATCATAAATTATCTTCCAGTAATACAAACTAGGCTACACTAATAAAGTACTTAAAAAAGATGGTGACGCTATAACTGCATTGAGGTTCGACACGTCAATCTTTGGCCTACTGGTCCCGTTTCTGAGCAAGCCTCTGACTGAGAACGGAATGCTCGGCAAAGCTACTTGTAGGACAGAGACTTGATGATTGGTTCAGTCCAAAAGCTCTCGGAGTCACGTGCTAAGCTTGTAAGGAAACTGAAGAAACACGAATAGAGGTATGTGTATATTGACCGAGTGGCTTAGATCTATCCTGCGGGATATTGAACTTGCCGACCAAATGAAATGAATATATATATATAAGGTGTCAGGAATTTGGTGCCTGCATGGAGGTTTATTAGATACGAGTTGGAATTGATAGGGGTGTTACTGCAGTATAACCAAAACGCATCAGGTACCAAATTGAATCAAAGCCAGCAAGATCAGTTATAGTACTAAGTTTGTCCTTGAAGAGCCGCAGAAAGAGATACCTAAGCAACCCAACGTAAAACACTTCATGAAATTCCTCCGAGACTCGAAGTACCGAAACCTCGCGGTGTGCAATCATGACTGCCGTAGGGACGAATGGCTTTCGATCCAGATTATCATCAAATTCACTTCCACTTACAGGGGCTAGTTCGCTGACGCAGCGACGCCACGCGACGCCACGCCAGCCATAGAGATCCCCCACAGTTTGGGAAACATCGCCTGGCTGCCTGGTTGAAGTCCAACGAAGAGAAAGAAGGGAGAATGACAGACAGTCGCCCTTCACCACTTGTTGTTCTCTATCTCTTATGTTGTTTGACTAGGTCCGTCTACTACGCAGTAAGGTGCTCAGACTCACACGAACCTTACACCAGAGGGCTTAGACAACGAGGTCAGACACAGACAGTGCAACACAACACAAAATCACACAGTGTTGCTGCAATAGAAGAGGCGTGTTTTATCCATCTGCTTGCTCTGGTTGCTGCGCTGCACCCTTTCGGCTCTTTTGCCCTCCCACCTTTTCATCTTTTCTTGCGTTGCTGCTCTGTCATCGTACCAAATCTGCTATCAAATCTTTCTCCCTTCGCCCCTCCCCTGCCAATTTTCTCTCCCCCCTTCGCTCAGGCCAGGCATCGTCACGCCAGGCAAACAGGCAGACTTTTCCATCCCCATAATTTTGCACGCCTCTGCATAACCCGCAACCACGCCTCCTCCTCCCCAAGTCCAGAGCTTCATTAATCACACCCCCAAAGATCCTGGGTCCCAGGGTTTGCTTCATACACACGCTCCGCAATCTGAACTACACTGCACCGCACACCACCGCGCTCCGCTCCGTATCAGCACCTCGTGCCCGGCGAAATCAACGTCACGGCAACATTTCTCGTCACTCTCTGACCGTCACCGCCACCGGTCACCGTCACGGCCTTCGGCTTCGGCAACGGAGGCCACAACGACACCCACCGGGAGGAGGGTCAAGACGGATCGCGACAACCTCATCGAGAGCCTCGTGATAAACACGCAGCCGAGTCTCGACTCGACCAGACTGAACTTCCCAAGTCACGCCACGTCACGTCACGTCGTCTTGCCTACTCACTTTGTCGCGATCGATAAACGATAACAACACATCCGGCGTACCCATTGACTTCACTGGTCCTCCAGACTCAATTGTTTCGCGTTTAAACATTTACGTTTACCAACCGGCCCTTCTGCCGGGCCTGACCAGGCGATATGTCGAGTCTGCGTCCAGGATCCAATAACCACACTGGCCTCAACTTTCCCCAGACCAGTCTTCGCCGCAACCCATATCCTCCAGTGCCTCATCCAGGCCAGCAGAACAAGCAATCTCCCGCGCCTCATTCTGCGTCCCCTTACCAGACTCAGGCATATCAGCCTCAGCAGACGCCAACTGGGTATCCCCAGCATCTTTTCTCAAATCCTTCGCATGTTAACGGCAGTCTTTCCAATGGCTCCTCGCGTTCTTCCACTTCGCACATGCCCAGTGCGGTGCCGAACCCGCTTGATGTGTCTAATTCCCGAGGACTATCGCAGTCACGCTCTCAAATGATGTTTCCGACCCTGGGACAGGTTGTGCCAAACCAGTTACACCACCCCCAGCAGCAACAGCAGATGCATCCTCAGCACTTGACCCATCCTTCCCACTCCCTTGCCCAGCCTCGACAAACCCTTCATCAGCACCATGCTCAGCAGTCGCCTCAGCAGCGGCCTCAATCTCAACAGGCTCAGCCAACTCCCAAGATTGGCCAGGTTCAGGTCAAGCCTCAGGCTCCTTCTCCTCCCTTGACCCAGCAGTCGAGCCAACAACAGCAGCAAACGCACCATCAGCTTCAGCAACAACTCCAGCAGCAACAGCAACAGCATCATTTGCAGCAACAGCAGCAATTGCAGCAGCAACAACAGCTTCAGCAGCAGCAGCAGGCACAGCAACAACAGCAACAACAACAACAACAACAACAACAACAGTTGCAGCAGCAGCATCATCACCAACAGCAGCAACAGCAACAGCCGCAGCCGCAGCCACAAGCGCACCAGCAAGTGCACCCACAGCAGCAGCAACATGCACAACAACAACATCACCATCAGCAGCAGCAGCATCAGCAGCAAGCGCAGATTCACTCTCAACAGCCACAGCAGCAACAGCTTCGAACTCCCCAACAGGAGCAGCAGCAGCTTCAACACCCGCAGCAACATGAACCCCCGAGATCTCAAACACATCAGCAACCGGCGCCTCGACAACAGAAGCAGCAGAAGCAACGTGATCAACAGCGTGAACAGCAACGTGAACAGCAGGCACAGCAACAACAAATCCAACAGCAGCAGCAGCAGGCTCAACAGGCACAGCAACAGCAAGCACAGCAGCAGGCTCAGCAGCAACAAAAGCAACAACCCCTTCCTGCAGAGCCAATTCAGCAGCAGCAGCAGCAGGCTCAGCCACAGCAGCAGAAGCAAGATGCTAATGGGAGCGAGTCGATGGATATTGACAACCAAGCAAATGGGGAGGAGAGTGGAGGCCTAGACATGAAGATGCTTGCTGATCCTAACTACATCCCAACTCAGCCTTTGGGCGAAATGATGTCTCCTCCGCCAGAAGGCGGAAGCTACCCTACTCTTGAGGCGGTCCAGAAGGCTGTTCTCAGATACTGCACCTCGGTCGGCTATGCTATTGTCATTGGTCGCTCAAAGAAGACAGTGCCCGGCTTGAAGAAGGTCCTCTTTGTTTGCGATCGTGCTGGCAAGCCGCCGAGTCGTGTAAGCCCTGAGTGTCGCAAACGTAAAACATCGTCCCGCAAGTGTGATTGCCCGTTCGGCTTTTTCGCTATCGAGCAGCGTACCCAGTGGACAATCCGATATCGCCCTGACCCTGCCCATCTTCAGCATAATCATGGCCCAAGCGAGAGCCCTTCCCACCACCCAGCTGCCCGGAAACTGGACAGTCGAATGGTTGCTGCGGTAAAACAGCTTAAGGAGAACGGTGAGTTACTCAGACTAGAGGAACTGATTCCATACTAACTGCAATGAGCAGGCGCTGGCGTCTCGGAAACGCTGCAGATACTGCAGACCGAAAACCCGGATTGTCATCTTCTGCCACGCGATATATACAACGCTCGCGCAGCTATCAATCGCAACCCTCAGAAGGTTGCCACAGGACTGGCAGAGAACAGACCAGCTATCTACAGCAAACCTCACCAGTCCCCTGAAGATCGCATTCGCGCTGAGTTGAGGCGTGAAATCGCAAAAGCTCGCGAAGAAATGCAAGAAATGGAGGAAAAGAAGGACAAAGAAATCAGCGAGCTGAAGACGAAATTGGAAGAAAAAGAAGTCATCATAAGAAAATTCGAAGAGTTCATTGATATTTGTAACGAAAGGGTTATGTTTCAACGACAGCGACTAGCAGGAAGCAACGGAAATGGGGCAAATCAACCCCAAGTCTGATCTCACCCAATGGCGCATCGGTTGTTCGAGTGGTTAGTATGGAAAGAGAAGTTGGGTTGTCTTCTATAAGTACAAAGGCGTTATGATCGGGAATGTTTGGCAAATGCTTACACTTATGAGACTGGTTTTGCGCAATGCTTATTCAAGTTGATCCTGGGCGGCAGGTTTGTTTTCTTTCTGGAGCATGGTTCTCAAGATTATGACGTGGCTTTCGTTTTAGCACTCGAAATTTGTGTGGTCGACATATTTTCACGGGAAGAAACGGTGATGATTGGAATACATATTTGTTGAGCGATCCAACCATGAAATGCATCGATGAGTGATAGTTGCCATTGGGCTCAATATAGATCAATGTACAGGTGTAGATTTATTAACCTCGTCCACCCGTTATATAGTTAGTGATATCGACAAAGCCGTTTCAAACATCGAGTCTGTAGCCACAACTTAACTTACTTGTACGTCCGGTGTGGATACGAGGTGCTTGGTGGCCTTATGATTAACAGATGACAGTTGAGTTTATACCACATAGTGTATTGACGTTAACCTTAATGTACCTCTATTCATTAGTTAAAGGTGTACTTCGCATGTATCTCCGCATAAGATCCCATATAAGGTACTATAAAGGTACTCAAGGGAGGCCTGGTAAGCAAGGACAAGTAGCAGAATTGGGGAATGGATAGAACAGTAACTTTTAGCCAGCTGGAGTGTAAGTGCTCATGGGTTGTATTTGAGTGTTTTGGTTCGTCTACGGTTCGTCTACGTCTTCCATGCTCGTTCATACATGCCATTCGTACATGTCATTGGATGCCATCAATAAGCACCAATTCATAGTGGCAAGATGGTTGCTGAAGATTTTAATTTCATTCAAAGTTGCAGCCCCTGGCCCGTGTCTTCAGTTTATGCCAGGCCTTTTCTTTAGGACCAATCAAGGCTCACAAGCATCTCCGGTAGGTTGCATATGGGCTGGATACGTACTGCTCCACTTCCTCAATCTGCAGTGACTCCAGCGGGCTGTAACGGGCTACAGCGCGTTTATCTCCTGTGAGAGGGACTGTTTTAGGTGGCCTGACGTCCAATGGCATTCTGACACATCCATTTCAGCCAATTGCCGCTCATGCCCGAGCATTCCCGACAGGGGTACCCCTGGATTTAGTCGCGTCTTGAACAGCCCGTAAATTCGCCAGAGCCAAAGCTCAGGTGTGAGGTGCCTTTATTGAAAGTCAACAACTCCTGGATGAACTTCATTTTAAATCACCAAACCCCAACGTGTCGCTGAAGACTTCATAGCACTTCTGCGACTTCATTTCACGACTATCTACAGTTGATTGTCAATTACACGCTCCTTAGTCTTTGAGCTCATCTTTTGATTTTGCTAAAGCTTTTTAATATCTGACTTGTCACCACGTTTGCGCCCAACCCGAAGCTTGGTCGACCGCCACATACAACCTTCTCGATTGCGTCCTTTACCCATAGCCCACTGACGATTCGGAAATGATCGCGCGCCATTAAAACGGTCATATACTCTCTTCTTCCGGCCCTCTTATCACTATGGAGGTCACTTCGCCCGCCGTGCCGAGCCCTGGGGCTTCCGCCAACGGCGTAACCTCCTCCCCGACCTTCCCTACTATCGAACCGGAACGTGTTGTCGAACATCTCGCCTCCGTCTGTGAGGTCGCACTTGGAGCTACACGATATGAACTCAAACAAGTGGGAAGCTTGCTGCATAAGTCTCGCTATAGCGAGACCATTTCACGATGCACACGCTTTGCGAGCGATACTCAGAATGTGCTTTACATCCAGAAAGATTTCGCAAATTCATCTGCAGTTGAGCCTGGAGCCGACCCTTCTTGTTCGTTCATTTTAATGTTATGATAGTCACGGCTTGCTAATGCGAAATAGCGCCCGTCTCTTACAACTACACCTTGTCGACCGAGATCTCATCGTCACCGACGACTGTCGCTTCCCTTGTCCTTATCAAGTCTCCCCAGCCTATAGACCCAGCTCGACCCCTTACATCTCAAATATTTATTACTAATTTGCCTGGTCCTGCATCTCTCAACGCTGGAGTTGGAGAACAGGGCTCGGTACTCTCTCCTTGGGAGGTTCTTCATTCTCAGGTCCACCATGCCCTGGTACCCTACTTTGATGCCAATACTAAGAGCCAGCAACTGGCGAACGGATCAAGAGGTCGAGCTGATGTTGATGCAAAGACTGGAATTCCTGTAACGAAGAAGCGATTGAACGATTTGGAACTGAGCTTGCTGCATCTCCAGCAGAACGTTGATATCCCTGAGATATCCCTTACGTTTCATTCTATCGTTCAGAATGTCCTCGATGACGCCGAAGCTCACAACAACCGGCCTTCCATCGATGGAATTCCACAGAACCTTCTCCAGGACAGTACCTTTCTCAACCGATTGCAAGCAAACGTCAACACCTGGATCAAGTCTATCCAAGGAATCACCAAGCTGACCAAGGACCCTTCATCAAATGCGAACCAGGAGTTCAGCACCGCGAGCCAGGAAGTCAATTTCTGGTTGTCCATGGAGTCAGCTCTGGAGGGCATCGAGGGCCAGCTCCGTAGTGAGGGCGTGCTCTTGACGCTGGAGATTCTCAAGCACGCCAAGCGTTTTCAGGCCACCGTCAGCTTCACGGCTGACACTGGTTTGAAGGAGGCTATGGATAAGGTGCAGAAGTACAACCAGCTTATGCGAGATTTCCCCCTCGACGAGTTGCTGTCTGCTACTTCTCTGCCGAAAGTAGGGGAAGCCATTCATCAGATCTTCAGCCATCTGAACAAAAAGCTGAGGATCTGCCCTTACCCTATCCGCAGGGCTCTTCCTCTTGTCGAGGCCATCTCTGCTGATCTCGATGATGTGCTTCATAGGCTGCTGACAGGAACTGAATTGGTCAATCTGGATTATCAGCAATTCAAGAACATCATGCAAACATGTGACCAGATTTTCCAAATTTGGGAAGAAAACGTCAAGGAGTTCACCAACGTAGCTCGTGAGGTGACTCGACGAAGAAACGAGAAATTCATTCCCATCAAGATTGTCAAGAAGCATTCCGAACTTGAGGCGAGAATCAAGTATGTCAGCACTTTCCGCGACAACCACGAGCAGCTCCAGCGTACGATCGTCACCGTCCTTGGCCCTCAAGCAACTATTCCTGGCGTTACCGAGGCCACCGAATTCAATGGCATCATTGTTGAAGAGATTGGTAACGTCGATGCTGTGGAGGAGGTTAAGCAGGCTTGGGAGGCTCTTCAGAACGTTGATCTTCTGGATGTCACAGACCAGGGCAAGGAACGATGGGTACGAGCCGAGAACCTCTACAACGAGCGTACGACCCGTGTAGAGAATTCCATCATCCGCAGACTTCGAGAGCGACTGGCTACAGCAAAGACTGCCAACGAGATGTTCCGAGTATTCTCCAAATTCAACGCCCTTTTCGTGCGCCCAAAGATTCGTGGCGCCATTCAGGAATACCAGAACCAGCTTATGGACCACGTTAAGCAAGCGATCAACGGCCTCCACGAGCGGTTCAAGCAACAGTATGGTCATTCAGAAACTCACGCTATGGCTCAACTACGCGATCTCCCTCCTGTTTCGGGCGCTATCATCTGGGCTCGTCAAATTGAGTTCCAGCTTAATGGATACATGCGAAAGGTTGAAGCTGTTCTTGGCCCGGACTGGACTTTGCACGCCGAAGGTCATAAGCTTCAGGAGGAGAGTGAACTATTCAAGCAGAAACTCGACACGAGCCGAATCTACGATGCCTGGCTAAATGACGTCGGACGACGCAAGATTTCAATTTCGGGACAGCTTTTCGATATTGCTCGTGTAAGATCCGCTGGTGGTATTCTCGAGCTTGCTGTGAACTTTGACCCGCAAGTCATCACCTTGTTCAAGGAGACTCGTAATCTTACTTGGCAATCGTACTCAGTCCCACATGCTGTGACGACTGTATCCAAGGATGCGAAGCGAGTCTATCCCTATGCTGTTAGCCTCATGGAAAGTGTGAGAACCCTTTCACAGACTCTGCGTCAGATTTCTGCCATGGGAGAGGAGTCTGTACTTCTTAATGGTTATCGAAATGATGTCTACAGGCTCATCGGGGAGGGTGTCCCGCTACGATGGGAATCCTTCATCAACTCGCATGAGTTATTCTACTCTGAAAATAGACAGACTCGCCCCTTGCTACCCGGTGGAACTGATTTCGGTCTGGCCAAGAATACTGAGAGCAAGCATGGTATGTTTATCCGTGGATTTGCAGCAGCTGTATCGGTTCTCCAGCAGAAGGCAGTCTCTTTGAACTTCATCCATACCACTGTTGAACAAGCGCTGAAGGAACTCAACACTTGCCCCTATGACGAAGCTGAGTTCCATAGTCGCCTGGATACGATTCAATCGGCCGTGGATCAACTGAACCTAGAACAATATGTCAACCTGGACTTCTGGGTGCGAGAGCTAAACGCCAAGATTCAGTCTATCCTCCTGACGCGTCTTCAGAGTGCAGTTCACTCGTGGATCGCCGCATTTGAGGATGATACACCCGAAGAGGAAACTCGTCGAAAGACCAATACTGATGAGACCAAGTCCGTAACGCCTACAATGAAGCGTCTTGTTCTTGAAGTGGTCATGCGTAACCAAGTAATCTATCTTGACCCTCCTCTGGAATTTGCGCGTGCGAGCTGGTTCCTTCACCTTCACGAGTGGCTTGGAATTGTCTGCAATCTCCGCAAGATCAAGGCCACCCGCTACCAGATGAGCCTCACCACTGCAGCTCACGATGAGGCCCGGTTTACCGACCTACCCACCGAATGCGCAGGCCTTCTGCAACGTGTTTATATTTCGGTTGAAAAGAAGCTTCAGGAGATTAGCGCGTATGTTGACAAGTGGCTTCAGTTTCAGTCACTCTGGGACCTTCAATCTGAACAAGTTTACGATGCTCTCGGCGAGCCACTCCCTCGATGGCTGCAGCTTTTACAGGATCTCCGCAAAAACCGCTCAACCTTTGACACGCAAGAGGTCAGCCGGGAATTTGGACATCTCACTGTTGACTATGATCAAGTGCAGACCAAGGTCAACGCGAAGTATGACCAGTGGCAACATGAAATTCTGATGAAGTTCGCCAGCCGCCTTGGCAATCGCATGCGCGACATTAATGCAGAGATTGAGAAGGCGCGCAAGCATCTCGAGAGTCAAAGCTCCGACGCCTCATCAACTGCACAGGCCGTGCAATTCATCACAGTCGTTCAGAGTTGCAAACGCAACGTGAAGACATGGGCGCCTGAGATTGATATGTTTCGCCAAGGACAATCCATGCTCGTAAGACAACGATACCAGTTCCCTAATGACTGGCTTCACATTGAGCAAATAGACAGCCAGTGGGAGGCTTTGAAGGAGATTCTCGAGAAGAAGTCAAGAATCGTTCAAGAACAAAGCGATGCTTTAAGAGCCAAGATCACTGCTGAGGATAAACTGGTTAACGAACGAATTGCCGAGATTGCCGCCCAATGGAATGAAGAGAAGCCAGTGTCTGGCACCATTCAACCTGACGTTGCTTCCGCTACCTTGTCTTCCTTCGAGGCTCGCATCTCGAAGTTGCAGGACGATGCCCAAATGGTTGTCAAGGCTAAAGAGGCACTGGATATCCCCGCTAGTATGGATACTTCTCTTGAGTCTACTCTAGAGGAGGTACGGGATTTCCAGTCTGTTTGGTCAAACCTTTCTACTATATGGGCGAGTCTCAATGAAACACGCGATATCCTCTGGACTGCTGTTCAACCACGAAAGATCCGTTCCAAGGTTGATGACCTTATCAAGAGTACCAAGGACATGCCCAGCAGGATGCGCCAGTATGCCGCTTTCGAGCATGTGCAGGGCATTCTGCGTGGCTTCCTCAAGGTCAACCCCATCCTATCCGACCTGAAGTCTGACGCTATCCGTGAGCGTCACTGGGTCAAGATCTATAAACAGATTAAGCCCCAGAAACGATTTTCTCCTAGCTCCATGACTCTTGGTGACGTTTGGGATCTTAATCTGATTGCCACCGAAGTCATCGTCAAAGACATTATTGCCCAAGCCCAGGGTGAGATGGCCCTCGAAGAATTCCTAAAGCAAGTTCGCGAGACTTGGCAAAACTACGCATTGGAGATGGTCAACTATCAAAACAAGATCCGTCTCATTCGCGGCTGGGACGACCTTTTTGCCAAGTGCAGTGAAAACCTTAACTCACTTCAGGCGATGAAGCACTCCCCTTACTACAAAGAGTTTGAGGAAGAAGCTGTGTCTTGGGAAGACAAACTCAACCGTGTTCATGTGCTCTTCGATGTCTGGATTGATGTCCAGCGTCAGTGGGTTTACCTCGAGGGTGTCTTCACTGGTAACGCTGATATCAAGCACCTCCTCCCTATTGAGTCTGGACGCTTTCAGAATATCAACAGCGAGTTCCTGGCTGTTATGAAGAAAGCCAACAAGTCACCATACGTATTGGAGGTTCTCAACATTCCCAACGTGCAAAAGTCTTTGGAACGGTTGGCTGAAATGCTTAACAAGATCCAGAAGGCTCTTGGCGAGTATCTGGAGAAGGAACGTGTTTCATTCCCACGATTCTACTTCGTAGGTGACGAAGACTTGCTCGAGATGATTGGTAACAGTAACGACACGTTACGCATTGCTAAGCACTTCAAGAAAATGTTTGCGGGCCTTTCGGGGCTCGTCATGGACGATGAGACTGTTATATCTGGCTTCACCTCCAAAGAAGGTGAGGTGGTTCGGCTGAAGAAGGAGATTTCTTTGGCGAAAACCCCCAAGATAAACGACTGGCTAGCCCTTTTGGAGGGTGGCATGAAGTCGACCCTTGCTGAGCTCCTCGCCGAGGCTGTCGATCATTACACCCCTATCTTCGAATCAGAGAAGATTGATCGTGATGCATTAAATGCGTTCATGGATGCCTATCCCAGTCAGATTGTAGTTCTAGCCACGCAAGTTGCCTGGACCACAGCTGTCGAACAATCCCTTTCTGATGGCGGCAGCAAACTGAAGACGCTGTTTGATCGGGAGGTCGAAGTTCTTCGTGTGCTTGCAGACACCGTCCTTGGCGAACTCGAAGTTATCCTGAGGAAGAAATGTGAACAGCTGATTACAGAATGTGTCCACCAGCGTGATACAATCGAGAAGCTTATCAACGCCAATGCTAATTCCACCAGCCATTACCTTTGGCAGCTACAAATGAGATACATCTACAATCCTGATGGCGGGTTCCTCGACCGCCTTTACATCAAGATGGCCAATGCCAAACTCAACTATGGTTTCGAATACTTGGGAGTTCCGGAACGTCTTGTTCGCACCCCGTTGACTGATCGTTGTTTCCTTACTCTTACTCAAGCTTTGTGCCAACGTCTTGGTGGTTCTCCTTATGGACCCGCTGGCACAGGTAAGACAGAGTCAGTCAAGGCTCTCGGCGTGCAACTGGGTAGATTCACCCTTGTCTTTTGCTGTGACGACACTTTCGATTTCCAAGCTATGGGTCGCATTTTCCTTGGTATTTGCCAGGTTGGTGCTTGGGGTTGCTTCGACGAGTTCAATCGTCTGGAAGAACGAATCCTCTCGGCCGTCTCTCAACAGATTCAGAACATTCAGCTGGGCCTGAAGCAAGGAGCTGAAGATGACCAATCGCAAATTGAGTTGGTCGGCCGCCAGCTCCATGTCAACGAAAACACAGGTATCTTTATCACCATGAACCCTGGCTACGCTGGTCGTTCCAATCTGCCCGACAACTTGAAGAAGCTTTTCCGAAGTGTCGCCATGTCCAAGCCAGATAAGGAGCTCATCGCTGAAGTTATGCTTTACTCCCAAGGCTTTAACCAAGCCAAGCAATTGTCCAAACACACGGTTCCCTTCTTTGACCAGTGTTCTGGCAAGCTGTCCAAGCAAGCGCATTACGATTTCGGTCTGCGTGCGCTGAAGAGTGTTCTTGTCAGTTCCGGTGGTCTAAAACGTGCTCGTCTGGGTGAGGGCAGTCTTGGAGCTGAAGAGGTCGTCGAACCCGAAATTCTTGTGCAAAGCATCCGAGAAACCATTGCACCTAAGCTGATCAAGTCCGATGTCGACATCATGATGACTATTGAAGCCGATTGCTTTCCTGGTGTGCAGTACGTTCCAGCCAACCTTGTGGAACTGGAAGATGCCATCCGAACCCTCGCTACCGAACGTCACCTTGTAGTCAACGAGCTTTGGATGACAAAGGTTCTCCAGCTGTACCAGATTCAGAAGATCCACCACGGTGTGATGATGGTCGGCAACTCTGGCTCTGGAAAATCAGCAGCCTGGAGACTTTTGCTTGATGCACTCCAGAAGGTCGAGGGCGTTGAGGGCGTCTCACATGTCATCGACTCCAAGGTCATGTCCAAGGAGGCTCTGTACGGAAACCTCGACTCTACCACTCGTGAGTGGACCGATGGTCTGTTCACTAGCATCCTCCGAAAGATCGTCGACAACCTCCGTGGTGAGGATTCCAAGCGACACTGGATTGTCTTTGATGGTGATGTTGACCCTGAGTGGGTTGAAAATTTGAACAGTGTTCTTGACGACAACAAGCTTCTCACGCTTCCCAACGGAGAGCGCCTCAATCTACCCTCCAACGTCCGAATCATGTTTGAAGTCGAGACGCTCAAATATGCAACCCTGGCTACTGTCAGTCGTTGCGGTATGGTCTGGTTTAGTGAGGACACTGTGTCACCCAACATGATGGTTGAAAACTATCTGTCCACTCTTAGCAGCGTCCCCTTCGAGGACTTGGATGAAGACAGCGTTGCCACCGGTCAGAACCCTGCTAAGACTCTGTCTGTGCAGAGCGAGTTCGCTGCCTTGCTTCGTATCTATCTTACCGAGGAGGATCTTATTCTCCAGGCCTTGAAGCGAGCTGAGGCCTACAACCACATCATGGAGTTTACAGTCGCACGTGTTTTGACTACTCTCTTCTCACTACTCAATAAAGCAGTTCGTGATGCAATTGAATACAATGGCCAGCATTCCGACTTCCCTCTCGAGTCTGAACAGATCGAAGCTTTTATCTCAAAGAAGCTTCTCTTGGCACTCGTTTGGGCCCTCACGGGTGATTGCCCCCTAAATGACAGAAAGGCCTTTGGCGACGAGCTTTGTGCTTTGGCAAACTTTGGCTCACCTCCTCTTGATGGCACAAGCTCGCTCATCGACTTCGATGTTACTTTACCCAAATCCGAATGGGCGCCATGGCAAAACCAGGTTCCTTCTGTGGAAGTCAACACTCATTCTATCACCCAGACCGATGTGGTCATTCCTACTCTGGATACTGTTCGCCACGAAGATGTTCTGTACTCGTGGCTTGCCGAGCACAAGCCCCTACTCCTCTGTGGTCCTCCTGGTTCTGGTAAGACAATGACTTTATTCAGTGCACTTCGGAAGCTGCCAAACATGGAGGTTGTCGGCCTGAACTTCTCAAGTGCTACCACACCCGATCTGCTCATCAAAACCTTTGAGCAATACTGCGAGTACAAGAAGACATTGAACGGTGTGATGCTATCCCCAACCCAAATCGGTCGATGGCTTGTTGTTTTCTGTGACGAGATCAACTTGCCCGCACCAGATAAATACGGAACTCAACGCGCCATATCCTTCCTGCGCCAAATGGTCGAGCACAACGGTTTCTGGCGAACGTCCGATAAGTCCTGGGTTACACTCGACCGCATTCAATTTGTTGGTGCTTGCAATCCTCCTACAGATGCTGGACGTACCCCTATGGGTGCTCGATTCCTCCGACACGCACCTCTGATCATGGTCGACTATCCTGGTGAACTGTCCCTCAACCAAATTTACGGCACTTTCAATTCCGCTGTTCTCAAGATCGTTCCGTCTCTCAGGGGATACTCTGAGGCTCTTACTCATGCCATGGTTCGCTTCTATCTCGAATCTCAACAGAGGTTCACGCCAAAGATTCAACCCCACTATGTGTACAGTCCCCGTGAGCTAACGCGATGGGTTCGTGGCGTTTACGAAGCCATCCGACCTCTGGAGGCCTTATCTATTGAAGGTTTAATCCGAATCTGGGCTCACGAAGCTCTTCGTCTGTTCCAGGATCGTCTGGTCGCTGAAGACGAGCGACAGTGGACCGACGAAAGCGTGCGCCGCATTGCACTTGAATACTTTCCCAACATCGACGAGGAGAAGGCCCTGGGAGGGCCTATTCTATTCTCTAACTGGCTGTCCAAGAATTACGTTCCGGTTGACCGTGAACAGCTAAGAGATTTTGTCAAGGCGAGATTGAAGACCTTTTGCGAAGAGGAGGTAGATGTTCCTCTAATTCTGTTCAACGACGTCTTGGAGCATGTGCTGCGCATTGATCGTGTCTTCCGACAACCCCAAGGCCATCTTATCTTGATTGGTGTGAGTGGTAGTGGCAAAACCACCTTGTCTCGTTTCGTGGCCTGGATGAACGGTCTCAAAGTCTTCCAGATCAAGGTCCACGGCAAGTATTCTGCTGAGGACTTTGATGATGACCTTCGAGACGTTCTTCGTCGTTGTGGCTGCAAGGGCGAGAAGATTTGCTTCATCATGGATGAGTCAAACGTTTTGGATTCGGGATTTCTCGAAAGAATGAACACCCTCCTCGCCAACGCTGAAGTGCCCGGTCTTTTTGAGGGAGACGAATACGCTGCTCTTATGACAGCATGCAAGGAGGGTGCTCAGCGACAAAATCTGCACCTTGACTCCCCAGAAGAGTTGTATAAGTGGTTTACCCAGCAGATTGTGAAGAACCTACATGTCGTCTTCACCATGAACCCACCCGAGGACGGTCTCTCTTCCAAGGCTGCTACCAGTCCTGCCCTGTTCAACCGTTGTGTTCTCAATTGGTTTGGTGACTGGTCTGACCAAGCCCTGTTCCAGGTCGGCCATGAGCTCACTCAGTCTATTGACCTAGACCGAAGCAATTTCGAATGTCCTGATACCGTTCCTGTGGCCTATCGTGGCCTGCAGCTGCCTCCATCCCATCGCGAGACGGTTGTCAACTCTATGGTTTACATTCATTACTCTTTGCAGCGGTACAATGAGAAGCTGTTCAAGCAGCAGGGCAAAGTCACTTTCCTGACCCCTCGTCACTTCCTCGATTTCGTTGCCCAGTACGTCAAGCTTTATAACGAGAAACGGGAGGATCTCGAGGAACAGCAACGCCACTTGAATGTTGGCCTGGAGAAGCTCAGAGACACTGTCGACAAGGTTCGAGATCTTAGAGTGAGCCTGGCAGAGAAGAAAAAACAACTAGAGCAGAAGGATGCTGAGGCCAATGAGAAGCTGCAGCGAATGGTGGCTGATCAGCGACTGGCCGAGCAAGAAAAGACCGCATCGCTTGAGATCCAGGCTGCTTTGGATAAGCAAGAAGTTGAGGTTGCGTCGCGGAAGAAGGTTGTACTGGAGGATCTGGCCAAGGCAGAACCTGCGGTCGAGGAAGCAAAGGCTAGCGTCAGTAACATCAAGCGTCAACACTTGACGGAAGTCAGGTCCATGGGCAATCCACCTCAAGGTGTGCGGCTTGCTATGGACGCCGTGTGTACGCTTCTTGGCCACAGGATCAATGACTGGAAGGCCGTACAGGGCATCGTACGAAAGGATGATTTCATCGCGAGCATTCTCATGTTCGACAACGCCAAGCAGATGACCAAGGCTCTCAGAAACAAGATGCGTAACGATTTCCTGTCCAACCCTGAATTCACATTCGAGAAGGTCAACCGCGCCTCGAAGGCCTGCGGACCCCTCGTTCAATGGGTTAGCGCTCAAGTCAACTACTTCGACATTCTTGATCGTGTTGGGCCTCTCAAGCTCGAGGTCGAGGAATTGGAGGAGAAAGCTCTAAACACCAAGGCAGACGCCAAGGCTGTGCAGAACAAGATTGCAGACCTGGAATCTAGCATCAACAGGTACAAGACGGAATATGCTGCGCTGATTAGCGAGACACAATCCATCAAAGCTGAGATGTCCAAGGTCCAATTCAAGGTCGATCGCAGTGTCAGGCTTCTCGACAGCTTGTCTTCGGAACGAGTTCGCTGGGAAGAGGGCAGCAAGTCTTTCGAGATCCAAATCAGTACATTGGTCGGAGATGTCCTTGTTGCTGCTGCTTTCTTGGCTTACAGCGGTCTCTATGACCAAACTTTCCGAAAGTTGATGATGGATGATTGGTTCCACCAGCTTCACCTCTCTGGCATACATTACAAATCTCCCAACCCTGTCACGGAATACTTGTCGACTGCAGATGAACGTCTGGGCTGGCAAGAGAACACCCTTCCCGTCGATGACTTATGCACAGAGAATGCTATTATTCTCAAGCGCTTCAACCGTTATCCTCTCATCATTGACCCCTCAGGACGAGTCACAGAGTTTCTGCAGAGAGAGTGCAAAGATCGACGCCTGACAGTGACCAGTTTCTTGGATGATACTTTTACCAAGCAACTCGAGAGTTCTCTTCGGTTTGGAAACCCCATCCTCATCCAGGATGCGGAGCATTTGGATCCCATTCTCAACCACGTCCTCAACAAGGAATACCAGAAGACAGGTGGCCGTGTCCTCATTCAACTAGGCAAGCAGGAGATCGACTTTTCGCCTGCCTTCAAGATCTATCTGTCCACTCGAGACCCATCAGCTACTTTCGCTCCTGATATTTGTAGTCGAACCACTTTTGTCAACTTTACTGTCACACAGAGCAGTCTGCAGACACAGTCTCTTAACGATGTACTCAAGTCTGAGCGTCCTGATGTTGATGAGCGGCGTTCCAACCTCATCAAGCTTCAGGGAGAGTTCAAGGTCCATTTGCGACAGCTGGAGAAACGACTGCTTCAGGCCCTCAACGAGTCTCGTGGCAACATTCTCGATGATGACAACGTCATTGAAACTCTAGAGACTCTCAAGACTGAGGCTGCAGAAATCTCTGGCAAGATGAGCAGCACCGAAGGTGTCATGGCTGAAGTCGAGGAGATTACACAACAGTACAGTATCGTCGCCCGATCCTGTAGTGCCGTCTTTGCTGTTCTTGAACAACTCCACTACCTCAACCACTTCTACCAATTCTCGCTCCAGTACTTCCTGGATATTTTCCAGTCGGTGCTCCACGGAAACAAAAATTTGGCTGGCCAGACTGACCACAATGTCCGGCGTGATGTTATCGTCAAGGATCTTTTTATCAACACGTTCAAGCGAACCGCTCTGGGTCTGCTCCAGAAGGATCGGGTGACTCTTGGGATGCTCCTCGCACAGGCCTCGCCCTACAAGATGGACAAGTCTTTGATTGACATCATCCTCGATAACCGTGTTGAAGGTAAGGACCTGTCTTCAGATCCCGATGAAAGAGATCAGGCCTTCACCCAGGCTAAGAAGATCGGTGTTCTCAAGGAAAAGCTGGACGCCGTCTCTGCTGAGGATTGGGACAAGTTCTTTACCGAGGAGTTAGCCGAGAACGCTGTGCCACAGATCTGGGATAACAAGACTGAGGCCATGGATCAAGCACTCCTGTCTCTTCTGCTCGTCAAGCTTTTCAGGATGGACCGGTTTGTTCCAGCTGCTGAACGTTTCGTCAACGAAGTTTTTGGCTCGGGCATCTTCGATGTCGTCGAAGACCTCAAAGAGACAGTCACTCAAGTGTCGGCTACACTGCCAATCTCTCTGGTGTCGAGCCCCGGTTTCGATGCCAGTTACAAGGTGGATAATTTGGTGGAGAGAATGCGTGTCAAGTGCACAAACATTGCCATGGGTTCCAACGAAGGTCTGGCCAGTGCAGACAAAGCAATCAGCAACGCCGCTCAAACGGGCTCATGGGTCTTGGTCAAGAATGTTCACTTGGCCCCTACCTGGCTACAGAGTCTGGAGAAGCGCATGGGGTCACTCAACCCTCACTCAGACTTCCGTCTGTTCCTGTCTATGGAGTCAAGCCTGAAGATCCCAGTCAACTTGCTCCGGGCTTCTCGCGTACTCATGTACGAGCAACCCGCTGGTGTCAGGGCCAACATGAAGGACTCTATGTCTTCCCTGTCCACACGAGCTACCAAGAGCCCTGTCGAGAGAACTCGTCTTTACTTGCTTCTATCTTTCTTGCATGCAGTGGTGCAAGAAAGATTGCGATACGCACCCAATCTGGGCTGGAGGGGATTCTGGGAGTTTAACGATAGTGATGTGAGTAACCCTGCATTCAAGCACAATCGTATCAGTGGCTAACACGTTGCAGTATGAATGTTCTGCTTTCATCGTTGATACTTGGATTGACGGCGTAGCTGGTAACCGGACCAATATTGCTCCCCAGAACATTCCTTGGGAGATGCTCCGCTACATGGTGACTGAGACTTATGGTGGCAAGATCGATGACGAAGTGGACTTTAGACTGCTCTCTCAACTCGTCACGTCATTTTTGACTCCTGCCGCTTACGAAGTTGACCATAAACTCGTGGATGGGCCTGACGGCGGCCTTGTTGTGCCCTCCGGCACCAATCTACAGGACTTCAATGCTTGGATTCACCGCTTACCCGAGCGCGAGCCGCCTACCTACCTTGGCCTTCCTGCTAATGCCGAGAAACTTCTTCTTGGCGATCTTGGTCGAAGTTTGATTGGGAACGTGCGCAAGGTCACAGAACTACTTGATGAAGGCGAGCAGTTGGTGACGGAAGTGTAGGATTGGACACCTGATAATGTGTGCCCAGGGTACATGAGATATGGACTGGATGTTGACGGGAAGCTTTATATAATTGCTACTCCATTTATGTCTGGTCTGCGGAGGGCGCAATGTGTCTTTGACTTTCTATTTGTTTCATTAGATGTGGCATCAAGCATGGCGTGCGGACGAGGAAGTTGCCGGTACTAAAAGATTACTGCTGATTATACCCCTGCATAATATAGACTGGGTTTGTCTGTCTTGTTCTGTTTGATTGTACTGTCTACACCATTGAATCAGTTTGCTGCGGCTTAAAACGGAATATGTTATGCATCGTAGAATGAATTTTGAGCTAAGAAGAAACAAAGTCAAGTAAAGAAGGGGATTCTAGAGACTCTCAGCTATGCAAAAAGATGACCATCAATAGTAGTCCATCTGAGAGTTGATGTCAAAGTCAGGAAATCCGTGCTGAGGAAAGCTGTAAAAGTCCACCCCGCCAACACTGGTAGATTGGGTCCCTGCCGGATGTGGCAACTCGACTCTAAGCATCTTGGAAACATACTTGCGCAGCTCATCCTGGACAATAGCTTCGAAAGACCTCTCGGCATCACCCGGGTTGGCCAATTCGTTCATCCAAGTAAACCTCTCGAGAAAGTCTATCCACAATTGCGACTCGTCGACTTGGAGTAGCTTGTCTGCGCCATCGGCAGCCTGAATGAGTAGTTCGGTATCAGAGATGATGCGATCAGTTTCAGTTGCAGTTGCCTCAGCACGAATCATCCATGACAGTGTTATGAGAAGTTCTGATGGAGGGATGCCAAAGGCTGACTCGCACTGAGTATACCATACAGGGGCACAATTCGCCCGTACCAAATGCGTCATTACTCCCCAGAGAGTGCAAAAGACACGAATATTGTACCACCAACAACGCATATCAGTACTTGGCTGTACTGAGGCATCTTGTAGAGCCACGGGGTGGTTGAGTCGGAGCTGTTCCTTGCACCACCTAAGACAGAGACTTAGGGGGGATGGACAGTCGTTGCGTAGAGCGTTCATAAAAGGTTGTGTCGTGATGAATTCGTTCAAGAGATGCTCAGTCATAAAGTTCGGGGGGTTGGAATCGTCAAAACAATCGTCATATATCTCGAGGGCATAATCGAGAAAGAAGTAGGCTACGAGATCGATAGACGAGTACTTGTGTGAAACCTCTCCAAGTGATCCGTCGCTGCCAACCAGTTGCTCGACATTACGACTGATTTGTTTGACAGATGCCGACTTGTCCGAATCTTCTTGGTGACTTCCCACGTACGCTTTGAGCATCGATAGGACAAACGGAGAGTCCGAAACTCGAGTCGTTGGTGTCCCGGTCCATTCTCTTGCAAGAATTGCCCTGGCGCTACGAGCATTGTCTGGTTTACCAGCGACACGGGCACAACAAATGGCAAGAAACTCACGAGTCTCTGGAACAGACTGGCTCCTGTTCGATAAGATCTCGTATAGATTCGAGTACAAGGCAAATGCGTTTGTGTCATCAAGCATGGCGGCACAAAAGTCAGCGGCCAGTTTGTTCGCTTCCTCAGATGACCCAGTTGCCCACGGATATGGGACGACAACCTTTGCGGCTCTGTGACTATCCAGCGACCCGTCATACCCCATGTTTTCTGATCCGGCGGCGGCCATTAGGGTGCCTGGGCCGCAACGGTCAGACAGGGGGTGTTGGTTGAAGGAGTGAGCTTCTCGGTCGAACTCGGCCCCAATATCACCATAGTCCATTGGGTCGTTAATTCCACTAGGTGATAGGGAATTATGAGAAGTCTTTTTCTCATTTGCGTTGTACTTTTTTATGCCCCATTTTTCGAAACGATAGCCATACTGCCGCTTGCTTTTGGTGGAAGGGTTAGTCAAATATCAAGGATTTTAGGTATTGTACTTGATAGGTGAGATACCTTTGAACAATACCGTACTTCTTCTCCATGACATTCATGACGACACTCAGGGTCTGTTTCTTGTAAAGATTGCATAGAAAAGGCTTAAACTTTTCCCAAGTCTCGTCATTCATGCGTGTTGCAGGTTTGGGTAGCCTCTCGTCAGTCCCCCGTGAAAATGATCGTTCTCTAAACTCCATGGTTCTTGCTTTGTCTTTTGCGAGTCGCGCATAGGTATATCAAGAGATTGTTGAGTGCTGAGTGAAATTGGGAACCGCCCGCAAATGGTGACTGGGCTGTTCGTTGCTTTTAAGGACAGCATTTTGCACTTTTCCTGGCTCTTGGCGGTCTGTGACTGTACTTCTAGATTGCCTTGGGGAGCGCCTCATTTATAAAAGATGTAGAATGCCGGTGCCTCGCGTATCATTTTCAGGCTCAAGTGGGCGAGTTGAGTGTATGTAATTTGCTCGGATTGTAATTTCAGCAACACAACATGCCTGCCTGATTGGTCATGGTTATGGCTGTGCATGCGTTAAGCTGGCGAACCAACTTTGGCGGATGATCTCGGGGGGCTTTTCTCAACAAGCAAGGCCCATATGACAAGCATACTGCAGCACAGCCTCGACTAGGCCTCTTTCTCTTTCTCTCTTCTCGAAGGAAGATGGAAATTCCAAACCTCACACGTGAGGTGATGTGCTAAGATGTGCTGTAGCCCAACGGCACCCAACTCGGCACCCAATACCCAACAGCCGCTTTTTGAGGCCTGCTCTGGCATATTAGAACGGTGAATCGAATACGTGGTTCTTAATTCTGACCTGTAGTTGGTCAATATTGGCGTGATATGGCCCCAATCTGGTCATGATATTGCAAATGCGCGTGAGCTTTGGGCGAGCGCTCATTTGCATGAACTGCCGACTTTTATCGACATGACAATCCCGAAGCCCGCAACCCTTTAAGACTTTTGAGTGCCCTCCCAATCTCAGAACCGATCAACGCTTCGTCTTCAGCTGTGTCGCCAGCTGTGTTATACTATGCCAACAACGTCAGCAACATACCATCGCAAACCCATCATGACGGACGATTTTTATAATTCGTGGGTGGAACCTAGCAAATACCCACGAATACCCAACGTCTACGAACCAATTCAAGATACCCAAGTTTCTGGTCAATGTGGTATTCGAGAGAAGAAAGAGTCTGCCTGGACTCACCACGATTCTCGGGACAGCCATCAATCGTCTTGGGCTACCAACCGCAAACCTCTGAGCAGCGAGGAACCGCATCAGTGGCTCAACGACAGGACGAATTATTCTGTGGTTGTGCAACTAGGGAGCAGCTACAGGAGCGAGAACCAAATCCCAGGAGATGACTTCAAAGACGCATCGAGGGACTGGCACTTGCCGTCGCATCACCCAGATTCAATTGAGAAGAGACGCGCAAGGCGGGAAGCGAGCTTTGAGAAGTGGAAAGATGCTGGGGATAGAGTATTTTGTCACTCGGCGAGATTTGGTCATGATTTCAATCACTTGAAGGCTTGAACTACCTTGAAGAAGTCTGGCTGATGAACTGTTATGACGACTCGGTGGCTTAGTAGATTCTTTTAATGTTGATGCGAACGCAGAAGATGGTTTGATATACTGGTTTTGTCTCACATTGGCCGAGTTTTGTGGTCGAATTCCGAATCACTTTACCAAGCTGTAAAGCTCATGCGTCGCAGGGACATCGTTGCTAAGAATACCACAAAGCTGCCTTTGCAGTGATGGGCATGTCTAACGTGTCTGGAACAACAGTTTGGCCTGTGCTGGGGTATTTCTTCCATGACCATCACGAGTATTGCATCATCTTAGCCATCGGGATAATCGTGGATTCGGCGCCGGTTCCCTCAGCAATCACAGCGACGCAACGGGGAGCTTTGGTAGCAAACGTATCTGCGCGCCCAAATTTGAGGGTGCAGACATGGATCGCAAGCTGTAGCTGATGCTGCTCGATTCGATTGGCGATAAAGGTGGTGCACTGAAACACGATTTGATACGTGCCGTGAGACTTGCATTGGAACAATGCAGATGCAGGAGAGTGATACTACTCCCTCATCCAACTGTATGGACCACTAAAACAAAAGCAGACCAGAATGAACAGTCCTTTGTTTAAATAAGAGGAATCCGACGACTGGTATCATGGAAGCAAGGAAAAAGATAGTAGTACTAGTAGGGTAGCTCTTAATGGAAAGATAAGATTCAGGAGATCCAATATCTCCAGCAATAGACTTGGCTTGGGGATAAGGTGTTCTACCTAACTACGCCTGTAGGATATCGGGTAATAGTTACCTGGTACCTTATGCGGGCACTTGGAAGAAAGCAAGCAGGAAATATGTGGTTTGCTCCGTACCTGTCGGTGGGAAGAATCTCGATGAGCAAGGGTGACTGTAACACGAAATACATAATGCAAGCTAAGTCCCACTTACGACCTGCAGTACCAACTTCAGTGACTACCTTAGTGTTATATCACGGTGATAATTACAGTGACCGAGTTTTCTATTTGTGCAAACCTCCAGAAGGCAGGTAGGAGACAACCTTGACAAGTTCCAGGTTGGTAGCGGGTTAAAACAGAACATTGTCCCGCTCTGAGCCGCTCGTTTAGCAGTAGGAGCTTGGACCAAGTTGTCGTCATCCGAGCGGATCATTCTTGACCAGCCAATCATTAGCCAGATGCACGTCTGTCAACCTTGCTCTTTCCGAATGCAGGTCTGTGCAGAGAACTACGGATATCTTCCCTTGTCTTCGGGGATAAAGATCCACTCGAATAAGGCACAACATACCTCCTTGTGTTGTTCTGTAACTTGTATTTGTTCCAGGTCTTCCACTTTTGAACAAGGTAGCAGCATTTATTATAGAGTTATAACGTACCTACATCAGAATTACGACATTCACATCACAACAGAAATGTACGTCAGCTCATAGAAATGCCGGGCACAAAGCCTGCCTCGTACAGATAGATACAGATACTTACGTTGACAGTTGCAGCGTGTACCTCATCTGGCACCACTGTCATTCCCCATTGCTACCACACCCATAGAGTCCACAATCGTGATGGTCGTCAGTCTCAGCGCCTCAAAACCAATGGCAGCCTGACCTCTATTAAATTCCCGGCACTTTTCATAGCTGATCCGTAGTTTAGCGCCCTTGAAACGAGGTCATATGGTCCAACAAGGCACCGTGAAAGAAGCACCGCCTGTGCAAGACAAGATCGATCCAATATAGCCTGAGAGGCTGTGAAGAGGCAAGTCATGCGCCGCTGCTGTTGATCTGATCCTTTGACGTACGTAGCCTCCACTGACTTTGAGCGCGTACCTTGCTGTGGTTGTACAAAGTTCTGCCTTGGAGGGCATATTGGTTATTTCTCGCCTTTTCTGATACAAGATGGCGTACTGACGTACTAATCTATGAGTACCTAGAAACAAGGCACGTCGATGGAAGTCTTGTTAGCTTAAATCATTTGGTGTCATTTGTGGTGTGACGATCCCAGAGAGTGGCTGTTTACTCCTCACCTCTCTTACCTACCTTACATTTAAGACAACCTACTAACCTTACCTACCCTTGCGACCTACCTAGGCCTGCTTCCCCGCATACCTACATTAGGTAACTAACCTGCCTTGACAGGAGTGAACCACACCTCCCGTGCAGTAGCAGAAGGTCACTGTGTAAATAATTCTAGGTGTTTAAATACTTCTTCTCCCCTCCACCTCTCCATATTCTCCCCCTATCACTTCTTCGACACCACACACAACTTTGTTTCGACGGCAAACTTCTTTTCTTTCCATCGACTACAGCCTTGAGCCGAGCTCAGCTCTACAGCCCTTCATCATGGCAAACTGGCAACAGTGTAAGCTACCTTGTTGTCTTCCGCTTCTAGTCCATGCCGACTGACCCATTCAATAGACAATCCCTTTGGTAAGAGGGAATCCCACTCTAGTAGTGCGATCCTCACCTACAAGATTCTTACTCTCGTCACCTGGATCTTGTCCCTCGTCGTCACTGTCTACTACACCCTCAACCGTCCCGATGACGGGCACACGAGAAATAGAAAGATCTGGGAGCAGAACCACATGTATCGCACTGCCTTTACGCTGAACCCAATCATCACATCCATTTACTGGTGCGTATCCCTCAGCCCCTCGCGCGCACTCGCATACTGATAGCTTGTCAAGGATCGTTCTCTTCATTCTCCAGGCTGGTTACATTGGTCACCTATTCTCGAGCAACTCGGACATTGTTCACGCTGCTGCCAGCGTTGGAAGCCACTTCATCTTCAACAACCTCTTCCACTTCGCTTTTGTCATGCTGTTTGTCCGCTCTCACTTCCACTGGGCTGAGGTCATTCTCGTTCTCAACTTCATCAACCTGTCCTCGCTCTACTTCCGCCACAACACATATCCCCGGTTCATTCATACGCCTGTGGTGTCTGGACCTTTGGCTTGGACTTTTATCGCCATTTACTGGAATGGTGCTCTCATGGTTCCCCACCCCGACCACCTTGTTGCTCGCATCTTTGGGAACATCTTTATCTGGTCCATTCTTGTCTATGGACTCTTCTTTATCACTATCTACAAGGTTTGTTCGATCGCTCCAGTCAACCCATACAGCTTGCTGACAGTATGTAGGACTATACCATGGGCTTCTCACTGAGCGTCTTTGCTGCTGCAATTGGAGTTTCTCAGTTCCTTCACCAAGTGATTGCCTTCCAGTGGATCTTTGCCTTTGTCATAATGGCTCTGCTTTTCATCGCCACGGTCGTTGTCGCTGTTCCTGCCGCGACTGGCCGCGAGATCAACTGGCGCAGTGCTCCTGCTGATCAGGAGCGTGCCCCTCTCCTCGCAGAGAATTAAAACTAGGTACCAAGCCACGGAGAGAGACATTCCCGGGGGGGTCTCTGCTTGTCCAACTTCGCACTATTCCCCTAACATCGCGGCGCTATTTCTGCAACTCACGTCGCCTGCGGTCACTGTTTGTATTTCTTAGCCGGCCTGCTGCATGCATGATTCGATAAGCCGTGTCGAATGTGGAGTAACGAAATAATATGACGTTGAGGATTTATTGAGAACCGTCAAACCCTGCAACATGCGCACGTTTGTTACAGGTTGCATGTTGCCCAAACTTAGGTAGTAATTGGAGCTTCTTCTGATACAATACGAAACATGGTTGCCAGCCTTTGGACAGCTTTATGCCAATGATCAGCATGATGCTTAAAGCAAATGCTTACTGACGTAGTGGCGGAGCTTAATCGATAAGTTGCCGACGCTAGCGGCTCATTACCAAAACTTCACTTACTTTAGTAGGTTGGTGACTAACCACCATCAACACCTTGTTATGAAGCCTTTGCGGCCTTTTCCTTTCCCTTTGAATATCGGGACCGACATTTGCCAAATATCCCGTATCTATCATATACTGTCCGGCCCGCGGGCTCTACGGTTTGTAAACAGAGTTTTAGCCCCTGAAGAGCTAGCAAAGAAAGATGCTCGGTTAAATGTACTCGACCAGGTGGCAGCGCGCAGAGTTCTATCACGACGTGCCACAAGCAAAGCCAGTGAAAGCCTCCAGCCACATGAACACATCGCGTTAAAGGACCCTGAGCTGTGGAAATGTGCTGCTTTCATAGCAGGAAGGTGCGGGGTTCTCCGGTCTATCATTGGTAATCACTGACTTGAATGGTATTTAGATTCGCTGTAAAGGAGGCTGCCATTAAAGCACACCCACACCGTCATTTGACGTTTCACGATATCATGATTGAGCGACGGCTTGTGAAGGGCGAGGTACTGGGTAGTGGCCCGCCAATTGCGCGTATACGGGGTGGCGAAGGAGAAGCAGAAGATACCAGCGCAATGGTGTCTATAAGCCACGATGGAGATTATGCAACAGCTGTGTGCTTGGGTTCTGAGCCATGTAATAAGAATAAAAGACATAAAGGCTCATAGACATAGTAAATATTATATATATAACTTTTAATGTATTAGTTATTGAAAAGTCAAAATGTCCCTGTAGTAATTAGGGTCTCAGATAATAAGATAATAAATATAATAAGATGCTTATTCTTAGCATAATATAATATAAGGCATTATATACTATGCTAAAGAATATAATAACCTTAATATAAAGTCTTAATAGGTTATAGAGCTGCTGCCTTAAACCTTATAATCTAACTAAATAAGTGGCCTTAATCTATAAGTATAAAAAAGATATTTCCCCTGGCCTTAGCAGGCCAAATGCCTTCTCTATTATCACCCTATTACGGCAATTACTACTAAGGCTCTAACCCTAAAAGGCTAATTTAAAATAAATTAAAAACCCTAAAATCTATTATAAGATACGCCACTGTATAATTAATATTAATAGTAGCCAACCTGGTTATAACTATCTAATTATAGTAATTAATAACTATATAACCAGTCTTCTAATAGAGGTCTATAAGCTTAAGCTTAAATATATCCTAATACTATATTCCTTCCTAAGGCACTATAAAATTATAAGATAATACCTGCCGCATATTAATAAACTATTAATAATATAGCAAGTTAATCTAGTAATCTTTAGCTATTAAGTATAGCTACTTTATAAAGAGGTTAATATAACTAAGGTTAACTATATTGCAGGCTAGATAGAAGCCCTAGAAGACCTAGTAGGCCGCTTAAAGTAAGGCCAGTGCCTATTAAAGCTATAGTAGGCCTTTATTACCAGTATTATATTAGCGGCAGCAACAGTCTATACTGGCTATAGTTCTTTAAGTTAAAATACGCAGTTATAGTAGTTAAATTAAGGGTATAAATATTATATTATAGGAATTAAGGGCTACTATAGAGTAAAGGAAGGGAAGTAAGGGGGGAAAGAGGAGGAAAAAGGCAAATTAGGAAACAAAGGTTTTAGTATTAGGGGAAAAACTGTAAATATTAGCAGGCCGAGGCTAGCTTAGCGGGTTAATAATAAATTAGATCAGGTTATAAGATAATGCAGTATAAGGAATATAAGTTAAGGATAAATACAGCTAAATAAATACTTAGGATATATTAGTTATAAAAATAGTATTATTAAAAAGATATTAATAAGCATTCTAACTATATACCTTAATTCTCTCTTTCTCTTCTTTTTTAGCCTCGAGTAAAAAAGTCGCCACATCGGATACTCTGCCAACAACCTCAAAAAGAAAACTCAAATCGGTATACCAGGGACTCGAACCCTGAGCCTTAGTCTTAGGAGGACTACGCGCTACCATTGCGCCAGCACACCGGAGCAGTTTTTCCGATTCCGGAATGATCGGATATGGTTGGAGTGATGTTATTATGGGTTATATCCTTGAGGGCTTGGAGTGGATTTAGTGCAAGACGGCTCGCGGTTTGAAGACGAAAAGGCATGTTTGTATGTTGGGCCTTGGGTACTCGCCATTTGGGTTTGCGAGTTGGATATTTTGCTTTATGCCTACTTTTTACGGTGGTGGCCGTATCTATGTTGCTATCCGCATGGTTCTATACTATACTCAGCTGCTGGCAGCTCATATCTCGCAGCAGAAGGACAGAACAGGGCAGTTCCTTTAATAATTCTTGCATGGCGATTAAATTGCCTTTGCACTTTTGTCATGCTTGTCAACTTCAACTAATCTCTTGTAGAGCCGTTTCGCTGTGTTGAAAACATAACTATGCTGGCGCTGACATATCAAAACAGGATCCACCTAGTTCACGGTCTGATATAGAGGACTTTGACCAAGTACTGTAAGGTATCCTTCACGCTGCACAACCGTGATTCGATGTATCGAGCAACCGGTTAAGTTTCTGGCAACCATTGTTTTATGGAAGCATCAGGTTGATCATCTCCTCTTTGTCTGCCACAACCGAGACGGGCTTGGAATTAAGGCCAAGAATTTGTCGACGGACCTGGAGATGACCCGGCCATAACATTCACAAGATGCAGTACCACCACAGCACACCACCACAGCTCTGCCTCACCTCTCACCTACAGTATTCACTATGGCAATGAGACAACAGAGGGGGCAAGATAACCGAAACCGGTCAGCAGCATAGTGAGGCGGTCAAAGTTAGGCTGTGAAGGCCATTTGGATGCCTGTCCGTCCTCCCCAATAACTGTCGTTACTTCATGGGTGCCCCTGCTTTCAGCTAAAGGCGTTAAACCCTCCACGGGCCGGGCGGCTGGCGAGAGCGGCGTTCAGGTCCGTTGCCCACTGAGAAAACGTCGGAGGTTCACCCACCAAAGCAGCTAACGTCCAGTTCGTCCAGTTGTGCCTGCATCTCTGATTCCGCCCCCGATGCCGATGTTCGGGCGTCCACGCCATCATGGGGCGCTCCACTTGCGCAAAGCCCACTCCCCACAACCATTCATTGTTCATGACTTCCTACTTGGATTGATAACGTGCTTGCTACCTACCTAGCCAAATCTTGACTCTTTCACTAACATCGTCTTTTGTTTGTATATTCGTGATAATGAGTCGGGGACCAGTGTTTACTTAAGCATCAATCTTTGTTTCCTGCTTCTACTCTGCTATTCTCTGCTCTGTTTTGTTCTTCCTTCATAGGATTCTTCATGTCTGCATCAGCATGATGGATGTCGTAATTCACCGCTTCGGCGGACTAGAGTTCTCTCCCTATCAAGGGAACGAATCTATCATGATTCCTCAATCTTGTTCTTTGACTAGGTAAGAACTACCTCAATATGATAAATCGAGTTTACTAAGAATTCTAGCCCATATCAGAATACCATGTCCATGTCCCAGATTTCGTGGATCCATCATGTGTCACAGTTCGCTCAATCTGGGGTACCACAAGCCGTTGTGCTTTTCCTGTCACTTATGCAACTCATCTACCACTTAGACCGAATTCGTCGGCAAGGATCTAGTTGCCGATTTAAAGCTGCCAAAATTCGGTGGCCCTATGAGCTTGCCTCACAAATCGCAAGACTTACTGCTGTTGTATATATTACAATTGCGTATATCCAAGATCGACTACATTGGATCAACATCGTATCTGTTGTATATGCCTTCACTCTTGGTCTCACTCGTCTCTTCAACCATCTTGAGTGGCGCCATGTAGCACTGCATCAAATTAACTTTGTCCTTTCGGCTACTCTGACCATTCTCATTGCAGGGCACACTTTGCCCTGTATCCAGACTGGCACAAGATGCCTTCACGACGCCAGTACTTCCAGTGGGATCATCGCTCTTGCAGCAGGAGCTGTCATTGCAGCAATTACCCCCAGAGAATGGACACCAATGCAAGTTGACCTCAGTATCCCTGGTTACGACCAGAATGAGCCAGCTCCCGAGGAGGCTTGCAGTTGGTTCACTTACTACTGTACCTATGACTGGCTGACCCCAATCATCTGGAAGGGTATGAAGCGGAAACTTGATATGGCTGATATTCCAAAGTTAGCCTGGTATGACGAGCCTATATACCTCTTACGACGTGTACAAGAAGCTCGTTCAATCTCGAAAAAGACACTCCGTACTGTTCTTAGATTCCAGAAGCGCGAGTTGCTTCTCATGTCATTTTGGGTTGCCACCTCATACACGGTCGAAAATATAGCCGCATTCGCCATGTTTAAGTTACTCGAATATCTTGCTGATCCTAGCGGTGCCATCTATAAACCGTGGCTTTGGCTGTTCCTCATGTTCATCGGCCCACTATCCCGCTCCGTTGCCTTCCAGCAGTACATATTTACATCTACTAGACTCGTGGTTCGTATCAAATCTGCATTCACTCAAGAGCTGTACTACACTGCCCTAGACTCGATGGAGATGGAAGAAGATCCCTTTGAACTACAGTCCGGTGGCGCGAAACTCAAGAACATGAGCGGCCAGGCCGCTGCCAAGACCACATCAGCAGGACGTTTGGCTAACCTCATGGCTTCCGATATAGACGCAATCTATAGATCAAGAGACATTATCCAGGCCACCATTGGTACCCCCGTCGGGACCATAATATCGCTCATTGGAATGTACAGAATGATGGGCTGGGCATCTCTGGTAGGAAATGCGATTCTATTTTTGGCCACACCTCTTTCGATATGGCTTGGGCGCTTAATGTTCTACTCGCAGCGCCGAGTCAGGAAAGCCCAGGATTCCCGCATGTCCTTAGTGACAGAATATCTTGCGTCCCTTCGCGCCATCAAGTACTTTGCCTGGGAGGACCCTATCACTGAAAAGATCATCAATGCACGTTCCGAAGAACAAAGGGAGCTTTGGAGGACTTCAATGATCCAAGCTTCGTTGAACCAAGTTATGCAGATTGTTCCTTACTTATCCTTACTTGTTATGTTTGGCTTGCACGTGGGGCTCTCTAAGCGTCGACTTGATGCCGCAACGGCTTTCACGACCATATTTCTTGTCAAGAATGTTCGTAGAAATATCATGCAGGCTAGTGCCTTTGGCAGGAATTTCGCGAGTGCGTTGGTGTCAGTGACCCGACTCGACAAGTACTTTGAGAGTACAGTTCCTATTCCTCATTACCCCGTTGGCCCCCTTCGCATTTATCATGCCTCGTTCCGGAAGACGAAGACAGCCAGTTTCACCCTGAACAACATAACGCTTGATTTTGCCCAAGGTGGTCTTAATGTCGTTAGCGGCCCGAGTGGCAGCGGCAAAACAACTCTGCTGCTGTCTATTCTTGGCGAGACCTACTTAGAGAGTGGAAATGTGACCAGACCAGAAGATATAGCGTACGCTTCTCAATCTTCATGGTTGCAGAACGGGACTATACAGGCCAATATTCTATTTGGCAGTCCAATGGAAAAACCACGCTACGATCGCGTCATCGAAGCATGTTGCCTATGGGAGGATTTTAAGGATCTGCCGGCTAAGGATATGACCATCGTGGGAGAGAACGGAACTTCTCTTTCAGGTGGCCAAAAAGCACGAGTTGCTCTTGCAAGGGCTCTGTACTGCAAAGCACCACTTCTGTTACTCGATGATATCTTTGCTGCTCTGGACGCTAAAACAGCTGCTGGTGTTTGGAAACACTGCTTTTGCTCTGACCTTCTGAGTGGGAGGACAACTGTACTTGTGACAAATCTTCCCTGGATTGCAGAACAAGCCGATCTCTCTGTTGTGTTGGAGAAGGGTCAAATCGAGTCGGCTGAGCCCCAAATTGGTATTGTTCGCAAGCCAATCGCTATCGCTCAGGTCCTTGGAGGAGATGCTGAGGAGGATGACGCACTTCATGATACAGTTCAGGAAATACAACCAAATGGTGATACCTTGAACGACGCTAACCGAACCCCTGAAGAAAAACAACTGAAGGATGTGGTCAATCAGGAAATGAAGGCTTCTGGAAAGGTCGGCCGTATGACTTGTCAGTACTACTCCCTTCCCAGTTATGAATGGATGCTAACTTGGTCGCCAGTCTTGCAATATATGAGCTACTTTGGACATCCGGTCTTTGTTGCTGTCTGCCTGGGACTTTTACTTGCCACGAACATCTTTACCTTTAGCAGTCTTTTGTGGCTCTCTGTCTGGGTAGAAGCATACAATCACCAGGCTCACATTGATATTCCTTATTATATGGGGATCTTTGCAGGCCTTACATTCCTTGAAATTGGTAGCTACTGTTTGGCTATCATAATGTTCGAATGGGGAGCTTGGAACGCTGCAAAGAGATTACACAACGATTTCATACATGCCATCATGCACGTCTCCCTTTCATGGTTCAAGCATATCCCCATTGGCCGCATCACAAACCGCTTCTCCAGTGATATGGCGTCACTCGACGGTACCATCAGTACCATGCTACGGATCATGCTTGATACGGTCCTTCTCATGCTCTTTCGCATTGGAGCTGTCAGCAGCATAATGCCGGTTTTTATGATACCAGCACTGTTCACGTGCTTGTTTGGTGTTCTCATAGGAGAAGCATACACTAGAACCGCCGTTGTAATCAAGCGGCTAACGTCTTCTGCTCAGTCGCCTGTGTTCTCTCAGTTTGCAGATACGTTGGCTGGTCTTCCTGTCATTCGTGCCAGGAGTGGTATGTCGTCAAGATTTCGAGAAGAGTTGGCTGCTAGGCTACGTACATGGTCAGCTTCGGCCGAAGCCAGCTTCAACGCTAACCGTTGGGTTGCTGTACGCGTGGATCTTGTGACGGCCCTCGTCGGTCTGTCGGCAGGTATAATTGCCGTATCACAAACAGGTGTCGTGGCTGCAGGGCTGGTCGGATTCTCCCTCACCAATGCCAATGGACTCAGCCAGACGATCCTGTTACTTGTTCGAGCGATGAATGATTTGGAAGTTGAAATGCAGAGCGTGAGTATGTTCGTAATCATCTGCCAAAGCACCTACTGACCAAGTACTAAGTTTCACCGAGTCAGGGAGTACGTCAAGTTGGAACCCGAGGAAAAGGACGACAAGACGTATCCCGAGGAAGGTGACTACACAGATGATTCCTGCCAAGTAATTCCCCAGAACTGGCCTCGGTCTGGCGAGATCGAGTTTCGAAACGTTACAATCCGGTACGATCCTAATGGATCCGACATTCTCACCGGTATAAACCTCAAGTTCAAGGCGGGCGAGCGTGTGGCTGTCATAGGAAGGACAGGGTCAGGGAAAAGCACTGTCAGTAAACTACGCTCTTTTACAGCGCCTGTCGGGTAATACTAACGACTGCGATTTCTAGCTGGTGCTTTCCCTCCTTCGCTTCACCCATGTTGTCTCTGGTGAAATTCTATACGATGGAATTGACGTTACCAAAATTCCTCGGCACCGCCTTCGAGAAAGCCTTACAATCATACCACAAGAGGCTGTCCTGTTCAACGGGACAGTCGAGTCCAACCTTGATCCTAGCGGTCGAGTTCCCAAAGACATTCTCGACAAGGCCCTGGACAACTGCAAAGGCATCGCATCCTTCTCCCCTCATACTCCTGATGACAGCGATAATGATACACAATTTCGCGATGACGAGAACAATAGTGTAAATCTTTCGACATGTGTCGACGCTCGCGGTGAGAACTTCTCTCATGGTCAGCGGCAAGTTCTTTCACTCTGCCGTGCGCTGATTCGCCAGAGCAAGCTGATGCTGCTTGACGAAGCCACGGCAAGCATGGATTATGAGACAGACCGAGGTATTCAAAACGTCCTGCGGCGGGAACTTGAAGCGGTCGGTGGAGGGCGGACTTTGGTAACAATCGCGCATCGTTTACGTACAATCATTGACTATGATACAGTCGTGGTTATGAGTGGTGGGCGTGTTCTTGAGTAAGATCTCATTGACTCTGGTTCTTTTCAGACTGGCAACTGACAATCCTCTCCAGGTATGGCTCACCTCGCGATTTGTACAACAGTAGAGGCCAGTTCTACGACATGGTCTACCATAGCGGCGAAATGGAGGACCTGCAGACTTTGCTAGAGACGGAGAGTACCCAACAGGGCATTTAACGGAGGAGCATTTTGTTTGGGATAGGTATGTCTGGATACTCGAGATGAACTCGTCAGAGCATGAATGAGTTCCAAAGAGAGAAATAGCTTACAACCGTCTGGGACATCCGTAACGTCGCCCTTATGGCTTATCGATGGATAGGTGTGTCGACAAGATCAAGGCAGACTTCTTTAAAAAGGAATCCATTCACAAGCTCCATAGTTTCCTCAGACAGCTGGGAGCCAGCTAAATGAGCAGAAGAATCATTTGTAACCTAAAGGCCCTGTGCGTCGTGTATTTTCATGCCCCGCTGCATCCTTGGTTGAACAGATACCAAATTAGAAAAGCAGGCATGACTGGAAAAGCGATAGCTAGACAGCAATAAACAGGTGAAAATAAAACTAAGTTCCCCATTGTCGAAGACGATCGAACATCTTCCTCATGGAGGAACTTGTTGCTAATTCCAAAATCAAAACCAAAGCCAAGTCTTTCCCTGTCTCCCCAACGCCATACGTGCGTTCGTATATTTTGCATGTACATGCCTGTTTCTTGCGATGGATATATCATCGGTTCGTCTCCTTTCACGTCTTGTCGCGTCTTCCTGCATCTTTTTTTCATACGGGGCACGGGGTAGTGTGATTGTGGTGAGATATATGGATCATGGGCGTATGCGTTGGATTTCGTGGTATCATCGACACTGTGACGTGGTTTACTTCTTCCTCATGTTCGTTATGCACTGGTAGCATCCTCCTCCGTTATTAACCACATCCCCTATTTATTGTCCGTTGAATTGCTCCTCCATGTTAGTAACTCCAGCTTCCACGTTATGATAATCGAGAATTTCTGAGTACCTGTTCTGTATTAGTATATTCAATGCATCCAGTTTTCCAACACACTAACATCATGATCTTCCATGTATCAACAGGCAGATCGGCGTCGTTGAAGCTCCAGTCAAACTTCTCCTCCGCCACAGGCTCGTCTGTGGGGTCGTGGTAGGGAGAGAGATAGTCGTGGGAGAGGGCCTCTGTGGCAGTTATTCGCTTCTTAGGGTCGAAGACAAGCATGCGCTCCAGTAGATCAATAGCTAGTAATTTGTCAATCGGTGATCTCTGAGGGTCAAATGCAGGAGTTATTTCTTACCCGAATCGTCGGCATTCTTGAACTTGTTACGAAGAGGCTGTCGCTCGCGTTTGGGCAGCGACTTCACGAACCGCAGTGTCTGGTAGTCGTTAGAATTGTAGACAGAATGCAAGGCATTGTAACTCACGTTCTCGCTGGCGATGGTGTTGATGACATCATCAGGAGGGGTACCAAGTAGCTCAGTGATGATAGAGAATTGGTTGACGTGATCTTTTCCGGGGAACAAAGGTTTGCCTTCAAGCATCTCAGCAAAGATGCAACCGGCACTCCAAATATCAACCTCGACGTCGTATTTTTGCCAGGTGAGCATGATTTCGGGGGCTCGGTAGTATCGTGTGGAGACATAACCAGTCATCTGAGGATCCTGGATTCGTGCAAGACCAAAGTCGCAAATCTTGAGATCACAGTTTTCGTTGACGAGGATATTGCTGGGTTTGAGATCGCGGTGGACAACGCCGGCTGAATGCACGTACTTCAGACCTCGCTGCAAGGCAACTCATGTCAGCAAATGATCTGTAGCAGTCATTTTTTTCTAGGCGTCGTTGATACATACCATAATCTGGTAGAGGAAGTACTGGATGAACTGCTTCTCAAGAGGGCGCGATGTCAATAATCGGTGAAGATCGGTACCGAGGAGCTCTGTGACAAAATAACTACAGAGCTGTCAGCGCAAGAACGTGGGGAAACGAGGCGGGGGAGGGGTAACGCACATATCTTCCAGAGGAGAAATGAAGATGTCGCTGAGAGAAATGACCTGATAGCAAAATTGCATTAGCATCGAAAGTCTTACAATTGTTCATAGGACCATTAAGGACAGGTCAAGCCAAAAGAGACGCGTTAAATGCGAAGATTCACGGGGGTATTGAGCTGTGCAGGGGCTCATGCTCACGTTTTCGTGCTTGAGGTGCTTGAGCAGCTTGAGCTCACGGTATGTGCGCTTTGCGAGCACAGGTGTGCTGAAAGGCTTCATGATCTTCTTGACTGCGACATTTTGGTTGGTAAGTTGATCCCGGGCAGAGCTGTTGCAAAGGGAACCGTGTCAGTCGGATGCGCAGGATCAGTAGGGACATCTAAGGGAGCATACCAAACGAGGCCAAAAGCTCCCATGCCAACAGGCTGGAGATCGGAGTATCTGCGCGCAAATCGAGTCAGTAATGTGACGGTCGTCAGCTTCAAATGTATGGTGAGCTTACCTGGAGGTGATCTCGAATGTGGTGCCAAAGATCTGGGCGCGTACGAACTCGGCCATGGTGAATATGTGATTTTTTGGACGATAGGTTTGAGGGTGAAGAGAAAAAGTAGTCAGTTTCCTGGCTGTAAAACGAGGAACACCAAGATGAGGTAAAGATGATGGTGGGCGGGTCGCAGACGTAATCGTCTAAGATCGTAGTCAAAGCTATATGTTGGGCCTGGCGTGCGGTGCGGTGCGAGATAAAGTGAAGAACAGAGCGGTAATCTCGTTATTGGATTGGATGGGCGGCTGGATATGGAAATGGGATGGACCGATGATGGGTCAGGTGAATGGTGAATCGACGATCGAGCAAAAGACGATGACCGTGACCGGGGGTACTAGTAAAAAAAAGCGATGCAGGTTTTGATGTCGATGAGCAAAGCGGCTCAAGCGGGGGCGGGAAGAGACGCGCGAGATCCCACTGGATAGGACAGCAATAAGCGTGTTTGATTGACTGACTGCTGTATCACTCAATGGGCTTTGTAACGCAGTGGTTAATTGATCGTCGTTATTTTGTCTTGGACCGTCTTTTCCTTTGATGGTATTCAGTGCCCGTTGACAGGTACGGAATGGCGGGGTAGGTAAATAAATGCGTAGGCAAGAGCAACGTGTCTGTCTATCAATGATTTCAAGGTCAGCAACAGTCCAAAAAACTGGCAAGAAGGTCAGCCAGTTAATGAGTGTAGATGGATTGCCACCTGAAAGAGCCGGTATTCGGCAGATTCACAATGACACAGAAAGAGACACTACAAGACTACTGAAAGTAGGTAGGTTGGAGACGCTCCGTATGCTGGGCTGTCCCGTGTAGCTAACTCAGGCCTGTGAGTAGGTACCTCAGTGAGGGGCAAGCTGCACCAGCCCAGGCGCTGGAGACCGGCAGTGACACTGAGATTGTTCAGGGGGAATAGATCAGACCCCAACAGCAGCGGTGGCCGCCTCTGAGTAGGTACCCATTTCGTTATCACTTGCGCTTTCCTACTAGGACAGCACAGGCGTATGACACCGCCTGTAGGCAGTCTCCAGGTCTTCTCCCCCCAGTCCGTTCCAAGACTGCAGCAGTGGGGTCCAAATACTTTGAGCTCCATAGTGAGGTGCCTTTGACGCCATCGTGCCCCAATGATCGGACAGTTTGCCCTGAGTACTTCAGACGCCGAACGAAACAGGGCCATTGCCTGGTGCCAACAAGGAAGTCGGGTCCAAACGCTGGGAGGAAACCTGGGGTATTGGCTATTTGCTCGACAAGAGGCTTACCTATTCTTTGCAGGTCCAGGCGTCGTCGATTAGGAGGCTTGTTTCGAACGCGGGTGTCTTCCTACTGGACTGGTCAAATGTCGATCACTGTAGAGGAAACTATAAGACGTGTCGCAGGCTGCGTGAAGGTGGCAGCAGTTCTAGGTAAAATGAGAAGAATTGAGAGGGAGAAAGAAAGTCGAAGGGAGGAGAAAACGAAATTTCAACAAGAAGAGGTTAGCAACTGGGATGGAGGGTACATGTACATATATACATGGTCGTAGAAGACATTGGGTCGACCGAGGTGAGAGTGAGGTGTTGGTATTGGATTATGTGGACGGAGGACCGCCGGTTGGTTTCTTGGTGGGGGGTGGGTGAGGGGGACTAGGGGGACTAGGGGGACAAGAGCTTCGGGGAGTAGTACCCTACAAAGTAGGCACTTACCAAACTAAGGGAGTCGAGAGGCTTGATTAACATGCCTATACCCTCCTTCCATAGGCAGAGCGAAGAGCTATTCCTTGTCACCGTCTATTTGGTTTGTATCTGTGTGCTCCGATTTAGTGATTCCCCTTATTCAGACCCTTGCGACACGTAATGGGATCGAGATCTCTCTTGTCGTAGTGGATATCAAGGTTAGGCGCTTGCACGGTCACATACCTGCCTACTAACATGACATGGAGTTTTTCATGGAAAAGTTGAAAATTTGATGTATGACATATTGATACTTTGAGCCCTTTCGAATCAATTCCTCCTAATCCATGAAAATCAGGGTCCTTGTGAATTTTGCAATCATGCATGACTCTTGTCTGTAGATGTTTTACCTAGGTATCTAAGTGCAGCCCAGCAAGAGAGTGTTGATTATGATTCTATGCAGTCATGAGTTGTTGAGTTTGTATTACAGGCTTGGCGGTATACGATGCACGATGTGATATAGATCGAATATTTTCTTGGTTTTTAGACATTGGGTACGATAGATACTGCTGAGCCCGTCTATTGGCATCCAATCCATTATCAAACTGACCCTGCCAAGTCTGCCCTGTATCTGCACCTGCAGCAACATCCCATCATGGCATCACCAAACTCAGCCATGTGTAAGGTAGCCAGATAAATATTACCTATCATGTAAATGACCGCTTCAACTCATCATCATTGCTTAAACTCGTCCCCTCATTTTCTCTCTTTCCCCTTGTCTCTTGCATATCATATCCTGCATCAGAAACTTTTAAAACCCCATTCACATGGCTGCCATGTTTTCTCAGAATGACGTCAATTCAGCCTCCAACCGGCTTACCCCTGTTTTCTGACAGCGCACGCCTGATGGCCCGATGCAGATGCATCAGGATGGGCGCTTGGACGCCTCTGTCTTTCATTTCCACAGGACCCATCCCCAGTCTCTGATCTCTCCCATGGGTCGGTACCTCTATACCACTTTTACACAGTAATGGTACCTGCTGGCTCGATCTGTCATGCTCAATGACCTAGTCCGCTCATCGTGGAATCGTCTCAACGATCGAATATTCTCCCGAAAGACTAGCCTCTTCAGTGGAGCCACTTCCAGAATAAGCCCAAGCCTAAGTTCACCTCACCTCCACTGTATACTAACTTCATAACCTATCAATTCGGAATTCTCATCACGCGCTGCAACGCTGTAAATAATCGTTCAGGTTTTCAGAAGCCCGTCTCTCGATTCTCTACGTCATATATCAAAAGCCTCGAGCTTTCAGCTGCATCTTTGTCGTACCAGAATCTAAAGTCCCACACCTCAGGGCAAGGGTTACCATCAACAACATCTCGCACTGGGAGTTGTCTATGTCAACGATTCATGTTACAGCCTTGATATGCTTGGTCGAGCGTAGTGCTGTTCTCCCTTCTCAATTACTCATTTCGTTGTTGCGGTAAGGTCTCAGTATGATATGCCTCAGTGTCATCTTGACCTTCCTTGAATTCCTCGCGTCCAATAACCAACTGAATGCTATTCTCACTCGTTGGGTTTTCTAACTCATGATATCGTAAACCACGGCCCTTGCCATTCCCTAACCCTCAGATCTTCCCTCATTGCCCCTTGACCCTGGCTTAACAACACGAGCATGCCCTGTCGATCCTCTCCTAATCCCATTGCACTTTCATCTTCCGTCCGATCCCATCTAAGATCTCAATTCTATCCTCCCCTAACCCAGCAGAACCAACCCTCTTGCCATCCCAGATCGACCATGCCACTTCGGTCCAGATCTTTTGATCGGCATCCAGGGGCATAGTTAAACTCTCTACAGCGCATCTTTTCCGCCCCGTGACGCGGATCTTCACACGTAGAAACAACCGAGCAAGGGAACACCCGCCCCGATTATTCCAAAGATTCGGTACCGAGTCTTTACAGTCCAACTAAGTCCAGCGATTCGGACGCTTGGTACCGATCACCCGCCTAGACTCGGGTTCCGCTAATTCGTCTAGCCGAGTCTCTATACTACCTAGTTGGCATCATCGTCTCCCACCTTTCCGGTTCAGCGTACCACCCGTTCGACTGAACCTATATTTGACATATATGTACATGTGCTGTATCTTTCTAGACGGTCATACAGTAGATGTAGTGCTATTCCGTTTGATCAGGCGATGAGCATGTTTTTCCCTGACTAGTGCTCGCATTAGATTGCAACCGGGCAGGGTTGAGAGGTCATCTGAGATGTCTTGCCTACCTAGATACCAAGTCATCCACCAGAACTTCACCTTCCAAGCCCCTTCTTCTATCTCGTCGCACTCTACTACCCCACAAATTCCTTGTATCGATTCCTAAGTCTCTCTAGAACCCCACAGGGACACATGGGTCAAGACGCCTTGCATGCTTATGTGCGGCGAATCATTGCCTGGAAATACAGCGTTGACATTCAGTCTCATGCAGGCCTCCTCATCGATCTGCGTTACCGATATAGACTTCCTTAATCGGGTCCAACAACATGTTGGGAAAACCAACACGCATAATACCAAGCCTATAGAGGATGTAATCACATCAATGTCAAGAATTAGAGGAGTAATAATATATGTCATGCACGTTTCATTATCAAGGGGAGGGCCTATCCATTATCCACTCTTGTCATGGTCTCGCAGGTTGAATTCATTCTTCACCGCCAATCATATGTCACCAGTCTGCCCAATTCCTTCTCTTGTCTCTCGTTCCATCATGAGTGTCTAACCCCACGCCTCTCTGTGAATCTATCCACATAGCCGTGTCTGCTTCTATCATAAACTAGTTCTTCACGATCTAATCATGGACGACAAGAGGCTCGGCATTCCAGATACTCTCGGCATACTCATCAATGCAGCGGTCGCTGCTGAAAAATCCCATGCGAGAAACAGAGGTAATTGACTTCTTGATCCATTCCTCCTGGTTCTGATACGCCTCATCCACCAGCTTGTGAGTCTCGTTGTAGCTGTGGAAGTCGTCAGACACCAAGTAGTAGTCACCGTGATCACGGACAGCGGCGACCAGGGCGCTAAAGTCATGGACCGAACCAAAGGTGCCCTTCTCGATCTCGGTAAACACTTTCTGCAAGTCGGGGTCAATTTCATGAGAGCCGTACTGGTGACTGTGTCGGAGATCTTCAACGTCTTCAGCAAGGTTGCCAAACAAGAAGATGTTGTTCTCGCCAATCTCGCGAGTAATTTCAATCTATTCATGATCAGCCGTGGAATCAAATGCATATATTTCATTTACTTACATTGGCACCATCACAAGTGCCAATGATGAGACCACCATTCAGCACAAATTTCATGTTGCTAGTACCAGATGCCCTGTGACACATGTTAGCTAAGGTACCAATTCATTGGTGTTTATATTGACTTACTCGGTGCCCGCAGTAGAAATGTGTTCGCTAAGGTCCGATGCAGGGGTAATAATCTCAGCTTTGCTGACGTTGTAGTCAGGCAAGAAGATGACCTTGAGAAGATCTCCAATATCCTCATCATTATTCACCACGGAGCCAACAGCGTTGACCAGATGAATAATCTGCTTCGCCATCCAGTAGCCGGGGGCGGCCTTGCCTCCAAAGATGGAGACACGAGGAACGACCTTCTTTCGCTCCTCAGGGGACAGTGACTTGAGGTGGAGATATCTATGAATAACACCGAAGATATTGAGCTGCTGTCGCTTGTACTCGTGGATTCTCTTGACTTGGACATCAAACAACGCCGCAGGGTTCACAGTGACACCCACGGCCGACTTAATGAGCTTAGCGAGTCTGACTTTGTTGGCATACTTGATCTCGGACCACTCCTTACGGAATTCCTTGTCATCAGCATACTTCTCGAGCTGATTTAGAGTGGTGAGGTCCTTGAGGAAGCCATTACCCCCAACCTTGGAAGCAATGAGCTCCGAAAGGCGAGGGTTGGCCTGGTGGAGCCAGCGGCGAGGAGTGATGCCGTTGGTCACGTTGGTAAACTTGTCAGGGCCGTAGATCTCGACAAAATCCTTAAAGATAGTGGTTTTGATGAGATCCGAGTGCAATTCAGCAACACCGTTGACTTTGTGTGATCCAACAATAGCCAAGTACGCCATGCGTACCATCTTTGTTTGAGACTCCTCGATGATGGACACTCTTCTCAAGATATCTCGGTCATTGGGAAATGCCTTTTCGACCTTCTGGAGGAAGAACAGATTGATATCGTAAATAATCTGCAAGTGTCGAGGTAGAAGGTGCTGGATCAGACCAACAGGCCATTTCTCCAGGGCTTCGGGCAACACAGTATGATTGGTGTAACCGAACTGGAAACAATTAGATTGGATGATGAAGGTACAAGGAGGTGGATCAACTCACGGTGTTCACGACAATTTCCCATGCCAGGTCCCATTCAAGGTGCTCAATGTCAATGAGAATTCGCTGCAACTCCACGATGGCCAATGTAGGGTGGGTATCATTGAGCTGAATAGCCACCTGGTCGGGAAACTCCTTCCAAGGGCGGTTGGACTTTTTGAAACGGCGAACGATATCGTACAACGAGGCAGCGACCCAAAAGTACTGCTGCTTCAGCCGAAGTTCTTTTCCACGCTCCAGGTTGTCGTTGGGGTACAGAACAGCGCTGATGGTCTCAGCTCGTTGTTGATCGGCAACTGAACTCTCGTAATCACCATTGTTGAACTTCTGGAAGTCAAACTCTCCGCCAGAAGCTTTGCTGGACCACAGTCTCAGGTTATTTGTTGTGGGTGTGTCGTAGCCAGGGATGGGAACATCGTAGGCAACGGCCTGAACGATCTCACCACCGTCCCAAATAGCAACGGACTTGCCATTCTCATCAGTAGTCTTTCTAACATGACCAAAGAATTGAATCTGTATTGATATTAGCTGTGCTTGACTGTCGATCAAGTTTTCAATGGCTTACATCAACAGTGACGTCGTGCCGTGGGAACTCCCAGGGGTTGAAATCAAGCCAGTAATCAGGCACCTCGACTTGGTATCCATCGACAATTTCCTGCTTGAAAATGCCATATCGATATCGGAGACCGTAACCCCAAGCGGGGTAGTTGAGGGAGGCCAGACTGTCGAGGAAACAGGCAGCGAGTCGACCAAGACCGCCGTTACCCAGCGCAGCATCATTCTCTTGTGTGATGATATCCTCGATTCGGAAGCCGAGCTCAGCAAGACCAGCTAGCAGCTCATGTTAGCAAGGTATCAATGAATTCAAAACGAATCAACCTACCCTTTGCAGTATCCTTCTGACCCACGTTGAGCATAGCATTGTCAAGAGCACGGCCCATCAAGAACTCGAGACTGAAGTAGTACACGCGCTTGGAGTCGCGATAAGTCTGTCTCTGTTGAGTTCTGTTCCAATCAAGGATCAGACGATCACGGAAAGCCAGGCTGGTAGCAGAGTAGGCAGCATGTTCATCGCAGTTGAAGACAGAGCGGGCAAGAGTGGTCTCGACGTGGCGGACAACCTCTTTCTCGAAGCCGTCTTTGCCAGTAAAGCCACTAGACTGGTTGCGCTTCCATGCTTCACGCTGAGGTTCGGGAATTGAGGCTGTTGGTGGTGTAAGTCAACATTCACAAAGATCGTTTACAGTAGTTTGATAGGGGAAATGCATCAAGCAAAGAATCTTAACGTTTGAGAAATAGCTCATAGAAAACCAACTCATTTCACAACGAATTGAAGATTTAATGCATAGACAACATACCTTCAAAGCTCTTGATCTCACTAGGACCGAAACCCGTGGCAGTTCGAGTGTGTTTTGGGCGGGAGATGCCTGCGGGGCCGACTGCACCCTGAATGTCGACAATTGGGGCGGAGGTGGAGGGGCGCCTCTCACGGGTGGGCAAACGCTGCTGTTCAGGCGCCATCGCTTCTATCCACAAGCTTGTTAGTCGAGTGGTGAGAGCCGGGAAGGAGATTGAGGGACGAGAGAAGAGAGATAAGGTCTTTCAGTGCCGGGGCATAACAGTTAAATACTCAACCACTATTGATGTCTAGACCCCTTGTCCTTTTGTGAAGCGAGAATCAGATCAGATTACTTACATCAACAAGGTTTACTGATGCCACTCAACGAGTTCTCGACCTTAGATAACACGACTGGCTAACGACGCGAGGTGTGCCACAGCTTTGGGTGGGGGAGCGGGGTTGAAGGTGCAAGGTAAAGCTGCAGTAGTTTCTTGCGTGCCCTGCTTTTATCGTGGCGGCTCAGAATCCCAATAAGTGCAGGGATCTGATCTAGGCAAGGTAAGTGTATATGCGAACGGAGGTTATGTTGAATCTGGGCTGTTGATTTCCTCTATAGAGTTCGTTGAGGACTGAGAACTTGTGCGTATTCAGTTGTCCAGAGCGGCCGTCTGTTTAGTTGATGGGGATCCGGAGAAGGCGGGAGCTTGGGGAGCAGGGGAGCAGGGGAGCTTGGTGGAGTAGACAAAGAAGATTTGAGGAGAATGACAGGGATGAAACGAGTCGAGGTAAAGATGAGAGAGGGTAATATAGTTAGTTTTATGTCAATTGACGAACAGATGCTGTGAAGAGAAGATTGAGAGGTCAGCAGAGGATGGGCTGTGAGAGAGGTTGGAAAAGAAAAGAGGAAGAGAGGGGAGGAAGTAGCTCAAGAAGTATGAGCTGATGAATGAGGGGAGCTGCAGGGAGCTTATAGTCAGTCTGTCTCTGGGTAAGTGCAACGATTGATGGTGGTGGAAGGGAGCTTCCCGCCAAGTCTCCTCCACCATGAGCGGATCCATTCTACCTAATATTGGACGGTAAGGTCCTTAAGGTATCATGACAACCTCTCCACGAACGACGAGCTACCTACTTGCCTAGCGTGTGCTCTTGTTTTGTCTTGCTTGTTGTATGTAGCACTATCTAGAGCTCTAACCTATACTGCGTTGCATTTCGTCTCTTTTGCTCCGCTTACCGGCCAATGCCGTCCTCTTGCTTGCTCTCCCGCAATGACTAGGCCTCGGGGAGCAAGAAAACTTGAGACCTTCAAAGAAGATGCCAAAATAAGTTCATCAAATAGTCCCCTAAGCTTAGTATAGTTTACCTAAGTCTTTTTGCTATTTAGGATAAAGATCCTAAAGTTTTCTTTCCTCCCTCAGCTAGGTCACATACCATCACCAACTGGCGGCATGGTTCCCCTCCCCCGCAGCAACCGTTCTGTGACATGACGACATACGACGCACACCTACTCCTGTAGAACATGCGATGCGATCCAACCAGACATAGAGATACCTATCAAGAATAGTACCTACCTAGCAAAGACGACAAATCGTCATAAACTTGATATTCTCGCAGCACGGCGCATAATGCACAGCATGGACAGTCATGATATGCTATTGCTTGCAAGAGGTGCCTTCCACCATTTGAATACCTCAGTGAATATACGTGTATGTGACGCCTCGAGACATGTGAACCCCTGATGTCTTCGTTGAATCCATTGCCCCTCCAACCTGTCTAGGCGCCCTAACCTGAGGCAGTCAAGCTTCCTGTAGAAAGAGCCCGATGAATGTCCTCCCCCTCCCCCTCATGCCAGCTCCTGTACCTTTGCGAATGCAGACCGTATCTTGAACCCCATTCATTGTCAAGCAACTTATTTGCTGACAGTGCATACTCCAAGACAGTCCCACCCACACAGGTACGCACGCAAGAATCAATGAAGCCTCGCTTCAGACTTAGCGTCAGCTTTTCTCACAACGGATTGCGGGGCCGTGACGTCCGGTGTGTTTGTTACGCAGCAGTAGCACTTTTTTAGCATGAGCTCAGCTGTTTTGGTTCAACGATACTCGGTCTCGACCTAAGCTAAGACCCCTCAAATTCACAACCTTGTTCGTCACGGCGCGGTGTCACCGAGCCCAGTAGAGCTACATGTGCCGCGAAGGAGCTCGAATATCAGACTTAACAAGTAGCTAGCTTGCTGTCTTGACAGATATGTTGAATGCTGCGGCTTACAGCCTTCCAGGACAAACCAGTGCGTTATAGAGGCCTCAGTGCAAAATGTTGGTCGTCCGTATATGCTCTCCAAAACCATACCGTAGCTACAGGGTAGATGAGGACAAGGCGTTAACAATGGGTACGCATGCCTGGTCTGACGAGAACCAGTGTTTGTTTGAGGACTATATCGAGCACAGAGTCTTTGGTTTGTGGATCCCCCGCTTGCCACGAAGTCGGTAGCACCGAGATGAGTCCTGTCAAATGATACGGTCTGAGAGCGTTGAGAGGGAGCTGCATAGAGAACAAGCTCTGGTACCACATGCACGCACATACTACTACACGTGCTCGACCTCCGGAAGTTGAAATTGATGATGAGAGCCCGAGTCTTGATGGTTATATAACATAACTGGACCTCATAAAACCAAATTTGGTAGTTGACAACTGCCCCTCATTATAACATGAGTACCTATGATGCTGAGCTTCAACACGTTACCTCCTTAATCGGACACAGTCATGATGTGATATATATAGTAATTCATAAGCGTAGGCCCCTGTCCACTAGTCTAGTTTGTCAGTCGCCTCATGGGGTGGTCCAAGCTCCAATCCAAGATCCAGACCAATACATAGCACATCGCTCCAGGAACATCCTATGTTGATGATATTGGGTTCCTGGGCAAACCCCGTCGTAAAACCTTCCCCCTTTCCCAGTAAAGTTTATGTCCTCCCTACATTCATATATCACGTTTTGCAGAGCGTAAATATATTGGGTCTTTTACGCCAAGCGATTATCCTCATACCAACAATTTATACTGTCATGGTGTACACAGGTAAGCAAGCCATCTCACTGTAACAAAAACATCTTTCACTTCAAGGCCATTCATTATACGGAGTATATCATCCAAATAGAGTCCATCAAAGGCGATTCCATGATATAAATATCGTCGATTCGCCTCGTTCGAGTCGAGAACTACATATGTACCTGGAGAAGATAAGCAAACCATTAGCATGCCAGACGATGAGTCCGGCTTTCATTGATGTTCCCAGTCAGCTCCTTAAACACCAATCTCCCTGGAAACAGAAACCATACGCCTGTTCTCTCCCGCATCTTTAAGCTCGACAGAAGCCATAGGAATGCTAGTAGCGTAATGTCCCCACCTATCCCGTACTCTGGGATTTCTCTTCAAACCAAAATGACCACTGCTTCGCTAAGCAGCTTCACGACAGCAAACCCGACCGCATTATGAACCCCTTCGTTTCCGTGTCATACAATGCTTCAAATCCTAGTTGAGCAAGGCCCAACCGGAACCCCGAGCTCCTGCAAGGTCTAGTCGCCCAAAACTCGATAAAGCACAATATATGCCAGACCAAGATATATAAACCGCAAATCCAACTCCATGTCGATTGTACTCTTTTCGGAAGGGGTTTGCCCTGAGCTGCAGATAACCAAGAGCATATCCAGGGATCATGAGCCGGCGAAGAGACTGGCACAAGAGAAATGCTCGTTCGTAGCTGTGGAGACCATGCCCGAGAAATGCTCCGAGTATAGGTGTCGCGCGAACAAAAATAAATAAACAATAAAGCGAGGATCGTATAAAATCGATGTCGTCCTGAGCCCCGTGCCCCAAACTCCAAAAAAATGCTCTCGACGCCAGCCAACAGTTCCGTGCCCTTAACATCATAGTTGAAAATTCAAAATGAGCAGTGATTCGCTATCAAAGAATGCCCGAGTCCTTAAGTGCGTTATTCAAGATAGTCTCTTTGACTGCTGCGAAAACGAGTCGAATGTTTGACGTATCTGTTGCTTGCGTCAAGCTGTGTTATGTTAGAAACTTGTAGGAGTCATTGTTGACGCTAACAAAACTTACTGGGGATACAGGTTTAGATGCGCCCGGTTGACCTGGTTGAATCGCCAGAGTAGATACTTGGCTGCTTTATTGACATCGTTACCACCCGAGTAATCGGGAAAGTAATTGCCTAGCGGAGACCTGCTCAGCTTTTGTTTGAAAATGTCAACCTTGTTGAGGAACAGTATGATGCTAGTACGCATGAACCACCGCGAGTTGACCACCGAGTCAAAAAGGAGTAAACTCTCCATCATTCGGTTCTAGTGCTGATGTTAGAAGACATGCTCTGATACCAACCACTGTTGCAATTTCCAAGCCTACCTGACTACTCTCCTCGAGTAGGACTTGATCATATTCGCTCAATGCCACACAGAAGATGATTGATGTGACATTCTCAAAGCAGTGTATCCACTTCTTTCTCTCACTTCGTTGACCACCAACATCGAACATACTGCCCAAGTGTTAATAGAAGCCCGTGTCCGGTGCGGAAGTTGGATGTTCTTACTGAATGCTTAGTTGCCCCATTTGGAATCTCGTCTCATAGATACCTGTTGTCTTCGTTCGCGCTCGGAGCACATCCATTTCGTTCGGTAAATAGTCTGATGATACTATTCGCATCGCTTCCTGGAAGAAACTAGAAAAAGGGAAGTCAACAACAATCCGCGTTCGATGTTAGCTCCAACATACTATTCGGCAGAATCCATGAGGTAGAACTCCGTCTGATGCTCCATAAGAAGATCCTTCGCTGGATCGTTCCACAGAGCTTGTACCGCCGCGCCCACTTTCGGATCGATTTGCGCTTGAGGACCAGACTCGGCTTGGTATTCTAATAGGAACTCCGCATGTGCCTTGTTCTCTTCGTTTTGGGGCTCGATGTCGAATTGTTGCATGGCCATAATAACTGCCTTGGCGCACTCCACAAGGTTTTTGAAGACAGTTGGCCGGTAGTTGAACAGCTCATCTTCCGAGTATCCTTTTAGATGGATGATTTTCATTTGTTTGACAATCGTCGACTTGCCACTCTCACCAGAACCTGCCAAAATTGTTAACTATCCGAGCTTGGGTTCAGCGCTTCGCCTGTCGCCTTGCCACCCTTACCTAGCAGCAAAATCTTGCATTCTTTCCGTAAGCGTTTCGAGTCTTCCTCCAGAATTTTATCGATAGCCTGGCTCTTCTTCTTCTGATCCGCCTCCTCATTGCTCGAGCTCATGCATGCGCCCATTTTGGCGGATCACAAAATGGCCTGAAAAGACGGCCCTTCGATACAATGAAGTGATCGGTGTGCTGAGTACAAGTTCACGTCGGTATTTATGATGTTGTTTATCTCCAGACGTGCATGACGGTCGCAACGGTTTGCGAAAGTAAGCGGTGTCGTATAATGTGGAGATGATGGGGAGGTAGACAATTGTGAGGGCTTTTGTAGCTGGAATGTCGAACTGCTGGCTCGGCTCGAATTGAAAGATTGAGGAAGACTGACGAATAGATGCGATAAGAAGTTGGTGAAGCAAAAGGTAATCGGGCACGTCAAGGGTGAACGGAGAGGTCGGGGAGATCGGATCGTGACGGGCGAGGAGGCGTGGACAAGACTCGAACCCTCGAAAAAGAGTCCTCGAGGTGTTTTCTTGTTGGGGACAGGCGAGCGAATTTGAAAAGTACTGGAAGATGAAGCCGGGCGAGATATGCCTGAGCAGCGTCGAGGCTGAAAGCTTGAAGGAGAATGTTTGGCGGTGGGCAGGCAAGAGAAAGAGATGGATGGACTGGCCTTGTCGCTCCAGATTGTCGGCCGTAACCAGCTACTGTACGGTGCTGGGGAGCTTCGTGGAGCCAGGGCGCGTGGGCGAGACTAAGAGTACAAAGGCACTAGGGAACCTCGACGATGACGAGACAAAGTCGGCGGAGGGCTGCGCCAATTGGTGAGAGAGCCGACAGTGGGGAAGGAGTGAAGACAGGGGTGTGCGAGTCAACGCGAACCAGTGAGCAGGCGAGTGAAGACGAGAGATTTTGAAGGGAGCCTAGGTAGTTTGCCTAGCTACTAAGGTAGTACTTCTGAGCCTTGAGGGCTTGGGGGGTTGAAGCTGATGGTATGGCCAGGTTGATGGGGCGTCTGCAGCCAGTAGCTTCCTAACAATGTTCTCACGGGAGCGACCGGCGCAAACCAGAGTGCCTACAACCGGATATCGTTGGTTACAAAGAGACTCGACCGTTCGTGGAAGAGTCGCTTTAGGGAGTTTTGCAACGATCTCGGCAGAGTAGCGCAAGCGGAAGTAATGTCAAATATCGAAACCTTGTCGTGCTTGACTCTAAAGTGAAACGTGGTGATGAACGCCATCAGCCAAAGTTGGAGGCGATATCAACTGAACTATATTGAGCTGGTGCAGGGTTAAATTGCACTGAGCACCTACGGAATAAGGCATGGTCGAGTACCTAATAAACATCCAAAGGGAAAGTAAGGCAATGGAAGGTACCTATCAATCGGTACCAACCGTGCCACCGCCTGCTTTCTTTGCAAACTCGATTCAACCGTCACATCCACATCCAATCCAATCCAAGCAGGAGGCAGGGACTGCCGCAGACCTCTCAGCTGCTGGCAAGGACTAAGGGGTTCACTCAGCGCTATTCTCCGCCGAGATCAAAACATGATGATACTGCCGTCCATTTCAATAACCTCACCAGCAATACCCTCCATGTATTACAGAGCATCTTCACAAACACAATTCCACAGACTACACATTTGGTTCCCTACTGGGTACTAAGTTTGACATACGTACCTAGTGAGATGTCCTGATACAGAAGGGACGTCCAACTGCCAACGACTTCAGCACCATCAAAAGTTGAGCTGAAGACGCCGCTTCTGATTTGTCTGGCTTCAAATCTCTGCTCTTGTAACATATCTACATGACAATGTGGAAATCTCCATCTTGTTCTTCCTTTCAGAGTGGTGGTCCGTGAGAAGTCCGCATTTTTCTACCTTTCAAAAGCAGTGTGAACCGATACAAGTCTTGGGCACAAACACCGTGGCCATCGCCAGTGGGCTTTACGCATCTGGCGTTCCCCGGCTGGTGTATATATTATTAGCCAGCACAGGTACCATACCATTGACCAGACTATCGGGACCTTCTTGAGGCTTGAGCACTGTTTCTGGCTCTGGTTTATCAATAAGATAAGTTCCAGATCATGCCATTCAAATAACCTTCCAAGGCCGTTAGGCATGTTGCATAGTAGAGCAAGACTCGCTGTCATCCCATTTTTGAGGACATTGGCTACAGATGCTGCTTATTTGGCCACCTTATTGCAAATATCACTGGAATAGTTCCGTACAAGTTTATGATCCCGACGACTAGGTACCTAATTAGGAGTCTCGACCAGGTCAAACCTTGTCGCGGAGAACGGCCAACTCGATGTGAGACTAATTTGAAATATCTAGTTTCATGTCATCACAATTGATATAAGAGCCGCTCAAAGTGAAGTGAATCTGTCCCTCGTTACTTTTACCTACTCATCTGTTTTCAGGGTGGACATTGCAGCTGTGTCCTTATCCCGGTTCAAATTGCGCTTAACACAGGCTCTCGCGGTATTGATCACCATTCTATTTCCGAACAAGGGTAAGTCTACCATGGATTGACGCTCCTACAGAATCCGTCGGGGACTGATCAACGTGCCAAAAGCATATTCTAATTGGCCAATGTCTCAAACTTCATTCGCGGCGGCTTGGCGAGATCTTTGCTGGCCATAAAGCTTGTGGTAGGCCCTGTCCAGGACCTTATTACAAATACCATAAAGACTCGATGCCTCGAGTCTTTGACGAAAACTGCACACTCGATGCATGTCGAAAATAAATCTTGTTCGAGATCAAGATGGGACGGCGGACCCAGTGGAGAGAGTCCAGTTTTGCCGCCCGCATATGCCAGCCCTCTCAGCCCCTCTATATAGCCTGGCCGCCTGGCTTGGATGAACTTTACCTAACTCCCTGGCGTTCCTCTACTGGCCCCTGTAGGGGACTCACCTCCCATGTTTCCCGGGCTGTCTTAGCTAATGACGGCTCACCCAATCTGGGTCCCAAGACTCTTCGCTGAGGGCGCTGCTCGTAGCGTCATGAGATCTAATAAGGTTGGGTGGATTTATCCGCATTCCTCACATAATTCTAGACAATCGCACCGTGCCACGCGCTTTCAAAAACAGAATTTGTTTCGTCTCATCATTTTGCAGAATAGTTCAAAGATGAAGAAACATCACCATAGACGAAGGCCAAGGGAAATTGAGTTTTCTTGGACCAAACAAAGAGCATCTGCAAGACAAAAGACGAAGCCGGGTTAGTAGAATATTCTAACAGGGGTCCCTTTGGGATTCCTGGAGATAAAGTGGAGTGCTAATGCAGCCCATGTTTACATATTATTGCATATTCCTTTTCTGTTTCTCGTACCAAGCTGCATTGGTGTTTGCCTGCAGAAACCCTCGCCGCCGCCCCAGACCCTCCCTTCCTATCTCCCTCACCGATGCACCAGGCTTCCATATGAGGCACACCAATAAGCCTCGCCTTGAAACCACGCACCGTTGAAAGTTGGTTCGGCAGAAAGATACCTGATCTTATTATGCTCCATTTCTAAAAGTTTCCTCGAGAAATGGAAGTTGAAGTTGCACCAAGGGAAATAAGCTATGAAACTTAGCGAACCATGGAAGATATATTATTGATATAACATATACCTGCTAGGTGGCCCTCCCTGTCATGTATTTTATGTCGCTTGGAACCTAAGAAGCGCGTGCCTCTCTGATTACCTACGGAGGTAGCCGCGAAAAGTTCCCGCCTAAGGTGACTTACGCCACAGTTGCTCTTTTTCCTAGGTACAAGGAGGTACAAAGAGGGATAGCAGCTTATAGAGGGATCCCTCTATATTTATGCTATAATTATAGGGACTATAGAGGTAGTAACCTTATATAGCTTTTGCTTATTCCCCTATAGCGAGATAATAATCAGCACCTCTCATCAAAGCCAAAGTATCCCCTATATCTGTGGCTAGGGAGCCTGTTCAGCCACAGTTCCTTTAAGCCAAGAACTTTTCGCGGCTACCTCCGTAGATATTGAAGCATTGAGAACCTTCACCACCAGTCAATTTTGCTTTCCTCATCGCCCCCTGTTTTAGCTGTGTTACTCAAAGTCGTCGATGATACATCAGCTGTAGTGATGTCTGTTTACTATGTAGAAAGCGCAGAGCGATACCACATATGCATACTACAGCCACGCATGACTCGGCTGTGTCTCTACCACTAACCACTCCGCCCATTCGGTCACTTTGGGGCTATAATTGCTTGCTTGATCTTGAGGAACCCTCATCATGGGCTTGATTGCTTTCCTGCTTCGTGTCAATATACAATATCATGATTTCTCTACCAAGCTGCTGATCCAAAACCCAGCCGTTGAGCCAATTCGGCGCCTAGTGGTATTTATTAGGAATTGAGGGCACCAGGCCATGCAATGAGTGTATTTGTTCTTGGTTTGACCAGGTAGAATGAATTGGCTATACTTAAGTTATTAGTGCTAGATATGTCATTTCAAACTATCAGTGTGGACGTTAACAGTACTATCACCGTATTGTGAAGCCTGAAAAAAACACAGTTTGTGGAATAACCGAAACCCTTTATCGCCTAAGTATGAATGGAATCCAGCACGGCACTCCATTCCAATGATGTTTTTTTTGCCTCGTCCGTCAACTACCGAATGAATAGTCGGCTGTGGCTTATTATTGAAGTCTTGGGTCGTGTCCACTGATCTGGCGGCTCAACGATATTGGATGCCAAAACATTGACTTATATAAAGCCTTCTATTCTCACCTATACCAGAAATTTCAACTTCTGAAGCCTCTCAGAAGTAGACCTACCGTGATGTTGCATTCCTATTTCTTTGCCTCAGTTGATGATTTTCCCAGTGACATATTCAGGGTCAAAACCGCGACACTGTACTTCCGCGGGACCCATGCTGAGGTGCGATCAGATTTGGGGCAGTTGAACCGTGACGTTGGTCGAAACTATCTCAATCGATTAGACTGTATCAAAGTGAGGGTATGAAATACACTGATTGGCCCAGTCAATGCTGCCGATGTCAGTGATGGACCGGAACTCTACTAGTTCTTACTCTCTTGATCTCTGAAGCCTTAAAACTGGACATTTGGTGATCAAGTATTAGATTAGTGGTTTTTTATGCATGACCTCGAGGCTGCGAGCGGCCACTCAATGGAAACAGCTTGCAAGATACCTCACCTTAGTAGTAGTAGGTATAGTTTGACACATTAATGTGGTACTCGATGTGCGTAGAGGTGAAAGATCATTGCAGCCTCTTCCGAGATCTCGTTGGTTGTAAATTGCCCGGGCATCATAGTAGTTTGGAAACCGCCGCTCTGAATAATCAGGTGTTCTCAATTTCTCATACAGTTCCTGTGGGAGCACGAATCACAACCACAACATCTTGTGAGATGGCTGAGCCAATTGACAGGAGCTGAGGCTCATCGTGCTAATTCATATTGCCCGGGGCGATATTGCTAGGTTAGTAGGTACTGGGCAAGTAACTAAATTATGCAAGACACGTCGACTTGCTTCATTGGACATGGATACAAGTGACCAATCATAGCTGAAGAAAGGATTATGCTTAGCCAGTATCGAGGTCTGTGGGAGGAATGTTTCTGACGTTTGAGAACGAGACACTGGAAAGATTCATACGTCATTCTTTTGACTCAGGACATTCATCCATCGGAAGAACAGCTTCGAGATACGAATGCAGCCAAGTACGATAGATCTAACTAATGGTGTCGGTCCATGCTTCCTTTATTTATGTACAAGGCGTGGAGTACCTAAGGTAGTTTCCAAAAGGCGGAGATGTGCCCAATTAATAATTCATCAACCATTCTGATAGCATTGATCTTGGACTTAGGGGACGTGCATGTTTAATTGGTGATTTTCATTCAGACCTGCCCCTCTCTATTAGCACCTGAGGTACCTGGACATTGGGAAACCTTCCCGTGATAGTACCCATCCTCCAGGCTAGCTGTTGGCCCTGCATTGTCTATTTCAACCTTTCTTTCCTCCTGTTTTCTTGATTCCGTCTTCTCTCATCATGAATTGATGTGCATCATATTTCCAGCCCCGTCCGAAACAAGCGAAGCGAATAAGGTACTAAGCGGGCCTTTATCTTATCTGGAAACTTAATACCCATTCGTCAAGAAGTCCGGGCTGTTTGGATACCGCATTTGTCGAGGGGAACCCATGATCGCAATGCGACCTTGAACCTTCATTGATACTTACGCCCTATAACAAGTCTTACCTCTGGACATCTCGCCCAAACATATCGATATTTTGAAAGCCGCAGCATCGAACCTCGAATTAGAATCCAACGTCACTACGATTCGGGCGCCTCGACGTCTAACGTTCAATAAATTCGCCTCTATCCCTGGTACTGCAGCTCGAGTCAAGCAACCCCCTTATCACGTCAACGAACCTTCACAACTGTCGATCGATCAGCCCCTCGTGCGTCTTGATATAAGCAACTTATAAATATATACATATCCTTTCTGGAATACTTTTGTCGGATATCTACATGGCCAACTTGTAGCGCACGACCTCGAGAGAAAAAGACCACACAATGAGCTCCGACGAATCTCCTCCCAGCGGTCTTGGCGCGCCCGAGTCCCACGATGACCTCAAGCCCATACTTTCACCCATTCTACCCTCCTCCCCTGCGTCATCTACCAAGGTCGATTTCATCCCGCTTGTTACTGTTGTCGGATTCCATCATGCAAGGGGCCCAGAAGTCGAGAATTGGTTTGGAGCAGACGATGGATGCGATCCTGCAGCTGACTATGGCTGGTCTTTGCTGCCTTTCATGGCCTTGAGTGATGGGGCGCATGCGTGAGTTGTTTATTGCGGTTTTGACACTTCTGAATGGTGCTGAGAAATCTGTGTAGATCCGAGGAGGACTTCTCATACTTTACGCTGCTTCGCCCGGAGACGGAGACAAAACCCGCTACGTCACTGTTTGGAATTTCGTGCACCCGACAACTTGATTCATCCCAGCTCATCAATCGTCCTGCTGATGTTACGCGATCCACTGTCCAGAAGGCTGTTGTGGTCATTGCCGATAGCCCTCAATTCTTCGGCATGCTTCGTGAGCGTCTGAGTATTGTGACGCAGGCTTGGTTTGCGCAGCGTGAGTTTACCGATGTTGAGATTCTCCGCAGATTCCAGGAGAGTCTGGCAGATGAAAAAACCAAAGGCATTCTCAATGACCAGGTAGACCGAGACCAATATCTCGGTATGAGTCTTCGTGAACTGATACACGAATACAAATGGCAAACTTTGGTTTTGTTGAAGTGTTGCCTCCTCCAACCGAAGGTAACACTGCTGGTTTTCGCTACCGTGACGAAGATTGCTGACAGGTATTTCCAGATGCTCTTCTTTGGGTCGAGATGTGACAGGTTGTGCATGATGCAATTTTCTCTTTTGTCCTTGATACCCGGCCTCATTCGCAACCTGCAGGACAGTGCAGACCCAGAGTTGAATAGCTACGAGACAAGTCTCTCAAAGCCTACCAGTTTGCGAACTAGTGATCGCAACTCCCTCCTCTGCTATATGGGCCTACCACTCCAGATATTTGGCAAGGTAAGTCTCGACACAACTCGATCGGAACAGGAACTTATAGCAAATAGGGAAGCTTGTTTGGACCCTATACCCCCCTGCAACAACTTGATATTCTCGCTGACTTTGGCACAAAGTCCTATATTGTCGGTAGTACAAACTCACTTCTCCTCCAGCAGAAGGATCGCTACAGTGATATCCTCATCAATCTTGACGAGGACTCAGTTGTTATCAACTCTCCGTCACTCAGAAGCGCTTTGACTCTCACCGCTGCGGACCGGAGGTGGATAGACTATTTAACTCATGAGATCAACGAGACATGGGACGAAGCCAACCCTAGCAGGCCGAAGACGTTGAAATACGTCGGGAGCGAGGAGTTTATCAGGCTCCAGTTCGAAGAGTATATTCTCGCTCTTATCTCCTCCGTCAAATACCACAACTATCTTAACGTGAACCCAAACAACCCCAAAGCTATCCTTCCAGAGGTTGAGGGTGATCCTGTCGCAGACTTTGGTTATGAGTGGGTAGACGCTTGGAAGCGCACCGAGAACTACCGCATGTGGAACGCAAATACTGATTCCCATTTGTTCGACATTGTTGACCCTCGACACCCTTGTGCAGGAGGCTTGAACATTGAGGATGTACAGCGTCGCATCGCAGAGCAAGTAAAAGAACTGCATCTGGACGAGCGTTTTGCGCAGGGCAAAGAAGTCATCGGTCGGAATCTTGCCGCCGGTCGCGAAAAGGCGTCCTTTGTTCTTAATAAACTGTATGCCGACATGGAAGCTTTGCGTGAAGCACAACGGCGTCGCGCTGAAGAAGCTCGCGCAGCATCACCACCGAACGGTTCGAGTCAGCCGGCCGGACAAGACCCTTTAAAAGCCGGACAGCAAGGACAATCAGCTGGTGCGCGTGCCGGTGCTTACATCGGGAGTTGGGCAGCTTGGGCTGGTGAGAAGCGCCGAACAAGTGGATGGGGTGCTGGCTGGGGTCGCAAACCAGCCTCCAAGGCTGACAAGTCAATGGACGACTCGAGTTCAAGCAGTCCCATCGACAAAGACTACCAGATGATCAGCGCTCCCGTATCTCGAGGTGGCAGTTCCGATGATGCAACTGGACGACCAGGGAGAGGAGCAAGCTTCAGCGAGAGTATCCTCTCGGGAGTCAGCGAGTCAGGCAGTCGGCCGACCTCGGGGATCAACAAGCCTCTTCCAGGTCCACCAGTGCCCGGAAAGAAGGACGATGGCTTCCAGACCGAGGGAGTTGTTGGTTCGAAAGATAAACTGCCAAGCGCAGGCCCTCCTCGCAACGAGAACGGTGTAACGACTAAAGAATGATAAGTTAACAAAGAAAGCCCCGAGAACATTGGATATGGACGGTCGCTTCATGAATATAAAGGTCATCAAAGCGGGCGATTTTGGCCGCATTATGTATATATATCACCCATTGTATCTTGATATCGTTTGTAATTAATATTGAACGAGCCATGCGATATTACAGTATAGAAAGATCGAAATGGCTAATAGTTTCACTTTAAATAAGTCCTTTACATGCACTGTTTTTAAAACTTGTCCGTTAAGACCTTTTTATTTCTTTCAGCAGTCCATTTCTACAGAGCCCTTCTTGCAGCCAGTCCCTGATCCCAAGCCAACTGATTCTTCCTTTGCAAACAACTTTCTCCCCGCCGAAGGTACCAATCCATCAAGACCCAAAACACAGAGAATAAATAAGTGAATGGACACGTAGAAAGAAACTTAGGGAGTGTCGAGGGAGAGGTAGCCACGTGTTCAAATTGCTGATCATCTATTGTTTACCAAGCCACATTTCTCATCATGTCTGCCCGTCAGACTCTCTTACGACGCCGAAGGAATTAAGAAAGTAGAGACGCTCATAACCGCCGAGAGCCCCGGATATTTATGCTCTCGGGAAATACATAATAAATTGGGCTTGATAATCGCGAAGTGCGGAGGCTGGGATGAAGCTCTCCGACTTGACCTCGAACCAATACCACTTAGCTAGAGGTTTAAGCTAGGTAACCTAGCTCATCGTCTTCCAAACGCTCCAGATACTCCTTGTCTAGTAGGATTTCAATGCATTTCTTGATATCGCCGACCTTTGGAACAAATCGCGAGCGGATTTGGTTGATGGTCTCGCTTACGAGCTGGGTGTGTTTCATCTTCTTGCGAGCCTTCATGATTCGGACGATAGCAGACTATGTTGTAGTTAGTATGAATCCTGACGAATAAAGAGATATACATACTTGGAGGACCAGTTTTCGGTCTTCCTCAATTGTCTTGTTTGTCTCGGCCTCCTCCTGCTTGGCCTCCTTCACACCACCGAGGTTCAAGTTCACCCTGATCTTTTTGCTCTTGAAGTCGTAGTTTAATTTGAAGGATTTACTGGTTCCTGGCTTCTCACCAGCCGCGCCAGACATAATGAGTACCTTGGCCTTCAGAATAACAGCGAGGGCCTGATCCAGAACCTCCTTGCTCAGTTGAGTGGCGCTGAGCATATCCTCGTAGCTGTAAGTGTCCTTCTCGTTGAAAAGGAGGAGAATGGCCATCTGATAAATCGAGACCTGGAAGGTGTACGGAGTCTTGCTGGCCTTGCAATAGCCAGCTTTGATCTCGCCCTTGCAAAGATGCCACAACCACGTGAGCTTACGCCCGTCGTGCTTATGCTTGTAGAAGCGGACAAAGCGCTCGATTTCGGCTGCAATCTCGGGAGGCGGGTTAAAGTCAGTGCTCGGTGCCGTCAATGGCCAGAATCCGGTTCCCAGAATCGAGAAAGTTGAATCAACGGCCTTGGTATATTCGACGCCTTCAAGATGCTCGCGGAAATCTTTATTCAAATCCTTGGAAATTTGCATATCTTGGAACATACGCTGAAGTTTGTTCGTGTATTCGAAACCGCATGCCTCTTTTAGTTTGCTGATCATGCTAGTCTCAGCGTCATCTGAAGAGGAGTTGCTATGCACCAAACGCCGGGCCAGCATCCGCGAATAGAACTTCTGGAAGACATCCTTGTCCTCAATGTACTTGAAGACAGTCATGATCTGACTCAAAGTACGTTCCAATTCTGCCTCTTCAATACTGGTGCTGCTCTTTCTGAGCAGGACATCAGTGTATTTAGCTAGAAGTTCAGGCGATTTGTTGGATCCAGCCTTGCACACTTCGTTCCGATTGACAAACTCCCTGCAGGCGTTGTCAAGGGAACGTGTAAACTCCGGCTCATCATTGAAAGCTCTCTTCACAAGGCCCTGGTACTGGGTGTGAATTTCGAGCAGAGCGTCGACGTAAACCTTTGGTTCGAGCTTGTCACCCTCTGACGATTGGACCTTCTGCACAGCAGCGAGCCCAGCCTTTCTCACGTGTGTTTCAAAACGGGCTCTGAGCGGTTCGAGGCCGTCGGGGATTCTCGAAAGAAGGTTGTACATTCGTGCCATATCCTCTTCACGGTCGTTATCCAGAAGCACCTGGAACTCTTCCCGAAGAAGACTAGAGTGATCGGCGATGAGAGCTTGATTACAAGTCTTCTTTAGAGGAATGGCGATGTCTTGATGCAGGTACATGCGAACGCGCTCCTCCTCCTCAGACAGACGAGCCTCTGCCTTCTTCATGTATTCCACGACGCTGTTCTCGGCAACAAATTGCTTGGACTCTGCCACGTAAAACTCTTTGGTAGCAGTGAGGAAAGGACGCTCGAAATGATAGCGGTAGACATCAAGTGTTGATTTGGAGGGGTCTGCTTCATCCAGTCCCAGTGAGACAAAGGAATCCACGACTTGCTTGATTTGGCCGTGTTCGATGGTCTCGCCGTTCCTTTGCTTCTCCACAAGCTTAAGTACCGCATCCATAACCTTGTCACTGACCTTTTCGAATAGCTCCTTCCTCCATTGCACAAGATGCAGGGTGTAGACATCGTAGATATTCTTCTTCCCTTCATCAATCTCTCGCTTGACCCAATGTCTATTGAGATAACGGAAGAGATGGTGGATATATTTGGCGGCAACTGTGTAGCGACCCCATTCTTTGATGTAGAAAGTGAGCAGCGCCTCATCGGTGTGGGCCTTGCTTTCATTCACAAGGCTATCGAGATGCAGATGGAGATAATCGATCAGCTTGTTGTAGAGCTCTTCCCCTAGCAGATGTGCTATTGAGCAGTTAGCTTGACAGGCCGTACATACGTGTCTAGGAATGGCTAACCGCCTCTGTGGTTACCGTGCATAGCAGGACCAGTCATGCCAACTGCTTTTTGGGATGTACAAAAGTTATGGACAGCGCTGTGACAAGTCAGTAGACGCTTTTGATATACTATTTTTGGTAAAGGTGACTAACGTGTAGACACCCATGTACATTTGCATGTCGATGCCCTGCTCGAGATCGTTCATAACGCGTGAGATACCAGCTTGTAGATAAGTCCATCTATTCGAGTCAGTCTTGATAGTCTAAACATGCACAAGGCTACTCACGTTGCCCCAATATCCTCTCTGTTGGGTATCGGGGGCATTTGACTCGGGGTACCCATCTTTGCGGCCATGGTGGGCTAAAGAGTGAAGATGGATGGCGGTTCAACGGAGGTGTTGGTGATGGAGGCGGGGTCAGTCTCGAGGGGTTCGACGCGATGTCGTCAGAGTCGATAAACGGTCGATTTGCACAGAACGAGTTAAACGTATAGAGCTGTAGCCAAAGCGCAATTATACGACGCGACGATGAATATGACGATTAGGTTTGACGCTCGAGGGGATGTTGTCCCGGTTGGTGTTGAGCTACTCAGGCACGACTGAGAGCAAGGTCGAGCCTGGAGGCGGTTTCGGATGGACAGTAATAGGTAGTTGGTAAGTCGGTTTTGTGCTTTTTGTGGCAAGGCAAAATGCAGTCCATGAACTTAAATCATCCTAGACATCTGAGTCATCAGAGAGAATGAGTGAGAGAGAAAAGAAGAAAGTGAAACAACCGTAAAGTGATTCTTGACAGTCAAATAAATGCACAGGACGGGAGAGGATCAGGCAGTCAATGTCAGACCGCAGTAGCTGGACTGAATATGACAAGGCGTTGGCTGAGGCAAGGCCAGGCCACAACAGGAGGAGCAACTTGCTGTAGAAGGCTTAGCGTCGGGATCTGCCGCTACATACCGCCCTAGGCTGATGGCCGGGTTGTCTCCACTCCGATAAACAGGGGTGGAGTAGGTACTGTGGAAACCTTCCAAGTGAAGCATGAAGTATGGGTAGAGCTACCCTAATAAGATACCTTCACCTTGAAGCGTCATATACATGAGCGTGCAGTGCTAACTAAGTGATAAACACTAGGCACCTAGGTAGGTTAGTAGGTAAGGGACGCAATCCACAGGCAGTGGTTGATACTAGTTCGACAAATAGAGCCATTTCTGCACGTTCCAGCAACAGACACACAATTAAGCTTTATTCTTTTGATTCATTCCCCAACCCAAGGTCGTTCCTGAATATAAGAAACATGCATGTTTAGCACGTGTAATAGGTTGTCTGTAATACTAATAAAGAGAAAGGAGAGCAGCGATGAACGCTAAGCACGGTCTACCGTGATATCGATGTCCCATATATTCCTACTAGTCGCTATAAGCACTCCCTGCTCAAAGGGGTATCCTAAATTTCCAAATCGAGTCCGTTGCTCCAGTCATCCCTCACTTCCCTTTCCTAGCCATGCAGCCCATCATCTTCACCTCCTCCCAGGCGTTCCACTGTGCGGAATATGTTGACTGCAAAGTTCATCGTCCAAGCAATCAGTCCCATGAGCATGAATGCTGCCAGCGCCTTTGACAAGCCCCTCACTGCTGTATCGGACAAGTTATGATAGACAAGGCTCTCGAACGCAAGTGCTGTGCTTGCCGACTTGAAGATGATGAAAAAGAGGTCCAGCAAGATGAGAGAGATCTTGGAGACAACAGATCTTAATCCCAAAGGCTTGCCTGTGTACTCATCCCAGATCATATAACCAATGTATGGAATAGCGACGCAGTCTACGGCCACGGCAACTATGGATTGTGTCTCCTCAGCTGAATCTGTGCTACCAACGTCTTCAAGCTGGTGGATCCGCGCTGCAATAGCAAGGGCAATGATAGAAGTGACCATGACGCTCAGTCTAAACATTAGAGGGGCAAGAGAGTGCCGAATAGCTATATTCCATAAACGTTTGTACGGAGCTAGCGTCCTCTTCTTCCGTGAGATCCTGGCTTCTTGTGCATCGTAAGGGTGGCGGGCTGGTGTGTTGAAATTTGGTTGTAGGTCGTTTAGAGCCTCAACGTCCACCACTTTCGAGTCCTCATTGGTCATGCGACCCCATGACGAAGATTGGACAAAGTCTTGCCATGCTATGTTCGGCTGTGAGGTTAAAGCTGGTTTATGTCCCGGCACAATGACGGGTTCTGCGGATCTCAGATGGTCCCATTTCCTGCCACGCATCGAGGCGCGTCCGTAGCGCATAAAATGGGGGATTTTGCCTCTCGTTTCCTGGCCCTGGCCAGCGAGAGGATCTTGCGGATCGACGAAGCCATCTTTCGAGATTCGTCTTTGGGGGTCACTTGGTGACGAGTTATGTTGTGGTGGGACAGCGCGAGTGGGAGGCCGGAGTAGTCGCAGTTGGTCGTCGCTTACTGAGCCATGTTTGTCGTCCCATGAATCAATCCAGGCTATTTCTTGGGTTAGCTGAGACGTCAAGCGATGGAGTTATAAAATCGCTTACGTGGGAGGGACCGAGGGGGGCGTAGACGGGCAGATCTGCCAGCGACAGAGCTGCTCAAAGTGCGGCCAGAATCATAGGTCCGTGGAGAGTCGTGATAGGTGCCAGTGCCAGTGCCAGTTCTTGGAGGAGAGGGAGAAGTCATGACGTGGAAATCAGTGGCGGCAGCGACGAAGCCAACGATCGCGATATTTATGTCTTCAGCTGGATATTGAAGCCGGCGAGGGCGATCGCAAAGCGTACCTAGGACAAACTGGCATGGCAGTCGAATTGTTAAAGCGCGGCTGAGCCGGCGACACGTGGGTTTGAGTTAAGATGCCGAGTCTATTGTGTTTTACAGAAGAAAACCATGCAATAGAAGGTACTAATTTGAAAAAGAGTATTCGTGACCGGCAACGGTTCGAGTTCAGGAAAATGTAATGAACACAAAAACGCACACGACACACAGCAAAAAACACAATAGTTGGAACGGAAGGTAACGAAATAGACTGGGAAATTAGAGATTGGAGATCCCCGTCCTTAGGCTTTTGACGGGCGTTTCGACGCGCCCATGGCCTGGTCTGTGCAGGCTGGGGCGTCATCCATTGACATTGACCGTTAGTGGGTGAGATTACCTGCTGAGCTCCAAAAGCGCTAGAGCGTCATAGGCCGCCAAGGCGCTTCCAGGTCGTTTGCATTCATTGTTTCTTGCTTTGTTCCTCATGGATGCATGCATTTCTGTGTAATGAAATCATCGAGGCCTAACGACCCATCGTTCTTAGCCATTACACTTTGTTATTTAGAGGGTTCATTGTAGCCTGGTCCTCAGTCTCTATTATCTATATGAAGCATTGTAAGCATTGTCTCATCCTCGCACGATACCCCTGCCAACCTATCAACCCCAGTCCCCAGAAAGCCTAGTGCTCGTTGCATGCCTTCTGGCTGCCTCCTTGCAGCAACGCAGATCCTTGGTTGACAGGCTCCAGCCACGGAGCAACAGGGTCTCTGTGCCTGGGCTTGATTTTGATACGGATACGCGAATAAATCTGAGGTTTTGGTCAATGGGTATCACGCGACACAATCCGATGTTCCGCAATCACGCGAACCAGATATACAAGTACCCATCGTATCAACAAGTTTTCAAACTTTCGAAGGAAACTTGCGTCCATGACATCAGACCAGATTTCATCAAAAAGCCTGTAGGGAAGATAAACTTCGCTTGCCGCTTGTCACTATCTTCAATTCTCCGATCGTCCCTCATCCTTGATTTAACCCCACAGGTATTAGGCCCATGCTAACGCATTCTGCTACCACCAAGTTGAGCGTGCTATTTTGGGATATCTCATGCACTTGATCCCAGACCTTCATCACTGATATATTTGACTTACACAAGTAGTAGCTCTGGCCTATACTTTCTGGACTTCATGTAGTTATCTCTATTGTAGTGAGCTTATTTTTATAAGGTGCCTTAACTTACCTTACTTCGAAGTGTGTGTTTCTCCGCAAGCTAGAAACATTGCCATTCGGATCTTAATAGAGAAACATCTTAACAGGTGTTTATCCCAACTTCACTGTCATTCCACAATTATTTTCCCAACCAAGTATAACATCCTGGCTATCTGGTAAGCCGATGCAGTATGACGAGTAGCTAATTATGATTTTTCATTCTTCCCCCGTGCCATTTCTAATTTATGGTTCTTGGGTAGGCATAGCTAAGGTATGTTTCAACAAACGTTGTCCTCTAGGGCCTGGGATTCGAGGAGGGCTATCACCCTCCAGTGACAGTCGGTCCCGTTCTCCGAGAACCGCACTCATCTACTAATCCGTTTCAATGGTTTCCCCATTTTTGTAGGATCGTAGCGGAGTTCATATCAGACAGAACCCATGGGAGCCGCCTCGAGTGCTATTCAAGCATCCAGATGCGTACCAAGGGAGCTACCACTCTCAATATACAGGTTTGAGGTCTGTCAGCTCATTATTTGCCGGTCATCGTCCAGTCTCCTTGTCGCTCTTGTGAAATCCCAACCACTCGCCTAGCATACCTCCCGGCTTCGGCAGTGGGCATTCCCTCCTTGCTCTATCTTGTGCGTTCTCTGCCTCGTCGCTCGCCGCATCGTTAAATTGAACAATCCCATCTTCGACTTTGAGATTGGTGTCCTTCCTCTTCCATCTCATTCGTCGGCCATTCTCGTCAACCATAACATCTCCATCGGCGAAGCGGGCCCGGGGTACGGGGCAAGGAAGCAAATGCGGAATCGTTACGACTAGAAAGCATGCGGCGACTGTCGTTGCGAAGAGCGACGATGTCATTCGCGATTTTGGGTGAAGGAGTGGTGGCATGATCCTGGGTAGGTCTGGAGGTCGTTTGGTGTAGTGTGGACTCTAAAGGTCTCAATTGGTCGTCAGCGGGTGTTTCAATGGGTTCCAGATGCCATTGAACTCACATGACAGCTGTAGAATCGTCCTCCAGACAAGCATTGACCAGGTCAACGTTGCCGACAGTATCGAGCGATTTGTGGTGGTGATCCAGAATTCGTCAAGGCTCACCCAAACCTGAGTTATGATGTGACTCTCATTGGCTACCGGCGGAAGGGGATTGTTTCGGCCTCGGCTCTATGTAAGCCCGACCTCTAGCTATTCATTGGTGGGGCAGTTGTGTGTCTCCACCTTGAAGAGCGTCACTCAACACTGCGAATCGCGAAATCTCCAAATCCCCAACTACAACCAACACGCGCGACCAGCTTTCAAGTCATCCCCACGTTCAGCTCAAATCACATCGCATCGAATAGCATCGCATCGCATGACAACTCCCGGCTACACACGATATGTTATGATAATTTTTTTCGATAACGCTTAGGATTAAAGATTAGCGGCGCGCACATCCCCACGTGCCAGCCCACCAACTTTAACCTTTCACGATGAGCGACCTCGACAAGTGAGGCTAAATGCCCGATCGCCGCTCTTCAGATTTTTGAGCTAATAACTCATTCTCAGGGCCATTGCGCAGCTGCGCGCATGCCGACCGATTCCGGAAGCGCAAGTCCGCGAGCTCTGTCATAAAGCTCGGGAACTTTTAATAGAAGAGGGCAACGTCGTCACTGTAACGGCACCAGTAACGGTATGCCTCATGTCTTAATGAAGTCTCAGCAATCTCTGATTCTCTTATTAGATATGTGGTGATATTCATGGCCAGTTCCACGATTTGATGGAGCTCTTTCGAGTTGGAGGCGATGTTCCAGATACAAATTACCTGTTCATGGGTAAGACCAGTCTTAATCACATCCAACCAATTTCCACACCTCTAATCAAAACTCCTAGGCGATTTCGTCGATCGCGGCTTCTATTCACTGGAATCATTCCTCCTTTTGCTCTGCCTAAAAGTTCGATACCCCGATAGAATGACACTAATCCGCGGCAACCACGAATCTCGTCAAATCACCACAGTCTACGGTTTTTACGATGAGTGTATAAGAAAGTACGGCAGCGCTAATGTTTGGCGTTACTGTTGCGACATCTTTGATTACCTGGCGCTTGGTGCGATCGTATTGGGCGCCTCCAACACCATGTCGCCTGGGGTGGAACCTGTCGATGACGAAACTGAGATCGAAGTTTGCGACCAAAACGGCTCTATAATGAGCCGTTTCCCTCGACGTCGGCCAGACGATAGCTCGCAAGATCAGATCCAAAGCCCAGGTGGGACAGCAATGGACAAGACAGGCCCCCCGGGATCGGGCGCTTCAGGGTCAAGCGGTGGCTCGGTGGGAAATCCAGCCGGAGCAGTGCTTTGTGTTCATGGCGGTTTGAGTCCATTGGTCGATACAGTTGACAAGATTCGCTTGATTGACCGCAAACAAGAAGTCCCTCATGAAGGTGCCATGTGCGATCTGCTCTGGTCCGACCCCGATGAGATCGACGGCTGGGGTCTTTCCCCACGAGGTGCAGGCTTCCTCTTCGGAGCTGATATCGTCAAGGTGTTCAACCATCGAAACGACCTGAGTCTCATTGCCCGCGCGCATCAGCTAGTCATGGAGGGATTCAAGGAAATGTTCGACGCTTCTATCGTCACCGTGTGGTCTGCTCCGAACTATTGCTACCGCTGTGGAAATGTTGCTGCGGTCCTGGAACTCTCCGAGGACGAATCTGGCACAGGTCTCTTCGCCCGTAGCAATGGTGATGTTGGCAGAAGCGATGGCGGTACTGGAGTCATGATGGAGGGCGGTATGCCTCCTAGGAGCGGTCCTGCACGGCGATACAGGGTTTTCCAAGCTGCACCACAAGATTCGCGAGGAATGCCTGCCAAGAAGCCAGTTGCGGATTACTTCTTGTGATCATCTATCCTGCCATTGTCTATTATTTTCACATCTACCGGCCGCAAATGTGGCTTTGTATCACGGAATTAACTTGGGTTTGGGGTTATGGGCAAGGTATGGAGTTCGATAATATTCAAAATTCATTATATACCACCTGAGTCAAAGGGTATCGTCATGGTACGCCTCTTAAATGCTTGATATCCCACGCAATGCAGTTCGATCAGTCCCAGACTACTTTCCAGCGGTTCTAAACCCATGCAACAATCCACTCATACTATCAACATACCTCCTGGTCCCTGGCTTGGATGCAGCTCCGCACAGTTGTCAAACCTCTCAAGCAATTCTAACCAATTTTGCAAAGTGTCGAAGCTGTCAATAGACCCCCAGCTTGCGGATGCGGGGTTCTGGTAGACCTCGATCTGAAACATGAGTGCCTGTTCGGGTTCCTTTTTCCTTCCTATAGGTGTCAAGAGGTATGGCATCCTTTTCAAGGCATCACGCAGTATGACTTGGTCTTCAGTAGACAGTCTTCCACGAAGTCTGCAAATGTCAGAGACAAGGGTAAGGACAGCGGCGGCAGCATTGACCTCGTCGATGCTGAACGCCCTGTTTGTGTTCAAATCATGTGACACAACGGGTTCAGGGAATTCCGAAACCGTTGTTGTTTCTGAAGCCGTCTTCGAATTGAAACTATCAAGGATCTGGTCGAAGTTGTAGGCATGCTTTTGACATATGTCAGCGGATTCTTTCACCTCAGTCGACGTATATTCTGGTGCCCTACCATATCTAGACAACATTTCTTCTTCGCCACCACCAAGAAGTCTCGGCCTCAGGATTGAAGGTGTTTCGCTGCAGGTTGAATATAGTCGCGCCCTTTTCTCTTCCTCTTCCTTGTGCCATGAAGTATAGGGCTTGAATCTTTTTCGTCCGACACGAGTCCGAAGGATTGAAAAGAGTTCGAACCAATGTGAAAATCTTGAGGAGGTATTTTCGCCTGTGCCATACGGACCATAACGCCCGTTTTCGGCTGAGACTTCCTGGTGCTTCCTCTTCTTGGCTTGCTGGCCCATGTTGAATGTAGCTTGCTTTGATCTTTCTTTAATACTTGGTGATCTGCCTTGACAGTGGATAAACCTAGGATTGGAACCGATAGTTTGATGTGCGGTATGCCCTCAACTCGACAAGTCAACGGGATGCTAAGTCTTCTATCGCCTGGATGTTCATCCGGAGTTATGTAACCGTTCCCAAGTGAAGGGCTTGGGATGTTTGCAAATGCTTTGCATCCGGGTCGACGAGAGGTTTTATAGGTGTGAGGCGACATATGCTCCGCACAGCGCAAAGTGTTGAAGATGCCATCAGTAGATTGTTCGACTGTCTGTTCGTCAAGAGGCGGTGCAGATATGATCTGGTCAAGCTCTTCCCGTTTTGTTCCTATTGGCTTTTCCAGATTGGCAGAAAGCATTGCCATAGACGTTTAATTGTCAACTTGTGAGGTCGTGAACGGTATCAAGGATGCGAATGCTGAAGTGAATGATCGTACAGCGGTCGGTTCGAGCGAGTACTTGATTAATATTCGATATGAGAAATAGCATGTGTTGGTGTCTCCTATTCTTAACGCCCTATCAGCAATCGTTCTTTGAAGATTGATGAAAGACCCATTGTTCCTTTGGGTTCGTTGTTCGTTTTGTCGCTGTCGACGTTCGACTTCTGCTTTATGTTCCAAGAATTCCGCAAGACATTCCAACCATAAGATCTTTGTCTGTAGAGGACAAAGCCACAGGAACATCACCGTATGGTCGACCTCAGCCTTGTCGCTGGGTTTCACTGTTTGTTCATCCGTAGGTTCCTCCCAGGTTTCGTTTTATTACCCAGTTCGCCATGGCAAGACATGGAACACCACCCGCATACCAAGCTTGGATGATATTGAGTGTTTCGAGAAGACAGGCGACCGATAGGAAACCCATATCGATATGTGGGGATATGCACATCGCCGCCAAAACGCGAGGTCAAGTCTGTCGATAGGTGGAAGGAGCTTATGCCTAGCGATTGTATCAAATCCTCTTGAACTTCACGCAAATTGCATCAACACGAAGCTACTTGTCGGTACCTGTTCGATGTGGATGGCAGAGGATTTTGAGGCCACCGGGCGCAACGAACTCCATTGGGTCGGACAAAAGCTCTCTGCTGGTTGGCCATCCAGTCAACACGGTCCTGGAGGGCCACCATCTTGTCCTACAGGGTTGTGAAAGGAAGTCATGGGAATGCTATAACCCATCGTTGACGAGACATCCCCAGGCATGGGTGCCACAGAGTAGCTGTGTCGCCGGGGATCATCCATCAAAGATCCAGGGGCAGCGATAGCGTGGTAGCTTTCGGTCCGTGAAACTTGAGGATCAGGGAACATCTGAGAGGCATAGTGCTGGGGATGCATTGATGAAGTTATCGACTGCCTCGGTACTGGTGTAGGGACGTTGGAGGGAAGTGGCCGGGTGTATGCTGAAGGTGGCTGGATAGCTTGGCCAGATTCCCATATAGAAGAACTGCTCGTAGATCCACTTGCGATAGATGGTTCACGGCTTTCCTGCGGAGGGAGACCGTAAGATACGCCAGTCTCGAGAGCTGTAGGTCTCCGGGGTGCTATAACTTGCTGAAGGGAATGGACACTATCGCTGTGAGTGTTGGGAGGGAAGTGCGATATTGCTGCCGGATCGTTCTGCGACGCTGTACCCGAGTTCAAGTAACTAGTAATGTAATCATCGCTGATCCCATGTCGGTTGAGAAGACCACGGAGTTGTCTGTTCTCCTCTGCAACCCTCCGCGCAGCATGTTGCACCTCTGAGGACGCCTCGACACCCTGCAACTCATACACTCGGAGTCGTTGCTCGAGCTCTTGGAGATACTCTCTTCTGCGGGCCCGGGATCTCCTCTGATTATCTCTAATCCGGGCAAGGTTCGCTTTTTGCTATAGACAGGGACATGCTAACATTAGGAACATGGATCGAATGGGGATGGATATGGACAGAGGAACGGGCCACGTACTGCGGGCGTTGACATTTAGTCGTTTTATAACTTGACGGGACAGGCGTTGTCAATATGCGACAAGAGTTCGGCATCTAGGCCAGATCGCGAATCTCGTAACAAGCTCTTTGCGACAGCGCCGTGGTGTTGGTCAACCAACACTGATGAGGATCAACGAAAGGCACAAAGGATGAGGGCAAGAGCTCAAGTTGTATGAAGCTGGAACGGTCCTGATGAAAAACAACCCAGGTCTAATAGATGACGCTTTCCCTTTTATTGAAAGGATGGATGGGGCACCAGCGGTGACATATACCAGGGTATTTATGAAGACTTAAGACGATAAGCTCACGAGAGGGTCCGCCACATGGGAAGGTCAGCCACAGCGGCAAGTGTTTCTTTAGGAGACGGCGAAAGGAAAGAAGGAGGTATTTGGGGCTTCTATACTACAGTCTGGAGGAAGTATCAGATACATGTGCCTCTAGAGATCCAGGGCCCGGAGAACCCCATCGACGGACGGGGCAGCCCTATTGGGACGAAGACCACTGGGCCGGTTATGCTGGGAATATGCTGCAGGGCTGCGCTACAAGCAACAGTCATGAGCTAGCTTCAACCCTGGTGCATTGCAATCTGCAAAAGACAAAGAGCCGGTCAACTCGGTAGCAAGAGATCCATGAACCGGGCGACCGAGCAGCGCGCCACCAACTCGATATGTGGAAAATGGTAACAAGCCACACTTGAACGCTGACACCGCGACTTTCGAATCGTTCCTCTTGACATCCCCCGTCCAATATCTTGTTGCCATTCTCAAGAGGCAAGTGAAGTTGAGATCACATTGCGTAGGTACTGTACAGTAGTCTAGGGGGTGTAGAGGAAACAGAAGATAGGTGTCTCATTAGCAAGCCGTATACACATACTTCAGGCGGGCCCGACAGAATATGAGACTTGGGGATGTGAGAAACTGTATCGAAAGCCATGAAACCACCAGCTAGCAGCTGTGCCAAGAAGCAATTGATTGAACGGGAAGTGTTGCCATACAGCAAATAGGTAGGTGTCTGGGGGACTGGCAATGCCTCCAGGGATCCTGTCCTTCGAAGGTAGTGGCTGAGAAGATTTTGAGTTCACGGAAAGCGGAGTTGTAGCTGAAATGACGGAGGCCTGGACGGCAGAGGGGCCAGGACCTAAAACCGATGTTAGTGATTTGGTGAATGGGCATCATGCTTGGTTGGGCATAAACCCGTCCACGACGACATGATTCGGTGATTGTGAGGGCAGCGGCTCCGAGGGTATGGCTAATAAATGGCACATCACACCCACTTTCGAACCTCGCTGCAGAAAAAGACGGGCTGGCGTGAGCCGTTATTGCCCCCTTGTGGCGATAAGGTGGGTGTAAGTCAGACGGACAGGGTGCGCTGTACGGAGATCATTGCTGAGCCACGCGCTCATAAACACGAATCCTTGAAATTCAGTCGCTGAGAACATGAGGATATGAAAGTATCAAGCCCTCCCATCCCATCCCAACCCAACCCCAACATAGCGGAGGGCACAGAGTTACGTGTGAGCACAACGTTGTTCCGGCGGCGGCGAAGGGGCAGTAGATTTGCATCCTCCATATGGTTTGCGATCGTGTTTGCCTGTGATCGTGAAGGCTAGCATCTTGAAAACACATAGTCTGCTGACAGGCATCTCCTTTCACCTACTACGTAGTGGGAAATCTCACAAGAGCCGTGGGAACCAAGACCCCTAGGGTGACACCATTCCCCGGCTACCATTAAGGCTAAGCTTTGTTAGAGGTGTTGCTAGGCGCCGTTCTTTTCTTTTTTCGAAATAGAACAAGGGCGTCCTGAGGAGAGTTAAGTTAGGAGATCAGGATGTGAAGCCACGGATGCCGCTAGCGATGCACGGTCGCTCATGTCTACCTAGGGAACCGAAAAAGGAACGACCAAAAAAACAGATCCATCAAACAAAATGGAGTACGTATCGTCTGGCCGTTTAAGGCGTCGTCTGGTGGCTCAACACTATCTCCGGTGCTGTTATGAGATCGCGGTTAGATTTCACGGCGTATGACTAGGACCGCAACGGTCGAGAATGAGAACAATAGGCGGTGATGCAAATTCGAATGGCAACACTAAAACAGAGATGGCCCAACCACAGCTCGAGGTCCGTATTGCACAGTACAATACCTGACGCGGCGGGCGCAAATACAGAGAACGTAATAGCATTATCGAAATGGCCGGGATCAATCAAGGGAGACAGATCGCGAGCCTAGAACGAACCAAGCGGATCATGGTCATACTGTAATAGGCACGTCTATGCGATGTAACATGCTGGAACTTTTTTTTTAGCTAGAAGCAACAGCCAAGCTGGGTAAGTCCAGCAGGACAGGGACATTTGCGCAGGAGAACGCACTGCTCATCAATGGACTAGGTACCTACTGATTGAGTTGGCTGTGCCTTAATGACTAGACGATGTCGCGATATAACGCAGTGTGTTCTGCACCCACCGCGATAAACTCGGACCTGGGGCTGGGCTGGCGAAGATATCGTCATGTGCCTGCCATTCCCCAAATTTGGGTGAGGCCCCCCCCTAAATCTCGATCTTCGCCAGGGAACAAGACCCCAAGGCTGATCCAAGGGTTTGGAACTCAACTTCGAGATGTGGCTGAGGGGGCCTAAGTCCAGACCCTGTCCCCACCTCGGCAAATGCCGACCGTTGAGGATTAGCAAAACTGGTCAGTTTAAACAAACCCAAGGTTGGTAACAAGACAAGCAATTGCAAGAACTGTTGGTCGTCAACAGACCTTCATCCACTGTAGTCAATATCAGAAACCGCTATCTAAGTATCAGACCAAATACACTATGATCCCTTGGAAAATCTTCGGTTAGACAAGTTTCTACACTGTCTATAGTCTTTACAACTATTGTTAGCCAACATAAATTCGGTTTGCCAAATACGTATCCATGCCTCGGCAGTCATTTCATCACCATCTCTAGAACTCGTAATACGCATTGTTCTCGCTTAATTCCCTTACGTCTAGCTACCTATTCTCACCGTATATGATGTGTCACTTATATGTTTCAATGGAGACTGCAGCAGGCCGTCCAACTTACAAGCATGAGTCCCAGCGCCGCGGTCGTGGTAGCGGGTGTACCGGACATCAACCCGGTTCCCAGACCGACTATAAGAAAAACTATTCAAGCTGCGTCACAGTCACATCCATCTACAAGATACTCTTACCATCCTTGTATCATCCTCCGACGACCCGGCCGAGAAAGCTGCATGCACGGAATTGTATGGGTCAGAAACAAGAAACGTGAGAAGCATTGACTCGAAAGTACACAGTCTTGGCGACTTTAATGGTGAATAGAGCTTTAGCAACACGGAAATGGCTCACTCACTAATATCTTTGTAATCTTGTCTTGACTCTTGATTTCCACTGATTTCTATGGTCCCGACCCGTTGTTGCCCGTCGCGGTCACGGAGCTGCCGTTGGAAGTGGGTCTGCCCTGCGCCCCTCTTCCCGCCGGAGATCCACTTCAACTACCTATTCGGACTCTCCTTCTTGTCCGCGCGCTGCCTTCAATTCTCCCTCATCTCTAAATTACTCAGCCCTCCATATTCTCCCTGCGGCTCTTTGTTTAGCAGGTTTAGTTTCCCTATTCTGCAAAACATCCGAGACGCCAACCTCGGATCACAAAACTAATAAGCAATTCAAAAGCATCAAAAACCCAAGGCTGCTCCCAATCAGAGGTCGTCGAGTCAGTTCGGACGGACACTAGGTGCGAAACCCAGTACCGACTCAAGCTTATGCACCAGATCGACCACCATGAGGTCCCTAGACAGCTGAATTGTCGGCCCGTCCTTGCAAGTCCTCGGGAAATTTTTTTCAACGCATGTGCATACGTAGCATCCACGTCACATTCGCGATTCAGGTGGTTATGGGGGAGAAATGTCGTTGTTCCATGGCAGCTTCGCCGATGATGCCTAAGATACAGGTAACTAACATGTGGCAGCTTGGGTTGTTCAATACCGCTTCTTTCAGCCACTGTCTATCCCTGTATATCCTTTACTCTCTGACTCGAGCAGGCTGAGGAAACTTCTATTGCTGCGGACTAAGTACCGTGTACTTTCACAATTTCCGCGGATACTAGTTGCATCTCAAAGGCTATCTCACCCCTACCTACCATCGATCGAGTCATGACTCCCTGCATCATGACACCCTACCAGCTTGTCAACCACGTGCTTAGTCGTTTGAGGTATACCTCATCTCGGAGCACTGTCTCAAACTCGTATCTCAAGTTCAGCATAATTGCCTCGTCACCGGGCGCTTTGGTGTGGGAAAATTGTAGTCTGGCTGCTTTAAACCCTTCCATGGCTTGTTCAAGTTTTTCTTCTGCTTGAGTCAACAATCCTGCCTTGAGGCACTGCGCACAGAGATTCGGGATCCTGCCCTGGTCTGGTAGTGTCCTTGGTAGCAGATGAAGTCCTTCCCTAGTCAGGGGTCTCACTGGAACTCTATGCCCACACCCGGGATAGATGAGATCGACTCGGCAGAAGGGGCAAGTGCCCTGATACTCGAACCACCCTTCAAGGCACTGCAAGCAAGCAGCATGGCCACATGGCATTAGACTAAACGTACTTTCATCAGGCGGCTCTGCGTCTGGTTTGATCTGACAGCTCGCCTGATGGCATATCTGACACTTGACTTCTATTGGTTGGTCAATGAGGAATGTAACTTTGGGGAATGGAAAAAAGGACTCTTTGGGGTCGTATCGTCGATGGGGTTGAAACCATGATGAAAAGCGCAGCAGAGTCTTCGTCTTCTCCCATGGCCCAGAGCCCAATGTTCCATTTGTGTTCTGGTGTTGGGGAACCGGGGAAATTTTACTGGCTCGGGTTCTCAAGTACCTCTTTCGAGGGCGTTGTTGGCGATCGGGATACATCGGTTATGGAATCTTGCATGCGTCTCGTTGATTGTGTTGTTGTCTATTCGGTTGTGCTACTCTTGCTGTTGTGTCACGCTGTTGGTAAATACCCAGCGCTTAGTAATTAAATAGCTAATTCTAGGCATAAAGATAAACTCCGATAACAAAGTAGGTACATGAAAGTACACGGCACTGTTCAGTTCATTGACGGCTAGGAACATCCAAAATTCCCATCACCTTGGGTATTCAGTGGTGTACGGTTGTGTTCAACGTTCTAGCCCATTGTTTGTTGAACATTACGCTACATTCTACTGTACTGTTCTTTTTGTTCTTCACTGTAGCGAGTATACGATGTTCTAGATTCCATTGATGACATGCATGCCCTAGGGATGAACCGCTAAAACGTTCAAAGACACCATAGCCTCCGTGACCTTGTTCAGGTACAATAGCCAGTGACAGCAGCTAGTGTGTGGCTTGATTCCTTGACCACTTTATATGTATGATTTTTTGGATGCTGAATCGAAAGTCGCATGTCGTTCGTGTTTCACGTGAGAATTTTGGCCCCAGTCTACACAAGGTCGAGACCCAGACCATATATCTTGGCTGTTTGCGGATCACAATATTGATTCTTCTAGATGTGGTAGGAGACTCGCGAGGCACGCTGCGAAACGATGTTTCTTCATCCTTAGGCCCCTTGATTTGCCATTGCAGCTCAGCCTCAGGCCGTAAAGTATGTATGTGGGGGTACTGGGGAAATTTGATGACATACCGCAATAGCTGATTCTTTCCTATTACTGAAATTCCTGCATCAACTTGACTATTTGCTGATATTAAACCCAATATCGTTTACGTCCCTGGGGATGACACATGTGTCACTCGACATCAGGATCATGTTTAGGGCTCAATTTACTTTGCAGATCATAACGTCGATCTAGCAGCCCGTTCATTATTACATTGGGCCAAAGTTAAAGATGCGGCTCAGCCCCATCATCAAATTCCCGGGATCTAGACTGCCGTCGATGGATCCGTCCCTTTACGACGTCCGATAGTCATTCTCGGCCGAGGGCGCCGAGTCCCCGACCACTCGTTTCGGGTTTACGGCCAGGTTTGGCCATAGCTTCCGAATATGCCCAGCGACCGGAGAAGGTTTAAATTCTTTGTCGGACCACTGAACACTCGGACCCGGAATCGCTGTGGAGCATTCCGGTTTACAGTACCGGTATTCCGTGATCCCGGAAGTGATATCGGGAAATGGGGCACGAGCTGAGTCAGTCAAATACACCAACCTGGAGTATGTATAGAGTACATTACACCGTTACTTGGTAAAAACAAGCCTCATAATATGGGAAAAGATTTAAGCCATACAACGATCAGAGTTCTCGTTCATGACATAGTACGTGCCCGCATTGTCAACTAACTAATGCACATACCATCGTTTCACCAACGGACGTTGAAAAGTTACCGGAGTCATGAGAAGGCTGCGACGCCTGCCCTGCAGGGCACATGCTGTTGTGTACTTACCTAAAGGTCGTTCTTTGTTCTTCGTTCAACCTTTGTGCTGCACAAAGGGAGGCATGCATCCCACGTATGAGCGTACTACGTCGTAACCGACACGCGTAGAGCGGTGAATGGAACCCATGTTACCTTTCGAGATCAGCAACAAGAATAAATGCACCCGCTCAACCGTTTGCAGCATTCATCTCGTTCTAGACTGATGGTCTCAGTTGTGCTCCACAGCTTTGTTTAATGGCATGTGTCTGAAATCTCGTCCGAGACTAAAGAAACATTCCCTTGATACCATTAAACTAGTCTTGTCTTATCTTGCAACAGAGTTCTAGAACCCAAACCCTTGTCAACTTGAAGGATCGGGCATGTTGTAAGTCGACTTCGACGAACATACAGATTTCAAGCTGTAAGTTGGAGCTCTAGGGTAGGCTACCATCCTCGGGCTTCTGGTTGCTGGGGTTGCACAAGTAAACAGGGCTCTCGATGGAACAAATACCTGACCTCAGCACCAACCAGTGAATCTTTCGTGATGGAGCCCCTGCATCTACTTGACCTCCCCTTGGTCAAGCCCTGATCTTCGCGTCTCTGTTAGGCAATCAGAATAGAGTATCAACTGGCCCATGTCAGAAGTAACACGGAAAAATTGCCCTGATATTAGGGGCTGCTGGGCAACAGGCGACTCTTGGCCTGACGTTGAATCTTCTTTAACAGGCTTCCTCGTAGCGGTCAACTTCTTATAAACTAATAAACTCCAACTTGCCTACCTACCTTACTTATTGATCCTCACCGGCTTATATTCTTGCACCACGTATCACGTAGTTTTACAGCACCACTCTACCACCCACCGATATGCCTTCGCTCAAGACATTGTTTGCCTCGGCCGTTTTGGCATACCTGGCCAGCGCCAAGACTATTAAAATCACAGCTACCAGCGACGACAAGTTCGACCCTGAGGAGGTTGAGGCTGAGAAGGGTGATGTCCTTGAGTTCCACTTCGAACCCAAGAACCACAGCGTCGTTGCTGGCGATTACCGGTACCCTTGCTCTCCTCTCGATATGGGCACTGGCTTCTTCTCCGGTTTCGTTCCCACTGACAGTGGATCTGCCGTAAGTTGCGACTCCTCGGGCCTCTTTGCGATTTCTAACACGTCTCTAGGACAAGATATTCAAGGTCACCGTCAATGACACTGACCCTACGCCTTTCTACTCCTCCCAGGGCAAAGAATGCGCCTCGGGTATGGTTGGTATCATCAACGCCGACTCCAACAAGACTCTCTCCGACTATAAGAAGCGTGCATCGGAGCTAAGTTCTGGAGTCAACCCAGGCAAGAAGTCATTTGGTGGCGAGTTGGTTGACGCTGATGACGCCGATTCAAATAGCGACAGCAGCTCCGGAAAGTCCAAGGATAAGAACGACGACAATGCTGCCTGTGTCCTTGGTGCTCCTCTCACTGGTCTGGTCGCTGTCATTGGTCTTGCAGTTATTATGGCCTAGGCCGAGTAGTTGGTGGGATGTTGGGACAGATGCGACATGATATTCACGAAATCGTCTGGGAACTGTGTTTAAAACAGCGGGAGTAATTTGAAGCTATTATTTACTGGATTACCTGTGAGCCCGTATACCGAAGCTTGTGTCGACCAGGCAATGAATCGATCACTGGTTCAAAGTACTTATTCGACCGATGCACAACCTCGAACCCCGTTACCCGCCAGGTTTCAAATGTCTAATCTTATAATGATAACCATATGCGGGTTTTGGAAGGCGACTTGCCATTACTATCAAGTCACTTACCCTGATCGGAGATGGTTCTCCGGGTCGTGGTCAGGGAGTTTGGAACCATCTCGTAACATCCAAGGGTTCTGACCTGCGCACTAGGATTTATAATTGCTGATGCTTTGCCTTCGGAGTTGAATCGGCATCTTGATCGAAAACCCCGAGAGTAGAGTAACCGGGCCGGTCTTCAAATAAATAATTATGCTCGAATATAGTGGTTAGAAAGGGCTGAGAAAGAGCTTAAACCTAGAGATCTGAGTCTGCAGTGTTGGCGACACATCATGTGAAATTGTGAACAGCTGACTGTTAAAGTGCTAGTCGAGCATCTAGGGTAGGCTGCTAGAGGCCATCAAGTAACGTGTGTTAGTGAGCCTCGGGCAAGCTGACACAAGACGGCTTCATTGAAAGGACCTCCGGGAATATCGGCAGCCTTCGGGTCACCAATACCGGGAACCAATTCTAAACCCGGCCCACACTATCGTCACTTGAATACCGGATTCGCAACTCCCCTCCATGATTAACTCTCTCATATAACAAACTTATTTCCGTAAACTCACCAACGACCGATCGCAAACGAAACCGCCTCGATCCTTGCGACATATATGCGATCAAAATGCGCGGCGTGCTGAGGTGTAGTGCCACTGCTCGCCATCCTCGATTGTTACGGCCATTGGCGGATGGCGGCAGCTTTGCGAGAACGCTTCGGACGAGCGCAACACCACAGAGCTTGAGGACAGGCTTACATTGCCGACAAACACAACAAGCCCTTACGGTCCAAGGCGCCAACCTATCGACGTCATGTTTTAACCGATCGCGATCGATGGCAACAGTAGTCGATGCTGAACCTATACACGGCGGAGGTCCAATTCCAGAGTATGACAGAAGAGTACAGGCGGGCAGATTGCGAAACGATGAACACCAAAGAGGTGAGGATGTCCGAATCCTGTCAGGAACGTAAGCAAGTACTGACAAGAGACAAGGGATCATACAGAATTTCCAAAACTTATATCATGAGTTGGAGAAATATGACGCCCCGCCTGTTCAGCACCCCAGCATCGAATCCCTCAAGCCCACGAAGAAGTCAATATTCTCGTCGCTTTTCGGCACAGGCGGCAGCAGACCGGCTACTGGGGATATCCCTAACGATCTTCCAAGGGGCTTGTATCTTTATGGTGACGTGGGTTGTGGCAAGACCATGTTGATGGATCTGTTATATGAAACTCTGCCTCCGTCTGTCAAGTCAAAAAATCGAATTCATTTCAACAACTTCATGCAAGATGTACACAAGCGACTTCATAGATTCAAAATGGAGCATGGAAACGACATTGACGGGGTACCATATATCGCGGCCGACATTGCTCAACAGGCAAATGTGCTCTGTTTCGACGAATTCCAGTGCACAGATGTAGCAGATGCAATGATTTTGAGACGGTGGGTGCACTTTATTCCTTCAAACTCGCTCAATGCTGACCGTATACAGACTACTTGAATCTCTCATGGCAAACGGTGTAGTCCTGGTAACAACTTCCAACAGACACCCCGACGAGCTGTACAAGAACGGTGTCCAGCGGGAGTCATTCATCCCCGCCATCGAACTTCTCAAGAATCGCTTGCATGTCATAAATCTCGACTCGCCAACCGATTACCGAAAGATCCCTCGACCTCCATCTGGTGTATACCACACGTCACTCGACAGCCATGCGCATGCGCACGCAGAGAAATGGTTCCGGTTCCTCGGCGATCCTGAACAACCTGAACCTCGACCCGAGACGCAAAAGGTCTGGGGTCGTGAGATTTATGTTCCTCGAGTCAGCGGACGAGCGGCATGGTTCACCTTTGACGAATTGATTCGACAACCAAAATCTGCCGCTGATTTCATTGAGCTGGTTCGGGCTTACGAGGCATTCATTGTAACCGATATTCCCGCAATGACTCATCAGCAGCGAGATCTTGCGCGTCGCTTCATCACATTCATCGATGTTGTGTATGAGGGCAACGCCAAGCTTGTCCTGACTACAGAAAAGCCCCTTTCAGAACTCTTTGTCTCCCGGGATGAGATCGCTGAAAGCCTCATGAATCAGGGCGTGAAACACGAGCACGCGGAGGATGCTGCTGCCAACCATGACCTGGTACACAGTGTTGACAAGCTCAAAGACTCAAATCTCTTTGCCAGTTCTGAGGAGGCATTCGCATTCGCTCGTGCGCTAAGTCGACTGCGGCATATGGAGAGTAAAGAATGGGTAGAAAGGGGAATGGGTCTTGAAGCTCAAGGTGGAAAGTTGGATAAGGATAACTGGACCAAGGCGAGAAGTCGTCAGATGGAAGATTCTATGTGAAGAGGAAGAGGCGAAGCTGGATCGTGGGAGAAGCATTATATACCCGGGGCATTGACTCAGCATAGCGAGCGTTTGCCTGGTCTTGTACTTATAACTGTATGATGACGCCTGTTGAACCGAGCAGTTTGGATTCACATATGAGCATATTTGCTTTCTATATATAGAGATATATGATGATGCCTGAATAGAAGATTTCGCGGAAGGTGATAAGTGTTTTTATCGCTTCATATGGTGACTCCCTAGGTGGACATCGCGGCTTGAGAACTCATCGCCTGAAATGGGTAGAGTTCAAGAACATATTTAGGAAGCTCAACGGCGTATTCATAAGCGAATCGTAACTTGACGAACTTGGAAGTGTTTCGGTACCTCGCCTTTTGAATTGGGGGTCCAGTTATCCATTACCTTACCCGGTGGTGTGATTCCACCTTAAACAGATGTGTTGAGGAGGCCACTTCGAGCTTCGACTGATGATTGCAAAGATTCGCCGCCCTCACATGTTACGGTCCTATAGGGAATGCAGTTTTAATGGTCTGCAAAGAATCTCAGGCCCTTGTGATGTCAAAATTGTCCAAGGGACAAACGGAGCCACCCATTAACACTGAGACAAATTTAGAGCCGCGCAGGAATGTCATGTCTCAGACATTGGTGATCATAATCCCTGGAAATCAATTGTCTCTGACCAGCCACACTTACAATTTTGAGTAACGATAGTAAGGACGAAAACAGGATATCCTGCGAAATTTCAATTAACCAGAGGTAGCCAGCACTGTTATCAGCAGGTGATCAATACACCAAGGATCTCGAAACAGAGCCGAAATGACTCTTATGGCATTTACCTAGCCAGTATCTACTCTCTACGGAGTCCTTGTGAATTTGATTAGACACCCAGCAACCCAGTGAGGTATCACAAGGAAAGCCTTGTCTCATTGACTGCGGAACACCGGCGCCTGTAGTTGAAGTTGGGGGAAAGCGTCGAAGTAAATCTAAACAACAGGCCATATCCACAACAACAATGGATCTAACATCGATATCATTTGTTTGCCTACCGAGACAGAGGGACCGAGGCTGAACATGAAACAGTGACGTTGTTACGATGTAACTAAAGATTAATTAAAATCCCTGTATTTGGATCTTGAAAATGCCCATCTAGACCAGATTGTGAATCATTTTGTCTTTTTTATGCAAAGATGCTGTGCAAGGCATGTTGGTCAAACTTCGCTAATCATTTCGAGAATCGATTGCTGCACGAAATGCTTTCTCATCTCGGCATGACAAGGGCGGGTTCGTGAAAGAGCACAGATCAGGCACAGACTCGTCTCCATCTGTCGTTTCAACCCATATAAAGTCAATGCGTCAGTTAAGCGGTCAAAGTGGCCCAAGCAATGGAGGAGTTTGTTTCTTTTGATCTCGTGGAAATGGGTAGTCGAATCAATGGAATTAGTATAATTGCCAGTGAGAGCTGTAGATTCGATATCCTGCCGAAGAAATTGAGCCACTCATTCAAATCGAACAAAAAAGACACCACTGATTCTTATTATCGAATCAAAGCATTTGGTGGGATCATTGGTGAGTTGTCCAAGATGTAAACACATCCCTGTATGTGAAAATATGGATGTTTGTATTTTCTGTTCTTCTATCGCTTCAACAGACACAGTAAGGAGCCAAAGGGCAGGAAGCGGATGACAAAATGAAAACGTTTACCGAAGGCAAATTCGATAGACTAACATTCTTGAGTGAATCGGTCGATATTCGTTGTTAGATCCATCATCCATGGAAAAGGAGTGTGGGATAATTTTAATGAAATCGGGCTACTCTCTAATTTGGGTTGGAAGACGTTGAAGCTGGGAGCTGTAGCAGCCACGCTGCACAGGGGTCGATTGGATAAGCCATTACGGATTGGCCGGCGCCTCAACGGTTCCTGGCTAAACAGTTCCAGCGGGTCTAAACCAACCAATCATACGACTTATGTACCTGACGCCTGGCGTCAGTGGCCTAAGCCACCCCTGAGGTTTAACCCCCCGCCAACGCGCTACCCCTGGCTATTGTGAACCTCCTCAGTCCTCACAACTCAGCAAGGATCAGCCTTGAAGACTCCCACCTCGGTTCTTCTCCTCTCGGCAAATCATAAATCACTCGAATTCCTTGGCCGCATGCTTCTCTGCTGATCATCATTAATGCACGGCGCCTCATGAATAAAATGAGTGGGAATCAGGACCCTGTCTCATCCGTTAGTGGGCCTCATAGCAGTCATTGTCGTGATGGCCATGGTGATACGGGTGACACGACTGAGATGGCTGCACAAGTGGCAGGTTAAATTTGGAATACGATATGCCTAATCTACATAGTGTCGTGTGATGTAGCATGCTATGCATCTTGGGATGTAGCTTTATGCGGGCTCATCTGCGCATTTTCGTATGGCGTATGTTTGTTCAACAACTCACAAATGGAGGTAATTGGCATTCTACTGAGGACTGAGGACAATCTCAATTGTACCATCTTGTACTGTAAAGCCGGTCAAAGATGAAACATCAATAAAATTGGCCTATCTGGAGACTGAACATGGCGCGGAGAATACCTCAAAGTACATGGCCAGAGCCCTGTCACTGCCAGGTTCAGCTCTGCTCCCCGCTAGGATTACTTTTAGCTTAGGGGCTCGGTTGGCCCTATCAAACATTAGTAGGTCCTGGAATTCAATGGGAAGTCCGGGGACCTTGCTCGGTAACCTTGTATTTGGCAAGTGCCTCCACTGAGCTGCTCCTGGCCCTTCCCCATCTCCTCACCTCACAACCATATCCTCGTCCAGGGCCTCTTCCGCCTACTGCCTTTTCTTCTCTCCACCACCATTCATTCTTTTACACTCTTTCAACCTCGAAATCGTTCAGTCGTTTTCAGAACTGTTTCTTTGCACGGTCGCCTTGCTTTGGCTATCGCCGTGTTGAGTTCAGTTTGTCCATTCGTTTCAACCCCTGGCGCGTTTTTGTAAGACTGCTGCCGTGCGCTGTTTGTTTATCAGAGCGATATTCACATCCATCGCTTCCTTTCAACATTTAACTCTGGTTTGGCAACTGGTCCAACAACATCCATATCTCACGTTGTAACGAGCAGTTGAACTTGCGAATTCACATCACCCTCATTACCGACGCAACCCCTACCGTTCTCGTCTGAGACATCGCCGCCGCCGCCCGTATAAGGACATCAGTCTCGAGACCCCTAGGGGACACATTCTTTATTCCCGCCCTCTATTGCAACGCCCTTCATTCCAGTCGACTTGACAACCAGCCCCGCCAATTTTGTCTTAAACGACGATATATTCCACCAAGACGACGGACTTCGAATTGTGATCTTCGCGCGATCTCGTCATTTGAATTTGTTGCTGTCATACCTAAACCCCCGAAACTCCAGCAAACATGCATCTCCGGCATCTGCAAGTACACCGTAGGGCCGACGGGCTTTTTGGGTTTGGTAACATCGCTCATGAGATCGACGTCTCATCTGACGGCTCAAAGCGCCATGTACAAAAAAGACAACCACGTAAGTTTTGCATTTCTTCGAGTACACCAAATTGTCTTCACGAATTGCGATACCAGTTTTGACCAGTGAATTGTGTACCAACTAATATAATCGTAGAAGAAATAAGGACTGTCTTCAAGACAATGGAAGCTACTTTCGAAGGGAAGATTGGTGGCTACAAAACAGTAGGCCACGAGCCTAAACCGACGGGCTCCACAAAGGACGACGAAGAAAAGAAGGAGAAAGAGGCTGAAGAGAAAAAGAAGGCCGAAGAAGCTAAGGAAAAGGCAAAAGAACAGGCGGAGAAGGAGGAAGAAGCAGCGAAGAAAAAGGCTGCCGAAGACAAGGCGAAACAGGAAAAGGCAGAAGAGGCTGCCAAGAAGAAGGCTACTGAGGATGCCAAGTCTCGCAGCAAATCCGAGGATGACAATGCGAAGGAGAGCTCGACAGCTAAACCGACCAGAACTCGCACCCAAATTACCACTAGTAACGACCCATCGAGCGTCCCCTCCGTTATTAGCGGTCCCACTGGCAGTCAATCTATCGAATCCATTCTCGCCAAAGCCACTGGCTCAGCTTCTGCTTCCACAACTATCGATAAGGTTGCCGACATGTCTGGAGCCTCGAGTCTCCCTAGCTCCAGCTCCAGTGCTGCGCCAGAAGCTAGTGGTGGCACCAGTGCAGGAACCAAGGCTGGAATCGCGTTTGGTGTTCTTGGCGGATTACTTGCCATGGGCTTGCTTGTTTACTTTATCTTCACTAAACGCCGAAAGCAGGCTGAGATGGAAAGACTCGAGAATGATGATGAGAAGCTTCATGGCCCGATGGCTGGTAACGGTGGCCCTCCAATGGTTGCCGCAGCTGCTGTGCGCCGTTCTATGTCTCCCGAGCCCATTGAAACTGCCTCTATCCGCACTGATGCAAAGGCTCCCCGTGTTAGTCTCCGACCCGTCACCCAATTCCTCCCCAACTGGAACGGCCTTGAAAAGGAGAAGCGCGCAAGCAAAGGTGCAGGTTTAACTCTTGCTGTACCAGCTGCCGCTTCTTCACCTGCTACTGGTCCCTTGTCCCCTCGAGCCGTTGGAGGCAGTGCCTGGGAGCGTCCAACAACAGCTCAAAGCGTCGATCCTGCTAACCCCTTCGGCACACAGGCCGAGCGTGTTCCATCTCCCGTTCAGGAAGAGACTGCTTCTGCGCTGAGGGCTTCTCCCAGCCCCATGTCGGAAAAGTCGAGTATTGCTGCTGCTGCTGCCGCCGCCGTCCCAGCCGCCACCGCTCCAGTCTCACCTCAATCACCCTCTTCTCCCAAGGGACCCCTCGCCACCAATGGACCTGCAGTTGCCGCTATGGTCGCTCGTAAGACTTCGATTCGCAAGGCTGGAGGCCCTCAGCAACTTGACCTGACCCTTCCGAATGCCCCTATGGCAGCTGTTCCCGCTAGTCCTGCTGGTACTGAGTACAGTGGCTCTTCCGCTCCCTCTGGAGGTCCCGACAGTCCTTCTGCAGGCGCTGCGGCTATTGCTGCTGCTGGCGGACCTGCAAACTCGGCCGTTCACCGCGTGCAGCTTGACTTCAAGCCCACCATGGACGATGAATTGGAACTCAGAGCTGGTGACCTTGTACGACTCCTTCACGAGTACGATGATGGCTGGGTAAGTTTATACAATTCAATTCACGCCTCGGCCCAATCTAACTTTTCTCTAGGCTCTCTGCATCAGACTTGACCGTTCTCGACAGGGTGTTGTTCCTCGAACCTGTTTGTCAACTCGTCCTGTGAAGCCCCGCCCTGCTCAAGGCGGCCCTCGCCCAGGCCCTCCTGTTAAGGCTGGCGGGCCTTCCCGAGGACCTGGACCTAATCAACCTCAAGGACAACGACCTATGACCCCTCAAGGAAACTTTGGTCAAGCTCGACCTGCCTCACCTGCTGGTCCTAATCCTAACGGCAGTCGTCCTCAATCACCAATGGGACCTCCCGGCCGGCCTCAAGGACGTCCGATGAGCCCAGGACCTCGAGCACAGTCACCCGGTCCTCGTAATGGACCGCCCAGTGGCAGACCCATGAGTCCTGGACCTCGTTCTCAGTCACCTGGGCCTGCTGGTGGCCGTTCACAGAGCCCGAGTGGGATGAACCGAAGAAATAATCCCCCTGGACCCAGCCCCATGAATCCTTCCCAAGATCCTCGCTCGGGGCCATCTTCTTCGGGCTCTCTTAGCAGGAAACCCGTACCTGGCCAGGCGTACTGAGCGGCTTACAGCCGATGGTTGCCCTGTATGAAACAGTATTAAAAGGAACGGCGTTCTGCGGTACCATGGAGAGACCCTGAGCATTATGGTCTGCTCACGCTTCTTTACTCTTCTGGTGGATGATTTAAACTACTTTGGAACTTCTTGTCACTCACTTGACCAATTATTTTCTCTTTATGTGGCTACTTTCGAGCTACTTTTTCTCGTTTCACGTTTATATAAACTTCATATATCTCAGGCGGTTGTTAACCCGTCATTGTGGCATGGCATGTCATTTACGCTCATGTCAGGGTGACTTTGCGAGTGGCTATCTCAGTCATTTAGTTTGAAGGGAGACGTGTATACAGGTTACGACGTCTTGCTGCGAGATCTTCTCCTCTGATGGAAGGAGCTGCGCTAGTCGCTAATGTGTATCTACGTTTGTGTTTGTTGTTTTCGAATATTACTTCTTCCTTTGTGACTGGTTCAAGGTCGTTGGATGGAGAGAAGAAAGGGAGCTTGCTTGGTAGCATATCGCCACCATCAGCTAGGAATTAAAGACTTGAGACGAAAGATAGGAAATGAAATTATTCCTCGATGACTTACTTCCATTAGTCCTGTGTACCTGTCCATGCTCTATTTGTGTTTATTGTGTGACGTCTTTCGTCTTTGCATCTTTTTACGGGGCATATAACAGACAGGTGCTGAATAGTCATTATTTTAATAACTTGGGCTTTTCTATCGAAATTGTCCGCAAGACAGTAAATCCCGTACCTGAACGAATTTGACTGTCACAAACCAACGATGATGTTTCCCCATTCTTGTCTCTCCTGTAGAGGAATGAAGAAGCAAAGCCAAGGAGTCCGAAATATCCTTTTCAAATCCTGAACGCCCTGACATGCCTAATCCTAACGCCTCGCTTCCATCTCAGTCCAGTGCCACATGTAGGTCTTCTCCAGTTTACAAGCGCATGGCCACACGAGAGACCAACGCCACAGGAAAGTCACCTCCCTTGCGCAGTAGCTCTTTGACTTCTGGGGTATCCCGAATGTACTCAATGAAGCACACAAAGTACTCCACAATAATCTCTCGTGCAATGTCATCCTCCACAGTATTTTCGAACAGTTCCTGCGCGAGGGCCACGATGTCGGGAATATTGTATTGGTCGAAGTAAAAGTAATAGAGTATACAATGGAGGCGGCAGATGGAGAGACGGCGGAGATCTTCAACACCATACTTATCTGCCAGGATGTAGAGACGTGCGTGGCTGAGGAAGACAGGCAGATATGAGTATTTGCCTTCTTGTGTGCTCTGCAAACTAGTCACGGCCGGAGCGCCGCCGTGAATCATGGATGAGTTGTAAGGAGGACGGGCAAAGTTTCTCATTGCTTCAAACCGCTTTCCTATTGGGGTTGTTACGTCAAGCATATAATTTTGATCCGGACACCTGCGTTTGCGTCTTGATAGCCCACCATCTTCAGCCAACTGTAGAACGCCATTTTGTTGATCGTTGTTGGACTGATAACTCTGTATAAACTCGCCAACGGCCGCTGGCAGCTTCCACTCGCAATATTCATAGGTGTAGGTATAAGTGAACGGTGGTCGGTTACCGCCATTGCGCGTTGGTATGTGGTCTACAGTGGTGGAAGCCTCAGAGGAACTTGCCCCGTCACCCGCAGGGCTGTGGTATCCGGTTGGAGTGTCTTCGGAAGAGTCATCATCGTCGTCAAGATCCCCGTCTTCATCAGAATCATTGTCGTCACGCATTTCCTCTGAATCCGAGCGAGTGCTGCGAGAGTCATCTGAGTCCTGCCCAGACGAGGATGCATAGCCATTGCCATCATGAGTATATGATTTGATTGGCGAGTGGTTGCCTTCAGTGTCAAGTTCTGGTTCCCGGATAAGAACAGGTTGTGCTTCACTGTAGTCACCAGAGTAGGCGAATTTGGCGAAGCGCACAAAAGTGTCGACATCTAGGTCTGCCCATACGACGCGACCTTCTCGAGCTTCTCTCATGTTCCCGTTTACTAGAGCGTTTAGGACTGGCGATAGTCGGCCGATGAGTTCCTTGTGGACATGGAACTCCTTGGCCTCTGGGCCAACAACGAAGAGAAAAGGCTTGGAAGCGAGAGATCTGATGTCAGAGTCAGCATGCTTGGGAAAATCGAATAGAAACATGAAAGCATCGCTTTGAAAGCCGATAGAAAGACATGCTAATACTCACTCTTCGAAGTTGGCACTGACTGCTGGAACGGCCGCGCCAGATCGCGAAACAGACATGGTGTAAGTGAGAGCCTCCTAGCCGCTAGTAAATGATCTGCGTTGTGGCTACTAGAAGCAGGGGTGAAAATGTAGAAATTGGGAGAAAATAAAGAGAACACAGCAAGTTTTACGCGGATGTCTCTAAAGCGAGTTTGAATGTGGGAAAAGAGAAGAGAAGAGGACAATAACGGATTGAAGGCTATTGGAAGTACATGCCCTGGGCTGTAGGTAGGTAGCTCTAGCTGCCTGTCACTGCTAAGGGATCGGTTTGATACGGTGCTGTAACGGGGCGCTTAAAGGGTTACCTGAATCACAGTACCAGGGTCCTCACAACACTAAATCCGAGGTAATGCGGGGCAGATGGTAATGATTGGCTCTCTTGCCGCGCAGTGTCTCACAGATGGGTTTTGCTCGCCTATCGTGTTATTGGTTCGATAATGGACAGGATATCTGAAGAAGTTGTTGTGTTTCTATCCCTGTGCATATGCAGCCTTGGCTTTACTTATAATTAAGAAAAAACTTGAGCTTGAGCATCATCTCCCGACTCCTTAGGTAGCCTTTTCTCAACGTACCTGTATGATGGGTGTGTAAGAAGAACACCCTCGAAGAAAAGATGCAGAGGAATCCCTTGCTCCCCATATCGCTGATCTGCCACCAAATCGTTTCTGCTGGTTTATTTGTACTTCAGGCGCCAACTTATTCATGCGACAAACTTTCCCCCGCATCCACCACAAACCTCCCCTGATGCCTGTACGTTTGCCCCTGGTCCGAAATGCGTCTCGACAACACGCTTCAACTCTGTGACTTTCAGACATCGCAACTCGCACACTGCACAGATCCGAGAAATATCAGGAGCCATTATTGCCAGTCCCGTAGAAGCACAGCGCGCTATTCAAACGTGTCAACAATAACGGCGATAGAGAGGCTGCGTAGACAACTTACCAAACAAATGTCCGTTTTCACATTTTGCCTCTTCCTCCTCCAATCGTAATGCCGCATCGCAAAACACGCAGTGTTGACTAGCTGCAACGTCTCTGAACTGCTCTCTCAATAGAGAATTGTTAAGTTCAGGAGATATCTTGCGGGTTGCTGTAGTCCCAACCACTTCAGGGGCATTCCCGTACATCCACTCCCAAACCTGACCTTCAGTGGTTAAAGGCTTCGTTAGTGTGACTGCATCATCTTCGCCACGCTCTTCGTCTCTTCTTGAGAACATTAGTTTACAGAGTGCTCGCCTTTCTGGGTGCAAAGTGCTGTATCGTGATACAAGCACTGCTGTTGTGCCACCGCCGGGTGACTGCACCATACCCCAGATGCGATACCTCGATTCGGGAACTTGTAGTTGTGTTGTATCTTCGTCCATCAGGTCGTCTTCTGAGTCATCTGAATCCGAGTCTAATCCTTCCAGCGCAACCGCTCTTGCAACGAGCCGTGTTGTCTGCTTCCGAATTCTTGTTGCCCATTTCGGTACAGAAGCCTCCGAGTCCGGCAGGTTTGTTTGAAACCAGTCTTGGTTGCGTGATGTTGCAGATAATCTGGTGATTGAGTAGTACGGAACTGATCCTGTGTGCGTTATGCCTTGATCGTGAATTAGAAGTCCTAAGTTGCTGTTAGATGTGTTATGTGCAAAGCCTGTGAGAGTTATGTACCAGAAATAGGATTCGATGAGACTATTTCATCTTCCTTGGAATACGTTGTCGAGCACTCCCAAGTATAGTGAGCGCCAGCCAACTCCTCAGCGTCGGCAACAAACGAAACCTGAAACGGCTTCACATTGAACGGATCAGCGACCACGCCCCTGACTACGGGCTTATTATCGTCATATATGATCTCGGGCCACGTTAGCTACGGCTATTCCACTTGTCATGAAACACGTACCAGGTCTTCCCACTCGATATATGCATCCGTTGATAGAAACATGCAAATGGCTGCCATATCCGCCTCCTCGACTTCGATGTGTGGAGGTTGGCCCCTCTCCCAATTGCCGAGGATAGTGATCTTTCGGAACCCAACATGATTCTTTGCTAGATATGCTAGTATAGCGACCCTTTTGCCTTGGCTATTGAACCAAGGGCTCCATTTCAAAGAAAAGGCACTCCCATGGGGCACGTAATCGGGATCTGTGATATCCACAGCCTATTTCATGTTAGAGCCTTCTCCGATCAAGTTCAGCATGACTCACGTCTTCCTTAATATGTCTCCCTCTACCATCAAACCGGCCAACTTCTTGGATATCCCATCGCGTCTCTTCACTCGAGAGATCACCTTCTTTTGCCTGTGAGAAGAGCTGCACCGCCATTACAGCCACTTCTTCGACATCATTGCAGTACGCTAGAAGACCTCTCCCTATATCCACTTCTTTGGCCCACGAGAAGGCCTGGATGCGTTCATTCATATTTCGGTAGCCATCTTCCTCGTTGCTGTCGGGCACCGGAAGTTGGGCCCCGAGGCCCCAGAGTGTCTTCCATGCCTTGAAGCTTCGAACCCGCATGCCTGCTATCATTGCAGACTGCCGATCGATATGCTCACCAATCGCGTATATACATCCACTGGTCGACAGTGCTGTTAAGATAGGTCGAAGATTACAACCCAATCCATTTGGTGACCATTCTAATCTCACAATCTGGCAGATTGGTGCCCCCGAACCTGTCACTAGCCCATTCCCCACGCCAGGAAACCAATTCTCGTCGTTGGCTGGTGGTCCAGCCACTCTGATACCGGAAAACGAACAAAGCTGTGCATTGATTGTGGGATCTGGACGAATCAAGCCTGAGGCCCGATAGGAGAGCGTATACTGGCTCTGTAATTCTTCTTCATCCGCTCCTTCGTCAGGACCGCCACTCCTCGGATACTCTGGAAGGAATATGTAAATAGTATCATCTGTAGCAACTGCAAGCTCAGCATCACAAGACCATGCCAGGGCATGAGTTGTCAGTGGACGCGACTTGAGATGAATTGTTTTGAGGGGCCTTGTCTTGTTTTCAGACCAGTCAGCAAGTCTTCTCTTATAAATTTCATTCAATAGGGAAGATGTAAAAATGACAGTGCAGCTGTGCCAGTATTCCTTGCCCGAGCAGTCAAGCGAATCTTTTGTTGTTGAAGTCTCACCTTAGACTTTTCCATTGTGGCAGCTGAGACGGATCGTGTCAGAGGACGGCCGCAAATAACATGAGAATTTCAGCTCTTGTAAGATAATCATGTGAGAAGGAAGTTCGGTATTTTAATTCGACAGTGGCATGGCAGAACTGAGAGTTTGACGAGATATTCGTATGAAATGATTGATACCAAAAACGTTGCTGACTAAGAAGCAGTAAGCAGTACACATCTCATACCTACACCATGAAGGAAAAACAAACAGGATCCTTTATGCTCCCAGGTGTTGAACTCACTATAATTAAAGCAGTCTATGAGTATGAACCTTCATAGGGTATCACAAATCAGAGGCCATTGACGCATATTTAAAATTGTATCAAATTAATTGAGCCAACAAATACCCTGTGTAAAACCGGTTGCCTGTGGCCATATCTGCAGATTGCTCGACTTATCACTAGGTGGTATGGTAACAAAAATACATCAATCCCGTCAAGTACGCCGTTCTCCATATTCTCGGTATGCCATAAATATATAAAAATAACAATATTTGTGATTGTTGACCTCAACCCTCTAAGAAAGACCCTAAACCCCAGAGAAGGCCACAACCTGCAAGCGCTGTCGCACCAACGACCTTCTTGGTCCACCAATTGTCATCCGTCAATGCCTTGGCTTTTTGGATCTTCCTGGCTGTCTCAGTTGGAGCACTAGCAGGTGCCTTTGCAGATACCTCCTCCCCAACAGACTCCTTGGCTGCCTCTGCTTCCTTCTGCTGCAGAAAGGCAATTTTCTTGCTGAGTGCCAGGAGATCCTCCTCAAGAGTCAGGTTGCCGCTGCGGTCAACCTCAACGTTCTGGATGTTGCCGAAGAAGTCTGTAATCAGACGGCTACGGGCGTTTTCTTCACCGCCGGGGAAGAGGTCGTAGCGCACTCCAGCATGTGAGTGGATCTTGCCGAAGTCGTAGCTGTCGAACAGTTCGCCCACTGTCTTCTGGCTGTTCAGGTCCTTGACGTTGTTCTCGAGGAATTCAAGGTTGTAGTACGTGTATCGATCGATAACGGCGACGCCTACATCGTTGTCGGCGTGATGTGAGTATGAGGACTGATCGAGCTTGGAGGAACCAGTGGCGATGATGTTAGGGGAGTAAAGCCTGCTGTACATGGTGTTCGCTTGGCAGGTGTCGATCATGAAGAGGATCTCGTGATATCTGAACACCGTTAGTGGTTGACAGGAAAGCAATGAAGCTACCACCTACCTCTTCTTCTCCCACATCTCCTCAAAGGCGTTGGCAAGATCAAATGCGCCAATCTCCTCAGCATCCTGAAACTTAAGGAACTCGTTTCCACCATGGCCAGTCATGTAAACCAAGATATTGCTTCGATCATCGGTAAGAAGACGCTTGCTGCGCGGCATCTCCGCACCCACGCGATCCGTCAACAGGCGAATAAAGTTCTCGACAGTAACCTCGTAGCCACGGTAGTCCACCTCGATGTTGTCGCCATAGAGATCAACAGCGCGATCAGAATTGCTGTAGACGGTTCCAGGGAATGCGTTCCGGGGATTGCAGGCCATGTCGTCGGGAAGCATGAGGATGATCTGGGAGTCGGGGATACCCAGACGCTTAACGGTACGGTACATAGAGAGGACATTGGCGAGATGGCGGTAGTTGAACCAGAATCGTGATGTGCAGACGAGAACGGCCCAGTTGCTGGTATGCTCGGCGAAAGCGATTGTCGCGAACATGGCCGCTGCCACGATGGCATGAAATCGAAGTATTGAGAGCTTCATGGCGGGGGCTGTGATGTGATGAAGCGAACTGGTTGACAAGGGAGCGTGGCAGAGTAAGGAGTGAAGTTTAGAAGACAGATGCAGCAGCAAATGGCATATCCGCTGGCTGTATGTCAATGAAACTGAGGTTGCCAAGAAATGCTCCCTCAGACTTACAAATCTATACAGCGGCGATAATCATGAATTCCATCCACTGGATATCCCTTTTCGGATCAACGTCACCAAGGAGGGAACACCTAACATTAACGTTGATTGATTACTGCTCAACACATAATCGGAGTCTTACCAGATCTGGACCCGGAGTTTTCGGCGTGTAAGATCCGATAAGAACGGCCCCTGGCGCTTGTACTGATTCGAAACACTAACAAATTCCTACAGCATGTCACCAATCTGAACAAGGCAAGGTAGGGTAACTTCACCTTTCGGTTGTTACTATGTACATCTCGACAAAAAAGAAAATTTTGGGGTGAGCTGGCAAAGATGCGGATAACCTCTCCTATTTCCTAACTAGGATTGAGAAACAGTTGGGGTAGGATCTGTTGGCGTCCCGTCGTGTTTGTTTGATGAGGGTATCTGATATGGTTCGACTACGAGTGAGATATGCTCTGATGTTGGAAATGACTGTGTCATGGGTGTTGTTTTAGGGAATATTGAGTCTGAGAATGGGATCAGGTACATGTGGCTCGGCATGATTTGAGATCAACATGGCTAGGGAGTGTACAGGAAAAACACGACCAGGGTATAGTTCCATGGGATTTCATTGTTGATATTCAATAGGATTAACTGTCAATTTGGCTGAAGGACCGTGTTCTACGGACTACATATAAACCTGCGGGCTTAAGGTTCTGAGCTAGAGCATAAGAGTCCTGTAGTTGAGCGAAGGCAGGCAGGGCGTATGGATTGTGACGTTCATGATCCTAACTCTGCTGTATTATGGAGGAAAAGATACACCAAGAGCATTCTATCCCACTTAGCCAGACTAAAGATAACTACATATTCAGGCTGGCCAGCACCTATGCGAAAACTTTTTTCAAGATTCTGGCAATCTTTATCTTAGCCTGAATCAAACGCTTCAGTCTGATGCGGAAATACCAGCCAGGACCCATAAACCCCTCTTCTTGTGCTTTCATGGTCATGATGGGAATCGAATTTTCAACACGATAACGAGAAAACACAATCTGTAATTAGTAAGTCACTTACAGTAGCGTCTCGTAGCTGCATGGAAGAGCGAACAGAAAAAATGGAGGACCCTGCAGAGACTCCACCATGACGATGTGATAGACCATGGATGGAACTGAGACTGGGGTCGTAGCGACTAGGACATTCAATTTGTTCGCTGGACAAGCTGCGACTAGAGAAGCAGAAGAGGTCATCTTGGCATAGATGCCGAACAAAGCCGTTGGCGCATACCGAGAAAGGTGAACGACCTTGTGCATAACGACTCCATAAAATTCAGCCATGTATCGTCAGGTGGGCTGAAAAGAAAATACAGAAGACTTCTAGTGAGCCGCAAGTGACGAATGAGGGCCGGCACCGGAGTTGGAAAGGTACGATCACATGAATATTTCAGGCGTGAAATCCTCCAAATCGTCGAGTTGTGTTTTGAATGGCGTAGTGATCCACTTGGCATATGCCTTCTTTATAACCGCTACCTTAGACCAGGTTATGCCATGCATGGACAGGGCATGGATCTTGAGCTGTACTGTATGGATGGTACTGTACTTCCGGTGCAGGCAGACCAAGGTTGGACCGGCTTAATTAAGGTAAACTCGGTGGTTGTGAGTCTTGGCCGAGGTTGAGCAATAATATCGTGCATAGAGCCACGGGGTCAGTTTAGAAGCGCTGAGGTCGAGAACCAAAGACATCCAATGACGAGAGGTTCCGTGACTACATGGCGGAAACATCAGCTTGAAATGATGGAGCGCGTGGTAAAAAGCCTCAAACATCACCTGTTACCGAGAGAAGCTGGGGGAAGGAAACCTGGGGTCGAGGAGAAATCACGATAGAATGATGTATCACGACAGTCCAAAAAGAACAGTCTAACCCCCAACATCTCCTCAGGAGAACCCCCAAACTTGGGCATGTGCGGCAATGAGCATCATTTTCAATATTCATTATGACAATGCTGATCAATGCCAATTATCGTTTGGTTTCAGTCCTCGTTGACAGAACTCTCCGATCATGGCTGGGTACTTGACACTTGACTAGACCTGTTTACTTTCCTGATTGTAAGGCTGGCTGATAATGAAACTCCAAAGCTTCCATGATTTTTATACACACCTACCAACCTAGTAAGTCTCAGACATTGCCCCGCAAACCTTGTCGTAACACGAAGACCAAATGTAATGCATTGGATGCACACTTTCTTTGGGTCTGGGTCTCTAGCTGGGTAGGTTGACAAGGCGAGGAGTAAGATCAAGGTGCAGAGTGTGTGTGCGTTGTGTGTCGTGTTTTGACTTTGGAGTGTTGGAGGTCTCAAACTTGTTGCTAAAAGTAGTCCTCATTACCTGTCTTTGTGTTCTTCTACTCCTCTTCTTACCTCCTATAACTTTCCCTTTCCCTGCTTTCAACTACTATATTTATTTCCAAAGTCTAAGCTACAACGCGAAACCTACACAACCAAACAAAATCGAAACACCACATACGGATACTCCTTTTCTCTTCCGCCTCATCTTATCTCCTACTATCCGGGGTGACACGGTGTATGTTACGCCCACCTCAAGGACCCTGCCTTTGTCTCTGGCTTCACCTCAGGTCAACCTCTGCCGTGCGACGGTGACTCGCTGAGGTGAGCTCAGGTACCTCAAGCCCGGCTCCAAGGGACCAACCACCCCCTGGTCACCTGCTAAACAGCCACACTAGAAACGATCCTAGTTGAGTTCCCTGCTTCTACGTTGTGTACCGGTAGACCTTCTAGACCGTGGCGTGCATATGAGTCTGGCTGAGTTATCCTCTTCCGTCTCATCTGATTTGAGTAATTCGACCCCCAGAGGCAAAACGCCAAAAACGCCGGGGAGCCTAAATCGGTCACTTTCGTAGTGGAGGCTTCAAGGTGCCTGGGTACAGTACTTACACTGCCCTGCCTAGTCCCGTCGGCTTTATAGTGGGCGCCTGCACAAGCTCCATCTAAAATAACCAAACTAACTGTGCGACGTGCGCCAGGGTATTTGACTACCCCCTTGGCCTCCATCTCTTATTCGGTTCAATCCAACCTTACTCTTCTTTCCACCGATACAGCTGACAAATCTTTCTCTTCGACTTGTCGAGGTCTTTGCTGTCTCAGCACTGCTACGGCTTGTTCCATTTTGCCTCTGTTGAAGACTTCACCATGGGCCGTACGCCGGCCTACATCTTTGTCGTCAGGTACGTTTTCAGCTATCTTTCCAGACCCCTGTCGTCATGATGCATCGTCGCAATCAGATCGCGTAGCCCTAGCGCTGCGTATGTGTACAGCATGACAGTATAGGCATGATGTTGATTGCAGAACTCAACTGACCTCTATTCTAGGCACGGCAACCGCCTTGACGCTGCTGACAAGAAATGGCATCTTTCATCCCCTACACCCTATGATCCTCCTCTGACCTACGGCGGCTGGCTTCAAGCCAGAGCTGTCGGCAACCAAATCTCCAGTATTCTCGAACAAGCGAAAGACGAGTACGAGACGACTTCCAAAGGCATAAAAAAGCGACGTAGATTCAAGGTCGTCATTCATAGCTCGCCATTCTTACGATGCGCCCAAACATCGATCGGAATCAGCTCTGGTCTTGCACAGACTCCCCATGAATCGCCTTACCGTCCGAACGACATATTCGTTTCAGCAACGGGACCACCAAAACACTTTCGATCTACAATATTACGTCTGGATTCCTTTCTCGGAGAATGGCTGTCTCCCGAGTACTTCGAACAGATTACCCCACCACCTGGTGCGGCCCTCATGCTTGGAAGTGCAAAGGCCGAACTCCTACGGCGCGAAGACTACAGTGCACTGACATCTGCACCCGCTCCCACTCCAATGCCTCATAGAGGCTCTAATGCTTCTCTCTGGAACGGTTCTCCTGCCGCCAGTCCGTCTCTTGGACCCTTGAGATCAGGGTCTGCAGTGGAAGGTTCAACAGGGTCGGCCATGGCTGCGGCTCTAACTGGGCAGCTGGCAACTCAAATGGAAAAGAAAGGGTACACAGTCCCAAAGCCGAACTATGCTATCTCGAGTTCCGGAAAGATCCCCGACGGATTCGTGGCCCACGCGCGTGACGAGTGCGTTGTGGTGGATTACCAATGGGATTCCATGAGAGCTCCACTAGATTTTGGGGATGGCGGCCAACTTGGAGAAGAGTGGACAGACATGCACAAGAGATTTCGACGCGGCCTGAAGAAGATGGTGGACTGGTACGCTACGACTGATGCGCCTGATGAGATGGTAACGCAGGCTGCCGGAGCTTCACAGAATGACACACATGACCCCTCGGTTTCTGAAGACGAGGATGTAGCGACTGTTGTTATTCTTGTGTCTCATGGAGCTGGATGTAATGCTCTCATTGGCGCTATTACTCATCAGCCTGTTCTTATGGATGTTGGAATTGCATCCATCACTATGGCAGTTCGAAAACAAGATGCCGACTACGACACTCTCCTAGCTGCATCAGCAAGTGAAACGCCAAACTCTGAACCCCATGTCTCTCCTCATCAGATGTACGATATTCGAATGTCTGCGAGCACAGAACACTTGCGCTCAACAACCTCGACTCCAGTCTCATCCCGATCAACTTCAGCTGATGGTTTTCCTGCTGCTATCCGCGGCCGCAACCCCAGTATCAGCAGTACTGACGGACCAGGCCCGCTCATTGGTTCCTTCGTCTATTCCGACCCTATCATTCCTATGGGCAGTCGTAGTGCTTCGGCCAGTGCAGCTGTGGGATCGTCTTTACGTCGAACTTCTGGGTCACAGCGGCCACTGAACCGAGGACCAGCTCTTATCACGGCAACAGGCGAACCAGGCCCAAGGAGCAACTCCCCGAGCGCTAACACATCCTCGTTCGGCCTGTGGACACCTGGGCCTTCGTCTCTTAGACTGATGGATGACGGTAGTGATGATGCCTCTGACAAGGAGGACTTCGATTCTGTGCTGCCCAACTTCAGCCGTTTCAAAGGTATTCCGGAGGACAACAAGGGAGAAGCCCAAGCTTCTGCTGCCATGTCTACCTCGAACTCATCTACACAATCATCTTTTTCTTCACGCTTTGAACTTAACTCTACGAACTCATTATCTATGAGCTTGCCGCCCGCGGCCATCACCTCACTCAGCTCGTTCTCGTTCCCACCAAGCGGAGAGACTACTCCAAAGGCCACTCCCCGAGGTCCTATCCTCTCAGCCCCTATCAGAATCAAGACAGATATCTTGCACGATTTCGACAAGCCCGCTGAAGAGCTTCACATTGGACAACTTGGAGATGGTCTGGGCGGACTTTGGGGTCTCCCTCGACCTCCTGGCGAGGCCGAACGTTTCCGCGATATGAGTCTTTCAAAACGACGTTGGACGACTACCGAGCGCGCCTAACGCTCGACTCTCTTTGATATTCTACTATACTTGCCCTTTGACAGGATGATGACTCAAATATCCTCCTCTCTCGAGGACTAGGGCAGACCGTTATATATGTCTTCGCCTTATACTATTTCAGCGCGCGTTGCTTCCTGCTAGTCGTTTACTCTTACTTACTCAACGACAGGCAGGTTTGTCTTTTTACTCATGGCATCGGCGAACTGGCGGGATACCATCCACTCATGAAATGGAGCACAGCAATGATATGCCGGACCTATTGGCATTGGGATTGATACCTAGGGAAGGGATGAATTTACAAGGACAACAACATGTTTCATTGAGTTGCTAAGAGTATATTGCTTTTCACTTTGGGATTCGGCGCACGGTTATTACGGCGAAAACGGCGGCAATGTATTCTGGTACCTGGGATAGCATTTGGCGATACCAGGATTATAGGCACAATCGCCGTCAAGAGCCTAAGATTGCTCAGATGTATTTTGTTTAGAAAGTGAATACCAACTCTCATCTTCAGTACCTTATTCGGCCACTATTCGTGACGAGCTAAGTAAAACACCTGGCAGATGCGTGTAATTATGTTTTGATTCATCTATCCATCACAACAGAAAGTCAATAACACGATCTAGCTGTTCATGATCTATGTGCGTAAAACAAATGATATGCTCAGCGCTCGAATTCTGCTTGAAACGCGCATCCACCGCTGATGGGAAAATACAATTCATGTCATGCCCAGCAACCAACGCCATCCATCCGCTGTGACCTTGTCCAATGGTCAACAACCCGTGTCGAAACCCTGAAAAATCCGAAAGCAAGCTTTTCTTGTCTATGCCTATATCGCTTTACCTCTTCGACTTCTTTGCAATAGCATCTAGCCGAAGACCTTGTTCATGGCCTGGTGAGCCAGCTCGACACCGAGGAAAGTAGCAGCGTTGGCGGGCACAGCACGAGCAAGGGCAGGACCAAATCCAGGGAAGAATGCCTTGACACCACCCTTTCCGTAGAGTTCACGAACGATGCTACCAACGGAGACGTTGCCCTCCGAGGTCTGCAGACGAGACTTAACCGTATCGATGGGGAAGACAGGTATCCACATCGCAACTCCAGCGGCAGCTCCAGCGCATGTGATAGCACTGAGACTGAGCTGGCCGCTGGGCTTTCCAGTGAGGGGATCAATCGGTGTCATCTTTCGCTTGATATACTCGTAGGCGGCAAAGTAGGCAGCAGAACCGGGGCCGTCACGGGCGAGAGTAGCAGCGCTGCCGCGGAAGACACTGCGGATACCGCCCTCCTTATAGAGCTGGCGGACGACGTCAACGCCTCCGTTATACTTGGGCTTCTCGCCGGGAGCAAGCTGCTTCTGACCCTGGACTTGGAGGATGACCTTGATGCGCTCGAAGGGTGCTGTGATGGCGGTCATGGGAATGGCGGAGATGAAGCCGGCGGTTGAGATCTGGGCGATTGTGAGACCCTCGGCGGGGACTTCACTGACACCTCGGACGATTTGCTTGCCGAGGTCGTAACCCCAAAAAGACACAGCAACTAGGTAGCTAGGTCAGTTGACGGCATATGAAGTTGAAAAGGGATTATAACGTACACATAGGTGTGACACCAACAAGAGGCGCGCTTACGCCAGCGTAAAGACCTCTTCGCAGACCATCACGAGCAATACTCTTGCGAACAACATCGATGGCAGAGGAGTAAACACCTCGCTCAGCGGTTTGAAGGCGGACCTTGACAAGATCGAAAGGATGTCCCACTACGACAGCGCAGAGACCACCGAAACCACCAGCCGCAAAGGCGCGAAGCTGCTGAGCGAGGCCAGAGGATGCGCCGGCCTTGGAGTCATCTTTTGGTTCAGGAGCGGGCGCAATGGCCTTCAGCTTGTCTACGACACGGGCCTCGATGGCGGAGTCTGGGGTATCGGCGGAGGACATTGTGAAGAGTTTGGAGGGGGAGGATGACCGGGAAGGAGGAGGCGCTGAGAGGTGAGGTAAAGGAAGTGTTTATGTTGGGTTTTGACAGAATGAACCTCGGAATGTGGAATGTGGAGGACGGGAGTGGGATAAGAAGAGTGTGGGGTGGTCTCGGCCGAGGGGAGGGTGTAGGTTGTAACCAAGAGCTTATGATGCAAGTCAAGTAGTCCAAAGGTCAAGCTGATACGACAGAGAGCAATGGGGAGACAAAACAAGAAAGAAAAGGTGTAAACAAAAGGAGAGGGAAAATAGTGAGAGTATATTAACCAAGATCTGTTCGGGCACGTCACAGGCGTATTTTCTAAGCTTCTACTCGATCGGTACGAGCTTGACTTGAGGTTCTGCCATGGAGCTTCACGTCTACGTGCATCCCTTGCTTAATTATCCATTCAACAGCTAAATAGTGATTATCTTCTTTTTTTTTTTTTTTTTTTTTTCTTTCACTGGGTAGTAATTCTCCAACTCCCCTCGGTCTTCCGGGGCAATGATCTCTCACTCACCCCCGATCCCCGAGCCCCGGTCCCGGCTCTGTTCGTTTTTTGTTGCCTCGGCTTCGGCTCGCGGGGTGCATCATGAGTCTTTGCCTTCCCCACATGGAAAAGGACCGAGTTTCGTGGGGTACTAAAGGCCGGCATATCATTGCTCCGGAAGCTGATGTCAGTTACAATGCAGTGCGCTGACTGCAGAGCATGCGGTTACACTGCTACAACAGTCCGGGCAGACGGAATTGAGTCGGGATTAGGGGCTCTGCATCTAGGGCTCAAATGAGGTCAAGTGAGGTCAAGTGAGGTCATACACCAGATCTTCAGGTCAGATTAGGCTCTTTCAGTTGGAGAAGAGCCCCACAGTCTCCATCTCCTGCATCTGACTATCACATGCAAACCGCAATTCTGTCTCAGATATACCTTCACTGGCATTAGAGCTTGATCACGAGCTACATATATAACAAGCAAGATTTGTAAATAGTGATTAAAGCCTGCTCTATTGCTGGATATACACCTGTCTCACCCCTCTACTCTAAAGTTTCTGTCTCCATGATGAGAATCCAAGTAAAACCTATTATAATGATACATGTGATCCTCCACGTGCCCCATGAATGACCTTGTTGGCCAATTCCAGGCATACATAGCCTGAGAACACCAAGACAACCCAACTGGCAACGATATTGACCCATTTACCAGTCTCTTCTCTTTGGCGGCTACCGTTATTCCAACGTAATATCCTTCAGCAAATAAATCGACAAACATCTGTCCTTCTTTGATACAAGCAAGTCATACACTTCGTCTCGCGACAATGCTTCTCCCCTTCATTGTACATTCCCACCTCTTTCACACTATTTATCCCCACTTGAAACTCGACTTCTAGAATGCCTTCGCTGATGCCAATGTCGGTGTCGCTGGTGGTGCTGGGATTCCTCGTCTACTGCACCAACAGCTGTTGTCTCCTTCTCGTTCAACTTGCACCACAACGTCTGCCCCTTCTCTCAAGAGATATTCGCGAACTCGATCTCGGACGTCTTCCAACGGAGCTCCTCTTGCTGCCACTACGTGAACAACGCCCAATAACTTCCCACCACTAGGGCTAGCGCTGTGATCATCCCTCCAAAACTTTGGCGACGAATAGCCTACTACTCCTCTTTGGTTCAGGATACCGCCTAAGCTGTTTCGAAGATTGTACTCTGTATCCTCTGGAATGCTGAGTAGCAGCCGTTTTGCTGACGAGTAAACTAGCGGCTTGGATGAAAGAAAGATCAGAACAGCAATAAAGCATGAGGCCAACGGATCCCATCCGGCCCATCCCCAAAAGCTCGTCAATATTGTCGATACGATGACCGACACGCTACCCAAGGTATCGGCAAGGATATGCAAGTAAATGCCGTGCATATTCTCGTTGTCGTGGCCGTGACTGTGGCCATGGTCATGACCATGATCATGGCTGTGAGAATGCCCGTGGTCGTGTCCATGGTCGTGTCCGTGGTGATGGTGACCGAATGCCATCATTCCAACCAGGTTAACAAGAAGACCCAAAGTGCTCACAATGAAGAGCTCGCCTAATCGCTTTGTTTGAGTTCCCTCCCACAGCCGTTCAAAAGCCTCAAAGGCAATTTCGACACTGAGTAGCCTACACCCAATAAGTTAATAACGGACCTGCAGATGTGCCGAAAGTTACTTACATCAACAAGATACCGTTGGCGAACCCACTCAATGTCTCAATCTTGCCGAAGCCATAAGGAAATCTCTGGCTTCGCGGCCATTTGCTCAATACAGCAGCCAACAAGCCCACCATGAGCGCCACGCAATCAAAGAACATATGGATACTGTCGCTCAATAAACCAAGCGAATCTGTGACGTAACCATAAAACGCCTGTACAGCCATGAACGAAAAGTTGAGTCTAGACGGAGATCTGAATTAACCAAACATTCCAGGTAAATTATGTGTGGTTTCACTTACGCCATAAAGTAAAAAATACGCCTGGAATCCGTCTCAATCAAGATCGCATTCAAAATGGGAAATCTTGTTGTATACGGCAGAATCATCCGGGTGAATAATGATCTTTTGCCCTTGTCATCATCATGTAGATGGCCATGATCATGTCCATAATGATTGCTATGGTCATGACTATGTGAGTGGTTGTGAGAATGCGAATGGTTGTGGGAATGATCGTGATGGTCGTGGTCATGATGGTCGTGAGGAAATTCCGGAGGAGAATAAGTCATGTTGGCCGAGTCGGGACCTGGTGTAAGTATGCTCTTGCCTCCCGGGGTTCTCTCTTCTGTCCAGCCCTCTAAGGTGTTCAATGGGGCTGGAGGGAGTTTCTCGCGGGCAATGGTTGCGCTTGTGTTGGACATGCGGGAGCGTCTGTGTCCATGCTTGTGGATGCTCGGATTGTGGGAGTGTGCAGAATGGTTTCCGTTTCCATCCGCATGATCATGGCTAACATCGTGGTTATGGTCTTCGTCGGGTACTGATGGAAGGCTCCCGTTGGAGAAAGTCGATTGTCGTCTAAGGTTGTTCAACGACGATTGAGAATGACTTCGCGTATGTGAATGCATATGGTTCTGATGCGCATGCGGCAGAGTGGAGGTCGGAAGGGCGTACGAGGACGCCATGTTAATTTATAGAACTCGGGATGGTTGCTCAAGTCAAGAGTCCGGTCCTGAACTAAGTCACGGAGACGACGCTCAATGAGGGCGGTGATCGGATATCGGCGCAAGTATTGGCGATTTCAAAGAGAGTCCTTACACCTCCCCTAGGGCCAATCGCAACGTCATCAGTCAAGCGTAAAATTGAATTTGTGAAACGGGCGCGTCGCAAGCAGCTGTACGGTATTGGATACAGAAAGGCAAGAGAAACAAGAGATCGTGGGACGTCTAGAATCCTTTTCAGAGTAGACGCGGGAGGCGTGAAGAGCCGTGGTGGTTGTGGCGGACTAGAGATAGGAGACTCCAGCACGTGGAGCTAAAAGTGACAACCCGAATGAGCAGCGATCGACGAGGAGCCAAGAGGATCAAGACCCAAGATGGGAAACAGCTGAGAGAGGGAAAGTTAATGACTCGATCGGTGGATTAGAGTTGAGGTATTTGATCCTGCTTCAGATGTGGTCTTAAGTCGGTGAAAGAGTTGCTAAGGTTGTTATGTTCGCCAAGTCTTGATACCATTTTGAAGTCACTTGATGGTTGATCTGGGTTTGCTCCTTCCTGATCCTCTGATACATCATGGATTGGCCCTCATGGCCCTGTCGTTTGGCCGGGGATTGCTAGGGGAGGGCCAGTTTTGACTGGCTGAGCGCTGGAAAGTTTGGCGTTCCCCCCTGCATGCGGTTACTTTTCCGCTAAGAGTTAGTGCATTTGATGCTCCAGCTCGCTTTTTAGGTCTAATGCTATCACACCCCGCAGCAGAGTTACATCTCAACCCCTGAACTTCATCTTGAGATGAGGTTTGATAATCTCCCGTTGCCCGTCTGTATGCTTTGCATTATATGTACACCCAGCCAGAAAGTAACAAAAACTACAGCTAGGTGCTTTGTGGTATTTCCATCAACTACCTTAGTAGCATTGAGGTACATAGTAGGCAAAATTGATCAGATCCCAAAGGTATTGGATGTTTGCTTGCATCACCTAGATTGCCTTGCTTGGCAGAGAGACATCAGCTATGACAATCGTCACAGTAATTGAGTCGAATGTGTTTCTTGTTAGACTGCATATTCCCTCCATTACAGCATAAGAACTTTACATTTGTTGTTTTGGATTGAAGTTAGATGTGAGCAGTTGGTGATGCGTCTTGAAAGTTTGAGAGTGGAATGATTCACAAAGTTTTTTCGTTGTTCGACAGTAGGACACCTTTTTGCCCCATCAACTCTTCCTTACTTTATTCGTCAACATAATATTTGTTGATCTCTATGTTTGATCGTCTTCTAGGATCAGCTTCAATCGAGATCGCTTTGTTTTGCTATCTCGCCTTGTCGTTCTTACCGTCGGTACCTGTGCGTCCTGGCCTGTGGAACCTCGAATCTATTTGACCAGTGAGTGCAAGGTGGCCTTGGCCTTGGCCAACACAACTCCAACAACGCCCATAACTGGTTGCTGCGGGCACCACCAAAAGGATTCATATTAGTCTCGACGCCATGTTATGATTGCCGATTTATTCCTTTATTGATATGTCAGCCGCTTTTATTGTGTCCGTCATTGCTGGCGCTCTCAGCTGTGTCTTCCTGGTATGGCTGATACGTGGTCTTGCGATCCTTATTCCTACTCGCTATCAGCCTTCTCAGAAACCTGAAGATGATCATATTCAGATTCTTGTCGTCGGCGACGTCGGGCGCAGTCCTCGCATGCAATATCATGCTTTGAGTGTTGCCAAACATGGTCGCAATGTCGATATCGTGGGCTACAAAGGTACAATTCCATCACCTGAATATCGTGAGTTATGTGCACAACCTAACACTGGGTAGAAACCTCAAGACACCCCGATCTTATCGGGAATCCTCGCGTTACTATGTATGCACTCCCACCACAACCCGAGGTCCTTCAATGGGGAACATTGCCATTCTTTCTCAACATCCCTCTCAAGGTGTTATGGCAGTTCTGGGGCTTGTTCAGTACCTTGATGTACGATGCTCCTGCTGCAAGATGGATCATCATTCAAGTAAGTTAATATCATACTCACGGTTCTTTTAGCTTCATAGTAGCTAACCACCCCCCAAGAACCCTCCCTCGATTCCAACTTTTCATGTTGCACTCTTGGTTTCCTTCCTACGAGGCAGTAAGCTTGTAGTGGACTGGCATAATTATGGCTACACCATTCTGGCGCAAGGGAAGTGGTATGTTAAGCCATTGGTTCCTGTGTACCGTTGGTATGAAACTGGCTTCGGACGCTATCTGGGAGATATCAACCTTTCTGTCACCGATGCTATGGCCCGTCAGCTCAAAGAGAGGCCTTTCAAACTGAAGCGTTCTGTCCTCACACTTCATGACCGACCTGCCCAGGTGTTCCAACCTATTCTCTCTACTACAAAACGTCTGACCTTTTTGTCCCGACTTGCAGAGACTAAAGACATTGCCAAGGATATTGTCGATGGAGCAGTACGGCTCATCGTGAGTAGCACTTCCTGGACGCCAGACGAGGACTTTGGTCTGCTCCTGGATGCCCTCGTCTCCTATGCCAGTTCCGCCGAGGGCTCGCCCATCGTTGCTATAATTACCGGTAAGGGTCCGCAAAAAGAACTCTATCTTGAAAAAATCAAGACACTCCAGGAGGGTGGTAAACTACCAGGCGTTCGTATCATAACAGCGTGGCTTTCCACCAGGGACTATGCTTCACTTCTTGCTTCGGCAGACCTTGGTATCTCGCTACATAAGTCCAGCTCGGGCGTTGATCTTCCCATGAAGGTGGTGGACATGTTTGGTGCTGGTCTCCCCGTCGCAGCATACTCGGCTTTTGAGAGCTTCAGCGAGCTTGTCAAGGAAGGTCAAAATGGTTGTGGATTCGAAACTTCATCAGAATTGGCGGAGATTCTCGCGAGACTTCTGAGCTTTTCTGGACAAGAGGAGTTGGCTCGTTTGAAGAAGGGGGCAGTTAGTGAAGGCTCTCTGAGGTGGGATCAGGAATGGGACCGCGTAGTTGGCAAAGCCATTGGGCTTGTTGGTGAAGAGAGCATTTAGATATTGCAACTCAAGAAGGAAATCAAGGACGAAAAACCATCGTAATGTTCCTGTGCAACAATAGGAAGGGTCACTATTTCACTAATGGTTCAACGCTGATATAAAATACGCCCAAGGTTCCATGACACCGCTTGAACGCTGATGACCATCGCAAGGCGTTCCAACCACCTAACGCCAACCCACGTATGCTTTGCACTCCCATGATAGTCACATATATAGAGAACAGCCTTGCATCTAATCCTCTCCCAAGCTCTCCCTCACGCACTTCCTGCAGCGTCTTCGGAAATCCTTGTTCTTGCCCTCCCTCTCCTCGCGGAACATACGTGCAGCCTCCACATTGGCAGGGCTCTCATCGTTGGGGCTGTGGAAAAGACTGATGGTGCTGAGAAGAATAGTTTCGGGTGTCTGGACAGGGCTCCAGCGTTCAGAGGCTGCTTCGTAGCCATACTGGTCTTCCTCGGGAGGATGGAGGATAGAAATGCAGAGCTTGCCGTTTTCGTAGATATTCGGATGGAAAGGAATGGGGTCTTGAAATGTGAGTGAGGGTGGCATGTGAGGGTAACTCGACGGAAAGGATAGACGAGCCCGGAAGTTGCCTCCTAGAAGTCGAGCTCAGCGTATGTCAAGAGTCATGAGGGGGAAGCGAGGTTAGGCTCTGGTCGTACCGCCGTAGTATTTGCAGTCGTCGCTAATCATGAGCATCACCTCCCACTCAAAGATATTGTTATCGTTTACGAGGCCGCATGAGATGCCTGGAATATCCTTGCCAGCCTGCATCTCTTTGAGTTGTCGCTTGAGCAACGAAGCTGCTGGAGCAGAACTAGCGGCCATGATGTCTTTGTGGACGAGGCGCTGATGTGGGTTCTAGCTTGGCACTTGAAAGAAGGATTGAAGTGTGTCAGTAGAAGCCGGCGAGGCTGTATATGTATATGCAAGATCAATCCGCAGAGATGTGATCCATTACTAGGTACCTTACCTTATAGGATATCCTGGTAGCGGCGGATGGTGGGGGAGTTGTTGGGCTCTAGCTGGAAAACGGCCCCGCCTCACGGTTTCCATGAACATACCTAGTATGGATTCATTCAATAACTTAAGACAAAGTAGTAAGGACGGTAGTGAAATAATGCGGCGTTCATTTCACAACATTGGATGCTTTGATTTGCATCTATTGAGTCATGGAATAAATGAGTCGCGCTTGGAATATGCATGCCGTTTCATCTTGCTTGTCACTTTTAACCCATAGTGTTAACTCCACTCACACCGACCTCTGTATTGTTGTGATATCTCCGACCATCTGTTTCATTCTTGACTGTTGTACACCGACTAAACTTTTCATATAAAACATGTTGAACGCGGGGTATCATTGAACGACTTAGATATTCATCACTTCTTCGACGTCCCAAATCCAGTAAAGCCCATTGCTGCCATCATATCGTCTTCGTCATGTTCGCCATCAACACGAACGTCCTCTCCATATTCCATCTTCACCCTTGCCTCCTCCTCCTTCTTGATCCTCCTCCTTTCATTATCCTCTCTTCTCTTCTTCCTCCGCTCTTCGGCTTCTTTCTCAGCCTCTTCCTCTCGCAACTGTAGTCGTTCGTGTAGGCTAGTCTGCTTCTCCTTCTCCAGCTCGTCTCGCCGTCGGATGTAGTACTCAATACGTTCGTGGACTTCCTCTGCCGTCGCGCGCTTGACTTCAGTCGTTTGGCCCGTATTTATCAAGTGCTGTGGTGTGTTGAGATGCTCGATGTATTGCTTGTTGTCTTTGAACGTGAGATCGCAAGGCTCACAGTAGAAACCAGCTCCACGGCCACGCTTTCCGACGCCTGCACCTCCGGGGACAAGCTGCGTTTTTCCGATTTGTTGTGTGAGGTCTATAACATTCCGTCGTGCTGATGTGTATGTTTCGTCGCCTGTTAAAGGCTTGTAGTATTTCTTGCCTGCAAGCTTGGCTTCATAACGCGCCTTGGCCTCTTCTTTTTCTTTTGCCTCGCGTTCATTGGCTTTGGCAGCGTATTCGTCGAGATCATAGGTCTTTCGAAAATCGGTATCGCCTGATGGCGCGCCACCATAGGCGCCTTTCTTGGAGTCGGACATTGGGTTATATCAATATGTGAAGAGCAAAGCGTATAGGTTCTACACTGATCATGGATGATGAAAGTTGGGACGCGATCAAAGTAGTAGAATTTATACCAAGTCTAGCCAAAAAGAGACCCACAAGAAAATAGCATCTAACTCAAAACCACGGTCTTAAAATGCAATTTCGGTTCTTGCGTGTGCATTACAAGCTGTAATCCACCTCTAGTATGCTCGCGCCGCATATGGAAACTTAGCATTGGGTCTATAAGATATACTTAGCCTTGGACTTCTTCGAAACCGCAACATCGTCCTGGTGTTAAACATGACCCGCACCCGTGCGATTTATCCCGGACCAGAATTGCTTTAGAGCGACTTGGCATGAGGTCACAGATAAGGTAGGAAGCGCTAAAAATACCCCGCCGCGGGGCATCTCTTTTTTTGAGTCGCGACCTAGGGACAATTTTTCACCACGAAATACTCCTGCGATAATCAGACGTAGAAGGATCACAATGTTGTACCTCGTAGGACTTGGTCTCTCTGACGAGACAGATATTACTGTCAAGGGTCTTGAGGTCGTCAAGAAAGCCTCCAGGGTCTATCTGGAGGCTTATACTAGCATTTTGCTTGTCGAGCAATCTGTCTTGGTACATGCAACCATTCCCCAACCCAAGAGCCAATGCTAATTATGCTAGGAATCGTACTATGGACGATCCATCACTGTAGCTGACCGTGAGATGGTTGAGTCAAACAGCGACGAGATCCTCCGAAATGCGCAGAACGAAGACGTTGCGTTCCTTGTTGTTGGAGATCCCTTCGGGTACGATCTAGTGATCCAACTTGCAGCTGTGTACTGATACAGCATAGTGCTACTACTCATACAGATCTCGTTCTTCGTGCCCGGGAACTCGAAATCCCTGTCCGAACCGTTCCCAACGCCTCCATCATGTCCGGGATTGGCGCATGCGGTCTGCAGCTCTACAACTTTGGACAAACCGTGTCCATGGTTTTCTTCACTGATACATGGAAGCCCGCATCTTTCTACGATCGGATAAAGGAGAACCGTCAAATCGGTTTACACACGCTAGTCTTGGTCGATATCAAGGTTAAGGAGCAGAGTCTCGAGAATATGGCCCGAGGTCGTCTGGTCTACGAGCCTCCTCGCTACATGACTGTCGGTCAGTGTGCACAACAGATGCTAGAGATTGAGGATGAGCGTAAGGAGGGTGTCTATACCAAGGACAGTCTGGCCATTGGCGCTGCTCGCGTCGGAGGTAAGACGGAGAAGTTCGTGGCTGGTACTTTGGAGGAGCTTTGCTCTACCGACGAGGAACTAGGGCCTCCTCTTCACAGTCTCGTCCTACTTGGTCGAAGAACACACGAGCTGGAGCTCGACTACGTCCGGCAGTTTGCGGTTGACAAGGAGAAGTGGGATAGGCTATGGAAAGCTGAGTACGGAAAGCAGCTGTGAATGGTTGCTAATATTGTCATGAACTCGTATGGCCTTTGATAAAAGTCCTATCGTACAAGCGAGATATGCATTATTCAGAACATTACTCTCGCGAAGCGCGCCAAGATCGCACATCCCCTTCCGAAATCTCCCTCAATGTGTTGGGCGAAGCAGGCTTGCCAGTGACGGCGCTGGAAGCAATGTCGGCAGCGCGGCTCAGCAGGTTCTTGGAAACGAGAGAATAGGTGACCGATACTGTCTTGACGCGGATGATTCCGATACGAGGATCATTCTCAGAACCATCATGGACACCGTCACCGAGATCACCAAGCCAAGCCTTGAGTGTAGGGCTGTAGTGCTTGGAAACAAGACTTCGATCTGTGCTAATACTAGCATTGCCAGCAATGGAAGCCCACTCTCCGGAGGCGTTGATGAAAGAAACGTTGACGTGAGGGTCAGCATCGAGGTCGTCGGTCTTGCCAGACTCCGTGTTGGTGTGGAAGAGAAGGTCAATGCCTCCAGTCTCCTACAATAGGGTCAGATAGAGTTTCAATTCCAATTAAAGGTACACATACTGTGGCAGCCAGCGCCATGCAGCGAGATACAAGGTTACCAGAGCCTGAGCCCCGGGTGGTCATCATGCCAAACTTCTCCTTGGTGATGAAGTGGACGAGATCCTCAATCTTGGTCTGGAGGGGTACCTCCTCGGCGTTGGCCTTCTTGTAAGGATCGGCAGGGGCATCGCCAGTGTTTGCGTTAGAGAAAGACATCTTGCTTGGTTTGGTAGTGTTGTTGATGTTGATGTTTGAAGATAAGATCAGAGCTCAAGCACAGATTTATATACCTCCTCGCAAACAGCTACTTATTGCTTACACATCGTAAGGTAGCATGCAAGCCATCATGACACAATCGTATGCATTTCATCATCGATGTTCAGTTGACATGTAGGGCAATCGCAGCGGGGTGTTTGAGATCGAACAATAATAATGGTGACGTCAGCGTTCCATGATGGGCTCCTGTACGAGGCATGAAGCTGTTGTGTCAACAAGCCTCGCGTCATTCTACCAATCAAGGACTACTACATTGGATTTCGGTAAGATGATTTGGGGACCGGGCACAATGTCTACGTCTCAGTCTCATTGGGCTTCTATTACTTCTATTTCACCCGCCTCCTTGATAATGGGAGCCAGCATCTCATGGCCAGCCCTGGTCTAATCAGTCCAATATTAACTCGAGGCTAGTGAGATCTACCTACCTTACTTATCTGAGTGCCGAGGAGCCAAAGGAAACGAGTCTTTCCGTTGTGCCATCTTCCGTTCAATGCAGGTTGGCCAATACCGTTATGCAGAGACCCGCTCCGCTCAATACATAATGCTTGTTCAAGGGAGCTTGCATTGGATTGAATATGGTTTTGGTTGTCAGTTGGAAACCCTTGCCAGTGTGAGCCCTTGACTTACTGAACATGATTGCCTATGGATCACTACGAGATCCTGAATAATTTTAGGGATCTCTTCAGAGAGGACGCGAGGGATAATGTGACCAATGAAACTCAAGGTGTCTCTTGGTATTCATAACTCAACTGCAGTCGTTGAACAATGATCGTTCTACCCTAGCACGATCTTCGTCAAGGAATAGCATAGCAACCCTTGTGCTACACAGCTCAAAATGCTATAGGCTATCTGTTTGTTCTAAAAGACTTCCGATAGGAAGGTCGAAAAGGAGCTTTGCTCCATCTGCAGCTACATTTTCTATTATGGAGCCCGTTCAGCTTAATGTCAGTCGAGTAAGCGGTTTACACCACTGAAAGATTGGGATGTTACTGCTTGGCCGCAGTGCTATCCTAATTCTAATTGACAGGTAATGTTTGATGACGCCAGAAGATACTGTCATTGCCTTAAGATTCCCGGATGTTTTGTCTCCGTCTATAATAAACTCTCTCTGTGGACCTTCGGAGATCTCGATCGCATGGGCTGCCACTTTTGGGAAATTTCAGTCGGCGAGCGGCAAAGACAAGTGCGATGGGTAGCACTCGCCCGGCGGTCCTTGCTTTGTGTTGCAAATGGTGCCTTCCTTAATCCGAGCCTATAACGTCACACTAGGTAGAAACAGCAGACTTTAGGGACGGGAACTCCACTCCACCTGGTTTAAGCAACCTCAGGTAAGAATATGCCGACCAGCGACTTCCCTACGCACTTCCCGTGCAACACCAGCCCTCATCTTCCTCCATCCCAGACCATTCTGCAATCAACAAGCCAGCACAAATAGACACTAGAGGCATCGCGCCTTTGCTGTTGTCAACTGCAATTCGCAAATCTGATCGAGAGACAAGCGGATAGCATTTCCCTGGCCGGTTGTGCCTTTTCCACTCTTCCTCACTTGACTACCCTACTCCCCTCGTTTCCCAGACCGCATCACAGCAAAGGAGACAAACCCTTAATTCAGTGCCGGCGCAACAGGATTGCAGCATACCTACTTCTGCATTCTGTTCTCTATACAAGTCTTCCGGTTAAATACTTCATCTTCTTCCCCATTTTATTTTCCACTACCCTTTCCATTACCATCGACTGTACAAGACCATCCCACCCATTTGTGGTCTTAGTTTCTGGCTAAGCTCGCGACATCTTCAATTCACTTCCGATCAACGTAGTTGTTACTCGTCCACTCTTGTTGACTGGAACTTGCGATCGCTTATCCGACGTTGTTCGAACAATTAGCCATTCGCATACGTCAACTATCTTTCCAAACGTGACCATGACATCAAACACTCCCGCGGTTAGTAACTCAAAGATATTCATCCTTGGAGTTAGCTGACTAGTTACAGACGGCTTACCCATGGGAATGTCGGGACAAGGAAGACCAGGCTAAGGCTGCCTTTAACCATCCTCTTCGCCGTGCAAATCAGTCTCTCACCGAAGAGAACATGAAACTCAAGCGTATTCTGCGCGAAAACGGCATTTCCTGGTCTTCTGTCGCTCTGAACCACATGAATCAAGACAATCCTTTGAAGCGAAAGACCCGATCTTCTATGACTGCTCAAGAGCTTGGTCATCCCTATCTTCCTATGGAAGTCATTCTTCGTATTCTGAAGTTCGCTATGAAATCTCCTTTCCCAATTGTTGATCCTCTGTCCCCCCTTACACCTGAGAACATGTCTGACAAAGAGAAAACGCGAGGCAACCAGATTGCCATTAATTTCCTGGCTACCTGCAGAGCTCTTCACGTCGAAGGTACTCGATACTTATGGGAGTCGAACAACTTTACTTTCACAACTCCTCAAGCTGTTCGCACCTTTGCCGAGCTTCCCGTCAAATTTCGTCAGGGTATCACCCATGTCACCTTTCGTGTTATTGCACGATACTATGACGATCAGCCTTGTCGCCGACACAAACTGGACCGCTGTTATCATGGCGATTTAAAGAAGGATCACGTCTTGAAAGTTCAGCAACGCCCAACCGAATCTCCTCTCGTTCGTGGTGGCTTCCGGTGCTACACTTGGAACCAGATTGTCGACTTTCTCGAGGGGCTTCGTGCACCCTTCGATCCGAGTTACCGAAACAGGAAGCAGCCACGACCACGAATGCTGCCATCTCTTGTGTCTCTGCGCCTTGACCTGGTGAACTTCTCCGACACCCTTCTCCCCTTCTCCGGATCCGAACTTCACGATATTTGCTCTCATGAACTCGGCTGCACTCTGAACGAACTCCAAGTCACGGGTATGCCCTTTGATGATACTGGAATGAAGGCATCTGCCGAAATGAGCGGCATGCTCAAAGACGAAGGTTTGTATCTTGATGGCCCGGCTTCCTATATGGCTCACTCTAGGCATCTTCAACCTCTCTCTGGCAAGAAATGGTGTGCCCGAGTGATTCGGGCGTGGAAGCCCAAGGATGATGACGACGAAGACAGTGAAAACGATTCGGATACTGTTCATGGACACTCACACAGCCATGTCAGGCTTGGCGCTTTGCCTCCTGCCCCGACCGAAGAGGGCCACCCAACTTCAAACCGCGACGAAGAATCAGTCATATGGAAGCGAGTGCCGGTCTCTAGAGACATGGAGAAGCGGGATTGGGTCCAGTTTTCTCGCTCTAGTGGATACGAGATTAGCGATGTCGACTGGGACAGCGACGAGGAGGGTATCTGCCCCTGTTGCGGAGAATCCCACCCAGGCTCGTCCTTCCTGGAGATTCTAATGGACGAAGACCTTGCTGACTGAGAATCAGTATAATTATACTATGGACATTGGCGTTGAAATTGGGGAATCGATGATGGGATTGTTACGAATTATATTCTTATGTCCGAACATGCTTAGATACCCCTACAAGCGATGAGGATGCTAATGTTTTTTTGTTGTTATTTTTAACGAACTGGAATGGAGTCTCAGGAACAAAATGGTATGGAGAATTAGCGGGATGGGAATGGGCATCATCTCTAGACAGGTCAATGGCCAATTAAGTGCCCACATAGTAGGCAAAGGCTGCCGGGATCGAAGGTGTAACATGGAAACACTGAATATGAGTGACAGATTGACGTCTTGCAACATGAGCAATTCGCATATGGTCTATAGGGGTCTATGAATTCAATTGCATTATGTAACTGTGGCAATATCATAATGGTTGATCAGATACCTGAGTCGTCCTGCTCCATCTTCATCTTGTGTGAGAAGTCATTCCATGCTTTGCAACCTTCTTCGATATCCTTGTATTCCTGGTCCGACACGAGGCTTGGGATTTCGTCTTCTCGAACAATAAATTGTAGCGAGAAGCCTTCAGCAGCATGCCAACCTATATGGCAGTGCATGAGCCACACACCTGGGTTGTTGGTGAGAAATGCGATTACAAGATGTCCTTTGGCAGGCAAAAGAGCAGTGTCACGGCGTGGCGGGTTTTCTGTGTTGAGGGTGACATTTGGGTCGTATGGACCAGGGCCTTGAGCGAGAATCTGAAAATCGAATCCGTGAAGGTGGATAGGATGAGAGATATCCTGTTCTGTCTCAATAGCAAGGTAAACCCAGGCATCCTTTTTGGGAACACGAATGACAGCATTAGACTTGGTGAATGAGGCGCTGTTATTGAGCTTGAGGAGGGAGGGTTCGCCCCATTCTGCGATCATGGTGGTGCTGTTAAGCGCCCATTTGATGATGCCATCTGAGTTCCAAGAGCGGTTGGCGTTCTGTATGACTTCCATTTCGGGAGGTCCAACATTGCGAGGAACGACAGGTACAATGCTCTCGTAAGGCTCATCTTGGCAATGATCCTCGTGCGTGTGTCCTTGCGTCGTGGGCGTAGTGCTGTTCGATGCATAAGATACAATACCAAGCGCATTTTGAGGGTTGACGTTTCTGGTGCAGTCAAGTTGAGGGATAGCGCGAAGCCAAAATGACGATGTCCTTGAAGCTTGGTTTGCCGTGACAAGAATATCCATGCGTTCACCTGGAGAATGTTAGAAGAAAGCACTGGTAAGGAGTTGTGAGAACAGTACCAATTGCGAGGCTGATGTGGTCGGTCTCATAGGGCTCAACCGATACAAAGTCTACCGCAATAACTTTGAGAGTGTGATGATCGATGGAAAACTTATATAGAGTATCAATCCCAGTGTTGATGAGACGTAGGCGATATGTCTTGCCCTCTTCGAAGTCCAATCTGAATCTCTCTCCCGTCTGGTTCTTATAAGTGTCATTTCCATAAACATTAGTGCCGTTGATCAGAACATTATCCATCAGCGCAGGACCCTCTCGCTGGACATCATGTAAAAGTTGATTGACGGTCTTATGCGACCAGTCACTGAGCATGATAGTCCCAACATCCTCATCATAGTTAGCGCTTGCGGGACCACGAATGATCAAACCACCGTAAACACCATCATAAGTCTGGAGCCCAAAATGAGAGTGATACCACGAGGTACCATACTGGGTCGCACGCCATCTGTATGTTACAGCGGACCCTGGTGCAACAGGGCACTGGGTAATAGCAACAACTCCATCGTGTGGGTTTGTGTAATTTTGATGAGTGCCATGGAAGTGAAATGATGAACCGTTGGATGAAGTCTTCAGATTACTTGTCATGTGAACGACAACATTATCGCCCCAGTCGGCAAATATAGTTGGCCCTTGAAAAGTTAGCTCCAATTTGGCATATAATCCAAGCCTGCATTCTCATACCTGGTATCGTTCCGTTGATAGCTTGGGCGAATCTGGGAACTCCATCCGGAGCAAAGGTTATCTCGCTGATTTCAAGCCAGTATTCTCTTGTCACACCAGTATCAGGAACAACCGAGTAGTAATCACTGTGGATATCGAATCCACACCATTGGTCTCGAGTAGTAGGTGTGTTCCCAGAACATGATGCTTGATTCTGAAACTTGGAATTGATGGGCTCCGGCAAGGCGGTTAAGGGCGAAGCCAAAGCGATGAGAAAAATTGAAGGCAGTTTGGACATTGCAAAAGATAAGTAAAGACTTCTTATTGACTTCAAGCGTGAGTTATCGCCATAATGCCACGATAAACCCCTTCTTTTAAACCATTACTTCAACTCACGAGAACGGGACGCCCGCCATGAAGAACAGAGTCTCGTCTGATCACCATACGCCGCAACCGGGACTAGCGAGATAAATTCTAGTCATATGAAGTACGGAAATACTCTAGACCTCGTGGGAAGCCCTATGTTGAGAAGCCATGGCGTCGAATCGCACTTCAACGGAAGGACCGAATATGTTGATGGCGTCGGCGAATGATCGATTCTGACGAGTTGTCTCCTGAGATTCACGTGATTCAATACACAAGAACTAGCAAGTAACTGGTTTCCTAAAACCCCGATTGTGATGTACTTTGTCATCCGTGTCAGGGGGCTTGAGGAAGAGGAGCCTCGGAGCATTTGATAGGCATAGATCGCATCAGACCGGAATTGCCGAGCTATCAACACGAGCTCATGGGGGTCCGTTACTAGCTTCAACTTGAATAGAATTACATCGATGTAAAGTTTTGAAGTGTTCAAGCATCGAAGACGTATGAATTGGCCCTTCCTATATGACAATATCGTCCTGAATGTCTCTGGGCTCGCCGTATCCCGAACTCGACTTTTTTGGTCAGAGGAAAGAGATCACGTGGAAACCATCACACAATAACCTCAAGAGTTCATCTGATGTAGAGAATTGATTGTCTTAACATGTGGCTAGCGCGAGGTCGTTGAGCGTCAAGGTGAGGCTCATTCATATAAGTGAAGTTATGGATCTAACCTGGATGCAAGGATAAGGTGACTACCTAGGAAGTTGATCTCCACTGGAAGCTTCCCGCCAGCGTCACCTGACGTCGCGACTCTCTAGGCGCTTTGCGCTTTCCCCGGGCGCGCCCCTGCCTGTCGTCTCTTTGGGCGTGGATGAACTGAAACCGCGACTCCCAATTTGATATACTTTCCTTATCTTCAACACAACGCTCAGGTTCGTGCAGTTCACAACTCACAACCTGCAACGAACGGTCCCTTTTAGTTGTTGGGGATTTGAGCCTGGTGCAAGAACTACAGATTTGCTTTCGCCCGCATTCAATTCACTTGTTTTAATCAAAGGGTATAATCCATCGCCAGCGATAAATTCGACGTACATAATCAAACGAAACCTTCAAGACTTTCAGTTACCGGCGCGCATCGACAACGCTCCAGGCCTCTCGGTATATCTTCTATTCGAACGAAGCAACGTGACGATGCCCCCCAGTCTGAAGGACAAAGGCGGTCGGCTTCTGGCTTTCGCCAATGGTGGCCAGCGAACGAACGAAGCTCAATCTGGGGGGGATGTTAAGCCCACGAAGTCAGAACCACCACAAAATGTTCCCACAGCTCCTATACCTCGTCCTACTAGCTATCCTCGGGAGATCACGGGGCTCGGTGGTAGAAACACCGCGCCTCCAAAACAGGACTATCCTTTCAGTCAGCCACCACCGCAGCATTCACCAGTGCGCTCGGTAATATCTTCCCCAAATGGCCGGATTAAAGCAGACTCAAGTGATCGCCGTGTCGACATCTTCTCTGGTTCGCAACTTGACGAAAATTTCATGGAGTCTGGTCTCACGACTCCGCACAACGAGCCATCCGATCCCGTTAAGCTTGGGCCGGAGTTGACTCGCGATCTTAAGAAGACCATTCCGTCACACCGCCTCCCTGACCGCAATCGATTTCATCGACCTCCGCCGACAAGTGACTTGTTCACTGTTGGCGATGATCTTCGTATGAACGTGGTCAGTAGGTCACAGCAACACAATGTTGATCATATGGGCGATGGTTTTCAGGATGATGTAAATGTGAGGCATGGAAAACTCAATGGCCATCACGGACGTGGCCGAACTCGACCAGACTCCCCGGCACGACAGGACTCCAAAATCCCTATGCGTGAAGTGAGGATTCGAAAGTCGCATTCCGGCCGATCAGCGGCCTACGACACGAACCAAGCAAGGGATATATCACCCAGGCGCCCTGAAATGCAATGGCAAACGCGCTACAGAAATGAGAGCTCCCGGCAGCCGACTGTCCACCGTTTGGATGATGAAGATGCCGAGTCTGCATCTCAGGAGGAAGAACATACAACGCCCAGGCCCAAGCCTGCCAAGCCGGTGGTTCAAAGAGCTCTCTTAGAGAGCTCGATGCCAGCTACGACAAACTTCATGTCAAACACTAGTCGCCTCGACAGAAAGCGACGTCGTCCAAGCCCTGAGTACGACGATGTGGCTCTTAACTCTATGACGTTTGCCTCCCTTCGGCAGCAGCCTTTCGACTTTGACCCTTCTAAGGATGGGCAGAAGGGTACTGGAGTCAATGCTGATAATCTGGAAGACAAACTCGAGCATTTTCGTCATCTGGGTGAAAAGGAACAGCATGACCTGTTTTCCAATATGTCGATGGAAAATTGGGAAACCTCGGGAGAATGGTTTGTCCATGAGTTCAGCGCACTCATGCAAAAATTGCTGGATTCGAGAAGACAGAAGCGCAAAATAATTCAGGAGTTCGAACAAGAAGCAGCCGATCGTGAAGAAGCTGTCCGTCTCAAGACACAGGCCATTGACCGAAAGCTCTCTAGGATGAAGCAGGACGGCCAGCGAGTGGTGGAGGATAAAACTGCATAGATTATGCGTGGCGTAGGACAGAGTCGTTGATTTTTTCAATTTTCGGGGAATGAGTTTACGACCGATATGATTGCATTATGCCGGAGTTGAGTCTGATTTACTCGATATCAGAGCGTGAGATATCTGAGGTTCGCGAGGCACCCTAGAGCAGAAATGAGCTCACTTACAAGGGAATTGTTTATAGATTCGCTACAATGGTCACATCTTTGATGAAGTAATATATAATTTCGCTGAAAACGGTTCAGGGCCGTGAATGGTTCATTAGTCTGTCGTGAAGGTTTGTTGTGTTTGGTTTGTTCGGGTGTGAGTGGAGGTGAGATGAGTTGCAGTGTGCCCCCTTTTTATACTCGTCGGACGTGTTTTACTTTTCTGTCGCGGCCTACCACCATCCTCAATTGACGGCCCGGTCGGTTGGCGAGAACTCCTTTTCTCATCCTATCAGTATAGAGCTCATAAGCAGGATAGTAGCCATCAACGAATTTGACCACCTCCACAGATGTCATCCCCGCTTCCGGGTCACCCCTTTCCTCACGCAAGTGATCTTCTTGCTCCAATCGCCAGCCGTAGACGTAGCCAAGATCTTCTGCGTCGATTTGAATGAATGCGTCGAAGGAATCCGTCACGGAGTCATACTCGGCGAGCTTCTCATTTACGAATAGAAGGTCCTCAAGTTTATGTTGTTTGAGAGTGCGGTTGGGCATGTTAAGTCTCGCCTCAACATCCTCACGGGTCAGAGGACGGAAGCCTACACACCATCCCTCCAGAATGATAGCCTGGATCTTGTCCTGGCCTGGCTGATTCACAGGAAGCCATTCGGACTCTGGGAGGCGGTCACCTTTACCACCCTTGATGGCTTTGTCGTATTTTGGCAGCTTTGTAGGCTCCCCTCTTAGCAAGGCCTCGAAAAAAGCTTTGAGGAGAGGCAAGTCGTGAGTTCCTGTACTTATTAGAACCCGCCTATTTATCAAACAGTATGATTCTACTTACCAGGCTCCCCACGATGCTGAACAAGGGCATTGTCGGGGTGGGCTTCAGCGAGGGCAACCTGGTCCTGGCGAGTGAGATAGAACTCATCTATGCTACAGACAAGGGTGGGCACATGCTGGCTCTCGAGAGCCTTGCTCAATGCCTTGACAAGGGTCGACTTGCCGGCGCCCTGAATACCGTTAAGGCCGATGACAAAGGGGCAGTCGGGAGACTCGTCGCGGTGGAGTTTGAGCTGAGAGAGAATGAAGGGGAGGCAAATCTCAGTTTTGTCGTCGATGAAGTGGGGAGCCATGATTTAATCAAGATATGGATAAGCTACTGCGCATGTACAGGGCATGGGAGTGAGAACGATAGTACGGTATGGGTATTGATAGCGCAGCCATAGGATGATTGAGTGTCGGGTGTCACTGTCAGTCAATTGCTTTCTTTTTTTCGTCGGGCAATTCAAGCCCGAGGAGACACGAGACACTAGAGGCACACACACAATGACTGACCTTTTCGGGTTGATCAAATCAGCATCAGGCTTGTGGCTCGGTCTGGGCTTGGTTGATTTTGCGGGGAGGGAATAGAGAGAATTTGTGGGGATATGTCCGTAGCCGGACCCGGGATTAGAGGTCGGCAACAGAATTATAAAGAGGATGCGACTGAAGGGAAAGCGCAAGACAATTAACGGCAAAGTGTGATTCAATTCGTATTTGATTAATCGTGAGCCTCCTATTCCTGTATAATGAAGAAGAAGGGAGTCCAGACATTGCGTGTCGTTCTTAGTAAAGAAACTGCCTCCAACTAGGTACTTGGTAGTAATCCACATGTAAGACTCGAAACGTCACTCGACAATACAATCTGACAAGACGCTAGGTACTACCCCAGATGTATTAATATACTATTCTCTTACACTGATTCAGTAAAGACATGTGACATTGGCTGCTATAGGGTACTTCCTCCGTATGACCTCATCTGCCGTATCTCAGCTTTACATGTGAAGCCAGTCCCTTGCCAGACTCGGCCTAGCGTATTCCCCGCAACCAGTCCCCTCGGTACCCCATAGAAGCCGAGGCTTCCCCTTCACAAGGTTCCTTGGTATCCCCGACACGGTTTGAGTTGCAGGCCGGCCCAAGCTTGTTAAGAGCTGCTCATTGCGCTCCCCGATTAATTCGTTTTGCAATTCTTCATCCTCATCCTCTCACTCTCACCCTCTGTCTTTTTTCCATCATCTTGAGCGTGTCATATTATACCCCCTTACATATTCGAATAACACACCACACACACAATGGCGGACCAGTTGAGATATGACGGCCAAGTTGTTGTCGTCACCGGTGCTGGCGGTGGCCTCGGAAAGGCATATGCTACTTTCTTCGGCTCTCGTGGTGCCAGCGTCGTCGTGAACGATCTCGGTGTTACTTCCAAGGGTGAGGGCAACTCATCAAAGGTTCGTAGACCAGCAAGAGCAAACAGCTTCCCCAGGCGCAAAGCGCATAAAGCTAACCCCAATCGCGATAGGCCGCCGATGTTGTCGTCAACGAGATCAAGGCCGCTGGCGGCAAGGCTGTTGCCAACTACGATTCAGTAGAGAACGGCGAGCGCATCATCGAGACCGCCATCAGCGCCTTCGGCCGAATCGATATCCTCATCAACAACGCTGGTATCCTACGCGATATCAGCTTCAAGAACATGAAGGATGAGGATTGGGATCTGATCTACAAGGTACACATCAAGGGCTCGTACAAGTGCGCCCGCGCTGCTTGGCCTCATTTCCGCAAGCAAAAATACGGCCGTGTTATCAACACCGCCTCGGCTGCTGGCCTCTTTGGCAACTTCGGCCAGACCAACTATTCCGCGGCCAAGCTCGCCATGGTCGGTTTCACAGAGACTCTCGCCAAGGAGGGTATCAAGTATGGCATTCTCGCCAATGTCATTGCCCCTGTTGGTATGTTACAATCGCGCCTCATGAGCTTCATACATTAATCCAAAATAGCTGCTAGCCGAATGACCGAGACTATCATGCCTCCTGATGTGCTCGCCAACCTTAAGCCTGAATGGGTTGTGCCTCTCGTTGCCGTTTTGGTCCACAAGAACAACACAGAGGAGACTGGTGGTATCTTTGAGGTTGGCGGTGGCCACGTGGCCAAGCTCCGATGGGAGCGGTCCAGTGGTCTCCTCCTCAAGGCTGACGACTCATATACCCCCGGTGCCATTATTAAGAATTGGAACAAGGTTGTCGACTACTCCAACCCTCAGTACCCTACGGGGCCCAACGATTTCCTCACATTGCTTGAGGAGTCTATGAAGATGGGACCTTCAGAGCAGGGCGAGAAGCTCGACTTCACTGGCCGTGTCGCTCTCGTCACTGGCGGTGGTGCTGGTATTGGCCGTGTCTACGCCCTGGCCTTTGCTAAGCACGGTGCTTCAGTTGTGGTCAACGATCTTGCTGATCCCGAGCCTGTGGTTGCTGAGATCAAGAAGCTCGGTGGCAAGGCCGTTGGTGTCAAGGCCTCAGCTGAGGATGGTGAGAAGGTTGTCAAGGCTGCTATTGACGCATTTGGCCGTGTTGATATCGTCATCAACAATGCAGGCATCCTCCGCGACAAGGCTTTCTCCAACATGAACGACGAGCTGTGGGACCCTGTCCTGAACGTGCATCTCCGAGGCACCTATAAGGTCACCAAGGCTGCTTGGCCTTACTTCCTCAAGCAGAAGTACGGACGTGTCCTGAACACCACTTCAACCAGTGGTATCTACGGCAACTTTGGTCAGGCCAACTACGCTGCTGCTGTAAGTTTTCAATATGCCGCTCATTACGATAATTGCTAACGGCTATAGAAATGTGGTATCCTTGGTTTCTCTCGAGCTCTTGCTCTTGAGGGTCAGAAGTACGGCATCTACGTTAACACTATCGCCCCCAATGCCGGTACTGCTATGACTGCCACCATCATGCCCGAGGAGATGGTCCAGGCTTTCAAGCCTGACTACATTGCTCCCCTTGTCCTCGCTCTCTGCAGCGACAAGTGCCCGAACCCCACTGGTGGTTTGTACGAGGTTGGCAGCGGCTGGTGCGGTCAGACTCGATGGCAACGAACCGGTGGACATGGCTTCCCCGTTGATGTCACCCTCACCCCTGAGGAGGTCCTCAAGAACTGGAAGGACATTGTCACCTTTGACGGCCGTGCCGATCACCCTTCCAAGTCCCAGGACTCGATCGGTAAGATCATGGCCAACTTGGAGAACCGCTCTAAGCCTAAGGAGTCATCTGGTGAGACCAACTACCTTAAGGTTATCGAAGAGACTCTCAAGAAGGAGGGCAAGCCTACTGAGTACAAGTACGAGGAGCGCGATGTCATCCTCTACAACCTTGGTGTTGGTGCCAAGCGCACTGATCTCAAGTACGTCTTCGAGGGCTCAGATGACTTCCAGGTCATTCCCACCTTTGGTGTCATCCCTCCTTTCAACGCGGAGATGCCATTCGAGTTTGACAACATTGTGCCCAACTTCTCTCCTATGATGCTTCTCCACGGTGAGCAATATCTTGAGATCCGCAAGTTCCCCATCCCCACCAGTGCTCGCCTTGTTACCCGAGGTCGTCTCCTTGAGGTCATCGACAAGGGTAATGCCTCTATCGCCCGAACCTCCACCACTACCGTCGACGCCAACACTGGCGAGGACGTCTTCTACAATGAGGCCAACGTCTTCCTCCGTGGTGCCGGTGGTTTCGGTGGTCCCAAGCGCGGTGCTGACCGCGGTGCTTCCACTGCTGCCAACAAGCCCCCTGCTCGTGCCCCTGATGTTGTTGTTGAGTCACCTACCCACGATGACCAGGCTGCCATCTACCGCTTGAGCGGTGATTACAAGTAAGTTTTACTACCATCCACAATTTGAATCATAACTAACATGAGTAGCCCTCTCCACATCGACCCTGCCTTTGCCAAGGTCGGTGGCTTCAAGGCCCCAATTCTCCACGGTCTCTGCTCCTTCGGCATCGCTGGAAAGGCCGTCTACGAGCGCTTCGGCGCCTTCAAGAACATCAAGGTCCGCTTTGCTGGTGTTGTCATTCCTGGTCAGACCCTTGTCACAGAGATGTGGCGAGAAGGCAACAAGATCATCTTCCAGACCAAGGTCAAGGAAACTGGCAAGCCTGCTATCGCCGGAGCGGCTGCTGAGCTCAGAACCGACGGCAAGAGCAAGCTCTAAACAAAATTCAGCACGATCAACGGAGTTTCTGCAATGGGATATGCATGTACTATCATAAAGTTTGTATTGTAGTTGAGTGATGTGATTCTTGTCATGTCCTGTTTTGCCCAATCTTATATGCCAAATTCAATACCAATTTCTTAAATTTCTAAACCACAAGACGCCTTGTGCCCATCCTGATGTTTATGTTTGTGGAAGTCGTTAAGCCTGCGCCTGAAGTCACAATGAGGCTTCATTGACCATCTTTGTTGTACGCCGTTACTCGAAAAGGAAAAAAGAGAAAAAAATGACCATAACCCTAAACAAAAAGCGTTTCTACCACCAGATCCAACACTTCCGAAAGAGCGGGAATCCGGCCGCTGAAGAGAACACGAACACTCACGTCCATCCTATTCGCCGCAACGCCTGTTTCAAGGAACGCCCGCTCAGTGCCTGATAATTCTCGGTTCTCCATGTCTTTCCACTTGCGCTCAGCCTCTTCGCGCGCGGCTTGCAAAACCTGTTCTGTATCCTCAGATTCCCAGAGATTGCACCTGTCACATTCCTTGCAGGGTGTTGCATCGCCTTCTGGGCGGAAGTGATCACAAAAGTGGCGATATCCTTCATCAGTGAGGTCGGCGCGACAAACATAGCACATCTTGTAGCCGCAGGGACACGTAAGTTTATTGCAACCTGCATTCTTGACAAAAGATGTGTTACAGCGGGGACAGACGCGCTTTATAGCCATGCTCATGGCCTGCTCGACCTGTGTGCGTAGGGCGACGAGCGAGGATTCGTTGCATACGTGGATATCCTTCCACGACTTGTGGCATGAGAGGCACGACATACGACCGCAGCTGGGACTTTGGCAGGTAAATTTGGTACCGCGACGACGACGACGGTGACGGTTGAGAGCTTTGGACCACTCCACTGATATGTAGTCGCCAAAGGACTGCTGTGTGCTGAGAAGGAGGCAAATGAATGAGGATATGAGGACGAACGGGAAGACAAACGGAAGGGTGCCGATACAGAGAACGAGGAAAAAGAGGTTGTAGATGCTGTCCGACTTGATACGAAGAGCAGATTCGTGCGATGGCGTGTATATGTCGTCTATCTCGGCATAGTCACAGAAGGGGCACCGGACTAGAGGGAGGTTGGATGCCAGAAGGCTGTGCTCTGCTAGTCGACAGTCAAGCCTGTGCAAAATTTCTGCTCCCATCTTTTCTTCCTCCATGGCGCGGCGGATATGATCTGGCGGGATATGTCCAGGACATCCATCGCCATCTGAAGAGAGGCACTTGAGCGTTCCCGTTTCAGAGTTGATGCTGCTTTGCCAACCTTGTCCAAAGACTGCTTCTTTAATGGAGTGCTGTACACATCGGTAGCAGACGAGATGGCCCTCGCGGTTGCAGTGGGTAAACTCCTCAAAGGCTGCTGATATGAAGCAACAGACACACTCGTGCGTTGCATCTGCCTTTTCGGCCTCCTCGTTGTTGAGAATGACTGCAAGTCCCCTGTCTCTATCCTCCCTATCCCTCCTGTCCTTCTCTTTCAACGGCGCCACCAAAGTATCATACAGTTCGCGGTCCAGTTCTGCGCTGCCGGTGGCTCGAATAGTGGGAGTAATGGAGCCCTGGCCGGTTGAGCGCCACGATACCAGCGGGTGATTCTCTGCCTCGCCCGTAGCGATAGGCTTCCTTCTGAAAAACAGCGATGATATTGTGAAACGCCATGATTTGGAGGATAAAGTAACGAGGGTCTGGCGGGCTTCGAGGTAGGAATAGTTGGACTCGGCAAGAACAGCGTTTATGGTAGACCGCGACAAGCCTTTAAACTCATGCCATGCCAGATTTTGTACGGCTCTTTTGTACTCCTTGCTCTTGAACACCTCTGCTTTGGGTATCGCCTCCGGTTGAGCGGTCTCGTTGTCCGGAACTCTCCACCGACCCTTGACCCACGTCACTCTATTCTTGAGCAGTGCATCAGCCACAAGAGCGAGCCTCGACTCGCCGTCGAAATTCGACAAAAGCTCGCGAAACACTTCGATCTGGATATCGGGAAACACGGCGGCCAGAGCCTCGAGGCTGTTGTTGAGTTCGCGCAGGTCAGGTCTCTCGGGTGGCAGACATGGTAGTTGGGCTTCGTCGTAGATGTACTCGGGCTGAATAAGGTTGGAGTCGCTCGACTTGGACCGGACAGAGGGCGTTCTGGTTCTATCGGTGGAGGTGGAGGTGAGCAGCCCGGGGAAAACCATCGTGACTGCTCATTCTGGTGCGTGTGCGCGTGAGGTTTGCTGATGGAAGTGATAAATGGCGGTGGTAATGGTTGACGGAGGATTAGGTAAGGTGTTTTAGGCGTTGAGCTGAGGAATAAGGCCTGCGGTAGTTGGTTGGGGTGCAGAGCTGAGTATTTTTTCACCAAGAAAAATTAGTAGGAATAGTTAGAGCCAGTATTAAAATGCATCATGCTATTCATTCAGCTGTTCCATATCGTGACTGTCTAGAGGTAGCTGAATAAGTCTCATAGTCAAAGGCGGTAAGTTGCAATAGAGAGCTTGTGACACGATTACTGAAACAACACAGGCTCGAATAGGTAATCGCCATTTATCGACCTACTTGATTGCAGAGTTATCCCAGTTTTCAGAGACTTGAGTTTTATTAGATGTGAATATGTTTCTTTATTCCAGGGGAATCAGAGTGTTATCTTTGACTTATGGCTTGTACTAGTCCTTGAGTTGTTTATACTAAAAGTGTAGAGTGGTCGCTTAATTATGGTAGTATAATCAGAAGACAGCTACATCAACGAGGAACAAGCATGCATGATTATTTATTTGCCCTATATCAGATGCACTTGACAGTTTGCACCGTACTCTGCACAAGGGATATAAAGAAAATTAAAAGTGACTTGATGATGAAGGTATATTAAAAGCAGAAAGCTGGTAGCTATAATGGTTTATCACAGACTATACTTCGACCAGAAAGCTTATCCTAGTATCATATCTTTATACCTTAAAACTGCTTCTTATTAACATCAGATGCTACCTCAGAGGCATAGCAAGGCCTTCGGTAAGTGTTGTACTTGAGGAAAGCTGCTGCTCCCCTTTCGCTCAGACTCCTGCGGGTCATGGACTAGTGATATTAGAGCTTCTATACTCCGTATTAACATTATTGAACAATTTAATTCGGCCACGGCAAAAGAATGAAAAAAACAAGACGTCTGGTATTTACTCATGCTGATGCTTGTGCCGTATATACCAGTAAACCAGCCAAAACTCGATCTCCTCTTGTATTGGTGAACAGGAGTCTGCAACCTTATTCGAGAACACAAGACAGGCACGTATGTATGTAAAGTGCCCCGTAGACTAAACAGCTCAGAAAGGCAGGAGAAATACGGATATGCTATGTACGCAAACCGTCCAAGTGATCCGCCGTTGACGCACCCCACGCTTTGGTTGGTAACATTGATGGAGATGATCACCACACCAGATCGACAACCCCGCAATGTTAACTCATCTCGAAACTATCAAGACGACAGAATCAGGCAGTTGATTGTTCTTCGCTTACCTCCATTCTCAGAGTCAGAAGGAGCTTACACGAGAATACCAAGACAATGGGCGGTCAGACAAGGTAGCTCGTGTGTGAAGCCCAAAAACTGACTCGTCAAATCAGGATAATTGCCGCGTAGAAACTGTCACAATATCACTGAGTAATATGAAGGTAGCCGCGTGGGCGGCCATCATCATCATCTCGAAACCGCCGACTCAAAATTAAGATTGCAGAATGCCTGTTTCACGTCACTCTGCGCAGTCATCCATCATATCTGCAGCGGTGCAGCCCTTCCAAACCCCGCTCTTCAATCTTCAGTATGCACCATACGACATGCTTGATGTAGGCACGGGGGTTTGTGACCAAAGTCCCATCATGAAGTCAATGACCGGCCCGAGGCTTCGCAAGCGGTGAGATGAAGTTGACAACATCAGAGGTTAGCGCGCCGCCAGGGTTTTAGACCTTGTGCGGCTAATAATCGATCATTTCGCGCTTAGAAGGTTTGATGAGTCTAGCAATGAGTTTAGAATAAGTCCGTTGATTTTGATAGCTTGGCTGACGTGAAGCCTTGTGTTTTGATATAATCAATCAATCACATGCTGAAAGTAATGGCAACTGACTTTGGAGAAGTCCAGGAGCAACACAACATCATGCAAATATCTCTATATGAGGCTGAACTGACAACAAGGCTATAGATGTTTGTCAGATCCGCAGCCAGTCGTTCCTTGCGAATGCAGGCATCGCAGGTCCATTTCTCGTTGAGGATCTCGCTCCTTGTCAGCCGCTAGTTCTGTATTACCTACACCAAGCCCGCTAGACCACTTGTCAAGGACTCAAGCCTCTTGGACATCAAAGCTTGCACCCAAAATAGTCCCAGCGGTACGTGTATTACAGCATTGAGATTGTGCGAGACTATGGCTATGTATGTACACGGAGTCCTAACGGCAGCGCCAAGTCCGAGCCCTGACATGGGTTTTCAGGGATGACGACGATCTTGTCCCGTCATTGTTGGCTATGCTCAAACAAGCGAAGTGAGTGAGAAAAAGGGGTCTCTCGGCGATGGGCTCGGCACAAGCCCAACAGTCGTGAGTCGGCCAGCTCCACTCCCTGGGAGGGGGAAGCACGCGACTTTGTGCAGGATAAAGCCCGTCGTGCATAAACTGCTGTGGAGGAAAAAGCAAATTCCCCATGATATGATGTGAGCTTTGCATTGGCTCCAAAAAGTTGGCATGTGCTATGAAGTGAAGTGCTTTAATGCTAGTATGTGCATACATGAGATGTTTAGTGTTACATTGAATAGCTAGCGGACAAAGCCAATCGACTGGTGATCACTGATCCGAGAACACAAAGAGGAAAAACCGTTCGCTCGTGGCGTCTGTCTCGGACGAATGATGTTGCTGAAGCGACAATAAACCGAGTATATTTTTGGCTCCCAGATCTACCATGGGGCACTGCCGCATGCTGATGATGTTGCGAATACTTACCGTCCAACCAACAAGCTGGATCAGGACCACCAGAGAGGCTCAAGAGCTGGCCTGAGAATTGCCCCCGTGAGGATACAGTACCCAAGATGAAGGCCCAGCCTTTGGCTTGTGTCTCATATCACACGGTGCCCTAAGGTTGGGCGCTTGCATGTGCATCCGGAGGTGCTCATGAGACCTCAATTCCGAGGCACTATTTACGACTTTAACTAGAGGGTGTGATGGCCTTGACGATCTTTGTTGTTGCAAAGGTCTTTATTTCCCTCATAACGGGTTTGATTGCTTGATGAAGCACTTGGCAGCGTTTCTCATCTCCAGGGAAGCGGCGTTTTCAGAGCGTGGTTTCGTCATTCGTTATACTCGACGGGGAGATCGATCAAGGACGATGCGCACTGTTGACGTATGAAGTGTTTCTCTTGACTAGTCAGGCACCGAAACCCGAGCATCGATGCCTATAGCGCCGCAGTTGTGCGTTTTATTAAGGGTTGACCACCTTATTGCTCCAGATAATCGCCTGTGCGGTCGATTTACTGTAGATCCCGTATTGCACCATTTCCCTGATTTGGTTGTCAGCCACGCGACAAGGACTCTGTCCGCTTGCTGAGCATTACAGTATTCTTACCGACTATCAAGTGCCGCTGGGCGTCATCAGAAGTTGCCCAAGTCAGCCGTGGTCAGCCACCTCATCTTTGGACGGAGCACAGCATCCACGGCAGTCAGGCTGGACCAACGATCCGTCATCTGTGACAGCTTCCTGTGGCTTTCAGCTGAGGTGGATTATCTTGCATTTCATAAGCAGCCAAAGTTCTATTCAGGGGGCTGTGACGACGGAAACGCCTTGGCTGAGTATAATTTCTCACCGTAAGCTTTGGGACATTGATCAGTTCGAGGTCTAGATCCGCCATTTGAGTATTATTATTCAACTTGGACAAATGTTGTTTACCTGGGCTAGATATCGCAGGCGAATAGCTCAGTGTTGCAGCCGCATCCATGTCCACTTCTGCTGCTGTTGCATCGTTCTCGTCGCCGCCACTATTTCCATGCTCCACTTTCCGTCACCCCGGCCCTGCAACAATTCGTAGGACTTCGATCCTTAGTGATAAAAAGGCTTCGCTAAATTATCGTAAGGTTAGGAGGCTCTTTGGTGAATTTATTTTGGCACCCTCGGTCAAAGAAACTTTTATGTCCCAAAAATATGCCAATACGATGTACAACAGATACGGCCGGCCCCGAAAAAGATGAACCAAGCCAAGAAAAAACACTGGACATCAAATCACAGAAAACGAGGGATCTACGGACATCAGTTACAGTCTATCACACGGTGCCTGATTTTGGAGTTACCTAGAAAAACGCCACAGCCCGTATCTTTTCAGCCGCTTCACGATAAAGCTCAAGCTCAAGCTCAGAGCAATGGGAGCAAAGTAATAAGGCCAACTCTCTTAAAGCCTGGTCTCTGGTCTCTGGTCTCAGTCACTCACTGCCAGGGACAAAGCAGCAGCACCAGGACAGGGTCCGGTGCTTGTCTGCAAGAATAAAGCCGTACAGTAACTTAGCCAAGCTTAGCTCAGGTGCCTAGGTCCCCCCTGGGCCCCCCTGTCCTGGCGCTGGACATCCACCACACCTAACCAGCCGCCTCCTCCACCGCTACAACTGGAGAGTGAATGCACTGGCTTTGAGCGGGATCCTGGTTTAGCAGACTGCTCAGCCTTACTTAGTCGCGGTGAATGGGTCCCTTTTCCCTTGTCTTGGGCCTTGGTCAATATTTACTGGAGGTACTCCGTACTGTATGTATTTGGCTCAGCTTGGGATATATAACTTTGGCCCTCCCCCCTTCCATCGACTGTTCTCTTCCTGCCTGCATTACATACCTACTGGTGCATCTTGAACTTTGTCTGCAGGCGTGGCTGTTCGTGTGTGTGCTCGCGTGATTACCACCCTCTTATATATTTAAGAGTATTTCGTAGACAGGCGGACTCGTTGGTTCGTCTTCCCACGCTCGCATTACACCTACGTATACACGGACACGCCAAATCATGAGAGGAGGCCTTTGGAACTGCTTAGAACTGAGGATTGGACGACCAAACATTGCATCTTGCTGCCCATAAACGAAACGATGAACCGAGATATGAAGCTGGATGTTGAGTCCGTCATGGCCGACCAAGACAAGAACAGCCGCTATGAGGGCTACTTCGCCTATCGACCACTATCCAACCTACCTACACCGCCCCCAAGCTCTCGCAACTCATCCGCGGCTCAATCACCACGAACTACACTCGACGATGGAGAGCCATTGATGCCTCGATTTCGAGGTAAGTGGTAGCACTAGCACGGCTGGCAGAGGATTAAGCACTACTGTTGATGTGTAACATCACGTTGTTGATCTCCTGTCATGTCACGCAGTGTACAAAGCTTGTTTTACTAACAGACTATAGGCCCTGCAATCCACCTTGTCAACCTCATCCCGTCATCTGCCTCTCTGGCCACGGCCTCTGTCCCTCTTGTTCAGGCCATCCTGAGCCGCGCCAATCTCCCGATTGAGACGGTTGCTCTCGCAGTATGCATTCTCGATAGCCTCGACTCCCGCTTCGCCCGACGATGGCGCCTCTCGTGCCCCCTGCTGTCCGGCTACTTCTCCTCCACGTCTAAGCGACACACTCTCCCGCCGACGCCCATCATGCCTCAACGACAGCAGTTACACATCGACTCAGTCAACCCCGAGCTCATCATTTTGGCAGCTCTTGTCATTGCGGTCAAGTTCATGGAGGATCCTCAGGAGGCTTCTCAGTACTATTGCAAAGTCTGGGGCCGGGGCATGTGGTCACCCGAGCAGCTCAACACCACCGAGCGATGCATCATGGAGAACCTCAACTACCGCATCATGCCCCTCTGCGACGAAGACTGTCTGACGGATGCTATGGTGGATATGCAATATGCCGCTCAGCAGCCCCAATGGGACATCAGCGAGCATATGCCCGCGGATAGTGACGACGAGAGCGACGACAGCAACAATCACAATAACTATGTGCCTAGCCATTCCAGATCAAAGACACTCGGCACAGGATCGGCTGTATTGGGGTTAGGCCTTTCTCTAACACCTGTTGACACCCCGACTGCTGAGGCCAGCCACTCGACTACCCCGCAACCGTCAAGGCTCTGCAATGACTACTTCAACCATTTCCAGGCACGAGAGGATTAAAAAGGATAAACGGCGTTCTTACTTCACTTTGGGTATTACGAGGCGTTACCGTGGATACCAACACATTTAGCGACTTTTTATGGATTGTTTTGACAGCGACTCGACTCGATCCGGCGTGATAGGCATCTTGTTATGTGTTGTTTTGGGAATCAGACCCCTTTCATAACGCTCCTGATTGGACGACGGGGTGGGAAATAGCATTGCTCTATGTACGGAGGCATTGAGGGCGAACATTGAGTTTCTATAATCGAGGAACAAGTTTATTGGGTTTGATTTGATTTGATTTGTTTGCCTACATGGCATCATAGGTTGAAGCATGGATATGGCATCTGATCTGAAGCTAGGATTACACATACCCCTTTTCCGTATATTCTAGTCAATAACTACGTACCTTTAATGTTCTATAAATGGCTCCCGGTCCCATACAAATCACTCCGGCCCTTGGCATAACAAATCAGGCGATATCATGCCAGCATTTCTCAGGGGGGATCCACCCTGTTGACGCTGATGTCTTGTCCAGGGTTCACCGCATGGAAAAACTCGTGATGTAGTCTTTGTAAGCCAGTATACTATGCTTGGATACGGCAATTGATGCCGGCTTGTTGTTCTTGTTGTATGCTGAAGATATGTGGTATTAATTACTGTATCAAACGAGAGTTGCAGTTATAGAACTATAATGGAATTGGCCATATGCTACTCAATCACCCACTCGTCTATGGACTATTATCTTAACGAGGAGCTCATTCATCATTTCGCTTCTATATATGGCTACATGTTGAGAGAGATTGAGTATCTATATGACACCAATACATCTCCTTAGGGACTCAGCCTCTTCAGTGTCCACTCCTCTTCCTCGCCCTCCCGTTCATAGACGAACCTGTCGTGAAGTCTACTTTCCCTTCCCTGCCAGAACTCGATCCTATCCGGGATAATCCTCAGCCCACCCCAAAACTCAGGAACAGGGATTTTCTCCTGTCCCTCAAACCGCTTCTCAACCTCTTTAACCCATCCCTCCAGCTGCTTGCGGCCATCATCATCGTCACCTTGTGGCTCAAGTACTTGACTCTGTCGACTAGCCCATGCACCGATTCTGCTTCCCCGAGCTCGTGTGTCGTAGTATGTCTGGCTTTCTTCACGGGAGATCTTCTCCACCCGTCCTTCAACATGGACTTGACGCTGTAGGGATTCCCAGAAGAACAACATCGCAGCACGGGGGTTGGTCGCTATATCAGCTGCCTTGCGAGACGTGCCCAGGTTGGTATAGATGACAAAGCCGCGGTTGTCGAGCTCCTTCAGATACACAGTACGAGAGGAGATACGACCTGAAGGGAGAGAAGCTGTTGAGAGAGTGCATGATTCAGGATGATCTACGCCAGAATCATTCTCCTGGGCACGGGAGAACCATGCGTGGAATTGAGGGATGGGTGATGTTGGGTTGAGCTGTGAGCGGACAAGAGTTCCTTTGGTAAACTGCTCGGCTTGGCCTGTTGCCTGATGCCCCGCGGGGGCGACTATGAATTCTTAGTAAACTGTTCCATGAACAAATAGTGTTGTAAAGGGAAGAGTCATGATGGCAAGACTGGCGGGGTAATGTTGAACATACAGATGAGCTTCGAAGTATCTGCTGAATGAAGCGCCATTTTTGCAGTAGAGAATAACCTAGAACTGAAGTTAGGTATTAGAAGACGCATTGAAATATATATGAGTCTACTGTAGGAAATCATGCGATTTGACTCACTGGACGAACTTTGAGGCATACGATGGAATGGGATGTTCAAGAGGGAAAAAGGTACGTACTGCGCTATCGGCGGGTGGTGGAGTCATGACATCTTCGAAGTGAAGGAAGTTTCTATTTGCTACCTTTATTCCAAGGACAAAACATTGAGATTTCAGGAAATGGACCATCATCCATAGCGCAACACGGACTGTAGATGAATAAATACAATAGTATCAATATCCAAGAGTTACAATATTGAGGACTTCGCCAAGGAACTTATGAGTACCTGCACTACCCGTCTCATGATATTCACGCCACGAAAAGCAGGAGAAAACAGGCACGCACACGAAACACACGGAACGCACGGGTGAAATAATAAATAAGTATTAAATTAAATAAACGTATACGACGATACGTATATATACATGATACATAACATACATAAAACCGTACGCCGACGACGTGAGTCGCGTCTCATTTACACATTCTATAACATCAAATGTCGTTCACGGGCATCATCCTGGAATGCTTGCTAACGCACGCCAATTTCTATCCGGCTTTGAAAAAAGCAAAAATTACAAAAATCCAATCATGTCATGAAACTTTTCAAATCCTTTCCGACTCATGTATAAGTTTACGAATCAGCCATAACCAACGCCAACAGAGCCATGCGGCAGTAGAGGCCATAGCGCATCTAAACATCATGTTAGCAATGTGATCAACATGTCGTAGGAATCAATGCTTACCTGTCGGAAGTATGCAGCCCGCTGGTCGAAGTCGACCTCCTCGGCAACCTCCTCGTTGCGGGGGAGAGGGTGCATAACAATTGAAGAGCTCTTAGCATGCTTGAGCGAAGCGTTGTCCACTCGGTAAGAGTTCTTAACGCGCTGGTACTCCTCCTCAGTAGGGAAGCGCTCCCGCTGCACACGTGTGCAGTACAGGACGTCACTTCGGGCCAGGATCTCAGGTGTGAGAGTCTCAGACTCGCAGAGAAGTTGGCCGGAAGCAACGAGCTGCTCTCGGACCTTAGGTGGCAAAGCCAGAGCCTTGGGGGCGACCAGCTGGACCTGGACGTGGTAGTGTCGCAGTAGGTATACAAGGGAGTGCACAGGTCGACCATAGAGAAGATCACCCAGGAAGGTGATGGTCAAGCCCTGTACGGTACCCAACTCTTCGCGGATGGTGAAGAGATCAAGGAAAGCCTGCGTGGGGTGCTCCTTGCTGCCGTTGCCACCGTTGATAACAGGGACAGGACTGTACTTTTCAGCAACATGAACGCTGGTCTCCTCAGGGTGACGGAGAACAACAGCATCACCATAGCAAGCCAGAGTACGGAGGGTATCCTGGAGAGTCTCACCCTTCTGGACAGAAGAGTGAGAGGTGGAGATGGCGATGGTGCGTCCACCAAGACGCTGCATAGCAGCATCGAACGAAGCTGACGTGCGAGTAGAGGGCTCGTAGAAGAGAGTAGTCAAAACGCGGCCTCGAAGGATGTTCAAGACACCTTCGCGTTGGACACCAAGACGCATCTCCTGAGCAACGGTGAAGAGCAGGTGGAGATCAGCTCGGCTGTAAGACTTGACGGACAGGACGTGTGTATTCTTGAACGACGAAGGCTGAGCCAGGAGCTGCTGCAGAGAAGAGCTGACCAGAGGTTGGAGTTGGAGGCCAGGGGCGAGCTCCTCAACAGGAGCAGCACCACGAGCAGGCGAAGGCAGAGTAGCGCCAACAGCACCAGTATCGACACCACGGAGACGGTTCAGAGGCTGGAAGCCACCCAGCATGGACATGCGGCGGGCTTGGGGAGAGTCGGTGGCTTGGGCAATTGAGGTGGTGGGCTTGACTGGAGGCGACATGGGAGGAGCTATATGCGAAGACATGTCCTTACCCTGAGGCGAGACAGGCAGGACTTCACCATCAAGGCAGACAGTGGTGTTCTGGAAAGTGACTCGTTGAACAGATCCACGCATAGTGCGGCCCACAAAGGGAGACCAGAAGGTACCGGGAGCCACGGTGTAGGGACGGTCAATCTCAACCTCAATGGTGGTACCAGACTGATCGTGGAGCTCGAAGATCTCCATAGGATTGGTGTAAAGGCGGTCCTTGATGTCGTCAACAGTCAAACGACCCTCAGCAACTGAAGTGAGCAGCAGAGGGAGAGCATCAGAGATACCCATATGAGGATCTCCCTTATGGCCGAGCGAAGTAGCCAGGCGGTAAGGCAGACTACCAATGGAGAACACATCAATGGTCGACATGTGCTGCCAGAGTGCCTTCTGATCAGCTACAGTGGGCAGACGCTCGCACTCAGAGTACTCGTCACGGCTGAGGTATAGAGAGTAGATCGAGACGTCGCAGGTGACTTGGAGTCCCTTGGCCTTGCTAAGGGCGATAAGCTTGATATCGTCCTTGTTGGTGACCGAAGTAACGTGGATGCGACGGTTGTGGAGGCTGGCAAGGAGGAGAATAGAGGCCAAGTCAGTCAGCTTAGCATCGGTGACGATAGGCTTGTGCGTAGGCCAAGAATCGAAGTGAGCAGTGACAGCAGCAACCTTGCTGATGTTGCCAGAGAGGTGGTTGAAGGGGATGAAGAGAGAGCCAACCTCGCCGGTAACATGGCTGATCTGATCAGCATTGTCCGAGGTAGCGGCCACAGAGAAGTTGTAGTCACAGTAACCACCCCGTCGGCTGTTCTGCTGAGCGGTCTTCAAAGTGAGGGCATCGGTGATGGCGCCATCAACACCCAGAGGCATAACCCGGATCATGCTGAAACCAGCAGAAATAGAGGCTTTTGTCACTGTCTGAAGGTCATCATTGCTGGCAGTAGCGATACCCGGAACAAAAGCAGCGATGTTGATTAGACCAGGCAGCACGATGGTTCGGTGGCTGGTCTGGTAATCGCGCTTAGAGACCTCAAGCTCGAAGTGGCGGGCAATGGCCTCAACGAGGATCTTGGCGTTCTTGACGTTGGTAACGAGAGGGATCTGGTAATCAACAGCCATACGTCGAGTCTGGTAACCCTTACTCATGTAGTTGGCAGGGCGACGGTACTTGTTGTTGGAAGGCAAGTTGATGTACAGATCAATGGTGTTCTTGGCCAGATGCTGGGTGAGAGAGAACTCAGAGCTGCGATCCTCCTCCTTACCGAGAACCTCAAGGTATTGACACTGAACGCCGTGCTCCTGGAGGAAATCCGCAGTACCGGAAGTAGCGAACAGCTTGTAGCCGAGCTTCTCAAGCTTCTGAACAGAAGGAAGCATCTCACGCTTGTCCTTGTAGGATCCAATGGACAGGAGTATGTTCTTCTTGGGGATCTTGAAACCAGTAGACATCAAGGCCTTCAGATAGGCCTCATTCTTGTCAACACCGAAGCAAGCAACCTCACCTGTAGAGGCCATCTCGACACCCAGTACGGGATCGGCACCGGAAAGACGAGAGAAACTGAACTGAGGGACCTTGACACCGACGCAGTTGGGGGCAAGATCGGTGGGAGGGTAAGCCTGGAAAGGCTGCCCCATGATGGCCTTGGTGGCCATCTCGATCAAGTCAACACCCATGACCTTGGACACGAAGGGGAACGAACGTGAGGCACGAACGTTACACTCGATGACCTTGATGTCGTTGTCCTTGGCAATGAACTGAATGTTGAAAGGACCAGTGACGTTGAGGGCCTGGCCAATCTTGCGAGTAGCCTCCTCAATACGCTCGATGGTAGTAGCTTCCAAATCTTGAGGAGGCAAGATAAGGGTAGCATCACCAGAGTGAACACCAGCGTTCTCGACGTGCTCGGAGATAAAGTGTCCAATAACCTTACCGTCCTTGGCAACGGCGTCCATCTCAATCTCCTTGGCATTCTCAATGTACTTGGTAATAACGACAGGGTGCTCCCGAGAAACCTCAGCAGCCTGGTCCAAATAGTTCTTGAGATCCTTCTCAGAGTAAACTGTGTTCATAGCAGCACCCGAGAGGACGTACGAGGGTCGAACCAGTACGGGATAAGAAACAGCGTTACAGAACTCCTGAGCTTCAGCAAAGCTAGTAAGCTCCTTCCAGGTAGGTTGATCGACCTCAATGCGGTCCAGCATACGAGAGAACTTGTATCGGTTCTCGGCATTGTCAATCATCTCGGGAGAAGTGCCCAGAACCTTGACACCAGCACGGTGTAGCGGGAGTGCAATGTTGTTGGGGGTTTGACCACCCATAGCACCCAAAACACCGCTTGAGTTCTCGAGCTGGTAAATGTCCAGGATTGTTTCGAGGTTGATGTTCTCGAAGTAAAGCTTATCAGCTTCGTCGTAATCTGTACTAACCGTCTCCGGGTTATAGTTGACCATAATTGTCTTGAAACCGGTAGCGCGAAGGGTTCGAATAGCTCGGACTGAGCACCAATCGAACTCGACGGATGAACCGATACGGTAAACACCAGAGCCGAGGACCATAACACCGTGATCGTCAAAGTTGACATCGTGATCAGAGGCATTGTAGGTCATGTAGAGGTAGTTTGTGAAGGCCGGGAATTCAGCAGCGACGGTATCAATCTGCTTGACGAAGGGCTGGATACCAGCCTCAAGTCGCAGGCGACGGACAGCAATCTCGTTGGAGCTCCAGAATTTGGCGAGCTGACGATCACTGAAACCCAGACGCTTGGCCTGGAGAAGGATAGAGGGGCTGGTGGTGATGTCGGTTGTGCTGTAGCAAGTCATTCTCTTGGCGAAGTCGCTCAAGCCCTTGAGCTTACGGAGGAACCACTTGTCGATCTTGGTCAACTCCCAAATCTTGTCGACAGTGTATCCCTCGTGCATGGCGTTGGCGATGGCAAATAGACGCTGGTCAGAGGGGGTCTGGAGCTCATCCTCAATGCTCATAAGGGCCTCCGTCTCATTGAAGCCGAGGTTGTGGAAATCAATGGCTCGGATGGCCTTCTGGATGGCCTCCTCGAAAGATCGACCAATACTCATGACTTCACCCACACTCTTCATGGAGGAACCAAGCTGAGTGGACACGCGGGTAAACTTCTTGAGATCCCATCGAGGCATCTTGACCACGACGTAATCGAGCGAGGGCTCGAAGCAAGCACAGGTGGACTTAGTGACCGAGTTTTTGATCTCCTTGAGAGGAATACCAAGACCAAGCTTAGCAGCGATAAAGGCCAGAGGGTAACCTGTAGCCTTAGAGGCGAGAGCAGAAGATCGAGACAGACGGGCGTTGACCTCGATGATGCAGTACTCGCGGGAAAAGGGGTTCAGGGCATACTGAATGTTACACTCTCCGACAACGCCAAGATGGCGAATGACATTGACAGCTGTTGTTCGCAGCATATTGTAGTCTTCATCAGACAAGGTCTGCGAGGGAGCGACAACAATAGAGTCACCAGTGTGGATACCGAGAGGGTCGAAGTTCTCCATGTTACAGACTGTAATGCAGTTGTCTTGAGCATCACGGACAACCTCGTACTCAATCTCCTTCCAGCCCTTCATACTACGTTCAATCAGAACCTGGGGACTGGCGGCGAAAGCTTTATTGCAGAGATCCATCAGTTCCTCCTCATTATTGGCGAAGCCACTGCCGAGACCACCAAGGGCATAGGCAGCACGCACAATGACGGGGAAGCCAATGTCCTTTACGACGTGCATAGCCTCGTCGATGTTGTTGGCAGAGGCGGACTTTGCACACTTCTCGCCAATAGAGTCCATGCTTCGGGCAAAGAGCTCACGATCCTCAGTGGTGATGATGGTGTCGATCGGAGTACCAAGGACCTTGACACCGAGAGACTCGAACTCATCCTTGAGCTGGATACCGACTTGAAGGGCGGTCTGGCCACCGAAGGTCACATAGATAGCATCAGGTCGCTCATACTGGATGACCTTTCGAACGAAGTCGGCGTTGACAGGGAGGAAGTAAACCTTGTCAGCCAAGCCCTTTGAGGTCTGGATAGTGGCAATGTTGGGGTTGATGAGGACAGTGTAGATGCCCTCTTCCTTCAAAGCCTTGATAGCTTGGCTACCAGAATAGTCAAACTCACCAGCCTGACCAATGCTGAGACCACCACTGCCAAGAACGAGGACCTTGCGAACGGAGACGCGGGGGTGAAGACGCTCATTCTCCTCGATGGTGCCGCCAGGGAAGCTGACAGGAGCCTTGAGGAGCTCGGGCTTCTCAGCGCAGTTGGCCATGGTGTTAATGAACACATCAAAGAGGAACTCGGTGTCGCGAGGACCAGGGGTGCTCTCGGGGTGGAACTGCACACTGAAGTAGGGCTTCTCAGTATGGAAGATACCTTCGTTACTGCCATCATTGGCGTTGACAAAGAGCTCGTTCCAGCCATTGGTCAGGCTGTCAGTGTCGACAGCGAAACCGTGGTTCTGAGAAGTGATGTGGCATTTTCCAGTAACCATGCTGGTACAAGGAATGTTGTGACCACGGTTACCAAACTTCATCTTCTTGGTGGTGGCACCAGCAGCACGGGCGAGGAGCTGATGTCCCAAGCAGATACCAAAAACGGGGATTTCGTTCTTCTCGAGGACGGCAGCGATGTTCTTAACGACGTTGTCGAGCATAGCGGGGTCACCGGGACCATTGGAGAGGAATAGACCGTCGAACTCGTCAATGGCGCTGGCGATATCGTAGTCCCAAGGACAGACAAGGACCTCGACACCACGCTTGAGGAAGCACCTCAGTTGGTTAAACTTCATACCGACATCGAGGCACAAAACACGGATAGTACGCCCAGATGGGTGCTTACGGGCGACCGAGGTCGGAGGCTTGTAGAGCTTGGGAGCTTTAATGGAAACTACATAGATAATGAGCATGCGTCTTCGAGCCTGAAAACGCTAGGAAACTCACCTTCGGCCACCAAGTTCTTGGTGTTTGGGTTGACCCATTCGACCTGCTCAAAGTGGTCGGTGGGCAAAGCAGCCAAAGCATCGTCAGCCTGGCCGTTGGCAGAGCCATTGGTCAGGCCACGAGTCTCAAGGCGCATCTTACCCAACATGCTACCCTTCTCACGGATTCTCTTGGTCAAAGAGCGAGTGTCAACGCCGTACATGGCGGGAACGCCCTGCTCCTTGAGCCATGTGCCCAGAGAGGATTTGGCCAAGAAATGGGAGAAGTCTTCACCAGCATATGAAGCTGTGACTAGACCAGCAATGTGGATTTCGCTAGACTCGAAGTGAGCTGGCAGATCGCCGAGGAGCTCATCCATGGCCTCGCGCGAGGGAACACCATAGTTTCCGACAAGAGGGAAAGTGATGACGAGGATCTGGCCGCGGTATGAAGGATCCGTTACGGACTCAGGATAACCAACCATTCCCGTTTGGAAGACCAGCTCTCCAGCAATGCTCTTCTGAGCACCAAAGCTGTAGCCCTGGAAGGAGGAGCCATCTTCAAGCTCGAGGCAGACGAGGCCATCATCCTCGGCGCCAATCTGACGCGCAGAGGCGGGAGGCTGAGGAACCAAAGCCATTGTAGTGGTTATGGTAATGGTTTAGAGGTGAAGCAAAGAAAAACACAAAAAAGCTCCGGCGCTGGGCTATATCAACAAAAGACCCAAAGAAGCGCGGGGCAACGACGTGGAGGGGTCTCGCGGGAGGACAGGGAGATTGCGAGCGACGGGCCGGCAAGTTAACTCGTTTTCAGAGCTACCCTGGTAAGGTCAGAAGCTACCTCGCAATCATCAGCCTCAACTGTAGTTAGAGGTGAAGAAGATGTTGGGGAAGAGCGAGGGTTTGGGAGGAGGAGAAAAAAGAGAAGGAAGGCTTTTGATGAAAGCGGCCCTCGAAACTTTTTTTTTTATCGCCGGGGCTGCAGCACAGGGTGCTCCCCGCTGTGTATTGCTATAAGCTCTAATTGGCCAATTGAGAGATGGTTCCCTCGATGCAGCCAATCGCAGCATTCTATTAAAATCTGCAGGGACACTAAAATGCCCCGCCATGCCTTGGCCAAACTTCTCAAGCCTCTCCACAAGCTGCGCAACAACCTTTCATCATGACCGATCGCTCATCAGAAATGGTTGGACTTGAGCCTCGAGAGTGGGTTTGTTAGATCAGCGGTCAGGGTTTAGCCGCACTGTTGATACGGGCCAAGGCATTGGAAAATTCCCTGCCCGAGTGCCATGGCAGGTGGCGGGGAGACTTGTGAAAGACTCCGGTAACGGAAGAAATATCTACGACATAACCTATGCATGCGGCTTGGAGTTGTCATGACAAAGTCTTAAACGTGGAAAGCAATGCATTGCTAAATGCGTGGGCAACCACATTGGAAGCTGCAGAATGCTTGTAAGCTTTCAGTCCGTAAGCATAATAATAACGCTTACTGTGAGAAAGTGCTGCAGTCAGCCACGCGTGCAGCAGGACAACCTTTTCTCAGCTGGCACTCAGCGTCCCACGATCCATGATCGAAAAAGCTCGAGCCCAGGGCGGCAGTGAGAAAAAGGCGCTTTACATCACAGGCTAAAACGTACAACATCCACTTTCCGCTCAGCATCCACATCCACAGCTTGAAAAGATTTTTTCTTCTTACATCTGATCTTGCTATGATTGGATTAGCTCATGGTGATTGTCCACCCTCAGTCACAGTTAGCCTCATGCAAGCCGCCAAAACCCGATATGCAGGTTCACCAGCAAGTATCCTGACATGAGGTTCGTGCTACAGCATGAATGTCTCAACAATTATGGAGTAGAGAAATGATATTGTATGCTCCGTTGCAATGGAAGATACATACATACCAACCCCCCATATGTTATACATGTCACGAACTCGAATGTCCAATAAAGTGTCATTATTTCATGTAGACAAATTTGGCTTGATCGATTCGGTGAAAACTACTTTGTGAGATTGCAGGTTCGCGAAATTGATGCAGCCAAAAATGAACGTAAAATCATGTATACAGGCTAGACTCTCTTGGCTTTTCATTGCTAATATTCCTGAAACAAGCTCCTCAACGCCCTGAGCAAAATCAACAACTACATATACACTTCTCCATTTGAACTACCCCGAAAGTAACGCTATTCTTATAACAATATTGCTTCTAATCTGCCAGTTTGTCGAGCTCAAGACCAAGCCAGCCCTTATACCATAAAAAGAAGAAAAAAGTGTTATGCTATTCGTTAGATGAACTGGTCAACTTGACCCAAAAGGACTCCATCTGTGTCTATAAAACCTTGCATCATATCTACGCCTTCACGTTCTTTGTCTCACTCAGTAGTCATCTGAGCCAGCAGCGTTAGGGCATAGGAGGTGCCCCCATATTCGTGATCTTGGGCGTCCTTTGTGCTGTCGGGCTGGCCTGGCTTCCCATCATGCCAGGCTTCTGGCCGCCTTGTGTATTCATACGGTAAGCTGGTTCTCTCTTCGGGTCAATACCGGGGAAGACAGCCTGTAATCTTGAATACAGGTCCCTTATGCTATTATTTCGCTCTTCACGGTCAGCGACCGGGTCAATGTTGTTGTCTGCACCTTCAGGTCCTACAGCTGGGGCCCGGAGTTTGAGCGAAAGAGTCAGAGCAGGGGCAGTGAGGTATGCTGGACAGGGCGGAACTTTAACTTCGGGCTTCCGATCTGCAAGTGCGGCCATATACGACAAGTTTGCTTGCAATCTCCTCATGCATCTGAGGCACGGTTAGTTGTGTAAAGTAATTCTTTGTCCAAATGAGAACTCACTGGAGATAGTCTTGCTGTAGCTGCGTCTCCTCGTCTGTCGGTTTTTTATCGGCAGGGTTTCCAGCTGCAGCGCTCTCCTTCTTCAGTTCCTGTTGGGTTGACTGGATTTGTATGGATTCATAGAGAAGCTCGTGGTTGATATCGAGCAGCAATGCGAATCGTTCTTTATCCCGAGATTCGGTACCGGGGCTCAGCGGAGCCGTTGTTAAAGTTCCATTGACAGCCGGTCCTTGATTTGTAGAGAAGGTTGGCGTCTGGGGTGTTGATAATCCGGCAGATACGGGTTGTTGGGGCTGCTGCTGCCCTTGCGCCTGTGTCGGAGCTTGTTGAGTCTGCTGCTGCTGTTGCGACTGTGGTTGTTGCGACTGCTGGTTCGTGGGGGTCTGACTTTGAGAGGGAGGCTGAGGAGTCGGAAATTGACCCTGTTGCGAAGGCAGAGCATTGTTTGGTGTTCCTTGTGCGGCGCTCGGGGGTCTTTGAGGGGTCGATACCTGGCCCATACCAGCGGGGTTAGCAGCTTGTTGTTGTTGTTGCTGCTGCGCTTGAGCCTGCGCTTGCTGTTGTTGTTGCTGTTGCAATCGCTGCATCATTTGAGGATTCTGGGGCATCCCGGGTTGGTTCATCGGGAAACCCTGCATGCCTCCGCCCATCATATAATTTGGCGCAAAATTCTGAGGAGCGACCGACGAGGGAACGACTTGACCGTAAGGGTTACCAGCGAACTGCTGTTGGAAACCTGCCACTGTGCGCAGTATGTTAGTCAGATGTGAAGGAGGAGTGCTTTGCCTTGTCGCATATCGTTTTGCGCCGCGCTTCTTCTTAATGATGCCTAACCACAGGCTGTCCACATATCGTTAAAGAGGCTGGCGTTGTTTACAGGAGCATTGGAAGCACGCGCGTCGTGAAAGATTCGATCGGAGATTGCGCTTGAATGAAGAAATGGTACCTACTCTGACCATTGGCAGCCATATGCTGCATTCCTGCGTTTGGCATCATGCCTCCTGGACCAGCACCCATCATTTGAGGATTCGCGCCAGGGTTAAAGCCTCCTTGAGGCGTCATGCCGGCGAACTGCTGCTGCTGGTTATACATCATCTGCTGAGCGGCTGGCTGGGCTCCGGACTGCTGCTGTGGGGCAGGGTTGTTGAAAGAGGGAGCAGCATTGTTGCTAAAGCCGTAGCCGGCGGAGTACATGGCTGTTTGAAAATGTGAATGTGACTGTGACCTGGGCTGGGCTGGGCTGTCGCTTTCAGGGCGTCAAGGCGTCAGTGCAGCGCTTCAAGCGGCAGCGCGTGCTGTACTGGCTGTGCTGTGCTGTAGCAGCGGCAGACAGCAGCGTATAATAGTGGGAGGGATGTGTTGGGATTGCGCGTGTGTGAGCGAGAACAGGCTTGTCGTTGGCTGGCGACGGAACACGAATGGGGTCCAATCAGTCGGTCAGTCCATCAATTCGGTGAGTGACAAGTGAGGAGTGACAGGAGGTCGTATGGCGTGTGATCGGGAGGCTGGGCTTGTCGCTTGAGTACGGATATGGACATGTATGGACGCGGTTCAGTTGGTTCAGGTTCCAGGATTGGAAATGAAACCTAGAGTTAACTCAACGGTGGGCAGTTGAGACGTGGTTGTGTGGGTCCGAATGTTACGGCAGTCCGGGTGGGTAGCAAGGCCGTTTTTGTCACGGTTACACTTCAGCTACGGTTCCGTCAGCACTACGTGTTCAACGTCAGCTATCGAGGTGTATATCCCTTTGTATAAACCGCGTTTATGATTTAGCTTTCGTCCATGTATGCGTACCTATTTCCCCACCAAACTCGATTCACATATTTACATATATCGTTCATACCACCTCAGTCTATTCTTCGATCTGCATACTTCTCTAAACACCAACTGTTCAGGTAGCAGACGTATCCAATGAACGTCCATCAACAAGGGTATTCCAGGAGCTGCAGTCCATGTGAGACATACCGACGATGGCTGGCTGAGTTTATAAAACTATCATCCAACGCCAGCGCCCCCGTATCACTAATTCGGTCTCAGGCTTATTTACTCTTATTTTCAGCCGCACGCCATCCAAAGAAGCTGAGTAGCACTTTTGAACTGTTCACACTTCCTGGCGGCAGTAGCATATCCGAGGACTTGTTTCACGACAGGCGCACATGGCCAGATATTCTCCCAGACCTAACCAGACTCTAAAACGGCAAAAAGAAATGATCACGCTGGGGATCGAACCCAGAATCTTCTGATTCGTAGTCAGACGCCTTGCCATTGGGCCACGCGACCTTGCTCTTGAATGATTCCTGGTGAACAAATTCCCGACCAAGATTGTGGACGACACAGACGGAGAGCTTGCTTGTCACCTCAAGCATGATTCTAAACTTCTGGGATGGTACATTGTTCGTTGTACATCTGCTCTTTTTGTACGGGTGAAAATTATCGTAGTATGCCTCTGTAGTTGACCTATTCTGGGTCCCCGTTCCCAAGTTACCCCATTGTTGGTAGGATTGTTAATTGCAAAGCTAAGCTTTCCGGTACATCAATGATCAAGGCATGTTGGAAGTGATATACCAGACACACCACTTTATGCTGGCGTTTCATAAGCACAAGAGGTCGAGTTAGAAACATCTGCCCAATCTATGACTAGGTATGGACATTGTAGGGCGCGCGCTTCGTGTAGCGATGAAGTGCATTGATCCTGCCAGACTCCAGTCCGTTAACGACGTGTTCTCTTCGCGGTAGAGTTGTATACTGAAGTTGTCTAAGGGGACAGTAAGCAAAGATGTATATATAGAACGGTCAGAAGTAAATGGAAACCAATGTTTCCATGTCGCGATAAGAATTCGTGTAAAACATCTGAGCTTTGAAATGCTCATGCATTATGGAGATGGCAGAATGCATGACGCGGTAGGGACACAAGAGCACATAAAACGAGCCTTGTTGTCTAGCCAATCATGGCCCAAGGGAGTTATACAAAGACTCGGCCAATTATTAACCGCAATATAACTATAAACTGTTCAAGTTGAGAACGTAATAGTTATATCGCTGACAATAATCTTATATATATATATATTACAAGGGTTTATTATTCTGACATTTCTGAATATAAGTGTAAAGTTCTATATCAAGGACTTTCCAATATTGAAATCACTACCAGAGGCTAGTCTTTCTGTAGTAAAATATAACTACTGTTAGAATGGCATTATCTTAATATTGTTTTGCGTGGTGATACCATATCCTGTCCAAGCGCAAAAGGTAGCGAAACCCCCTAGTAAGGATTGATACTACTGAATGCCAGAGTCAAAAAGAATGATCACGCTGGGGATCGAACCCAGAATCTTCTGATTCGTAGTCAGACGCCTTGCCATTGGGCCACGCGACCTTCACTCTTGAATTCAAAGGTGGTATTCAGTACCATTTCTCTGGAGTTGTGTCGAATTGATGCTTGGCGATGCCTGCTCGTTTTGCTGGCTTGACTGTGGCTGCGGGCCTTGATCCTGAAATAGGATTTGGCTTTATTCTTAATACTCGATGGCTAAGTGTTTGGCTTTCCTCCGTTAGGATTATGACTATCATGACAGGAAAGACGTGAAGGCGATTAAGTGTTACTTGGAAATGTATTGTGTTATCTAACTTGGTGTCTACCGTCGACGAAGATATAAACTAATTCTGTTGTGTAATAGACACAGGATTAACAGAAATAGACATATGCTTGCCATGTTCCCTATCATCTGGTCTTAGGTTTTCAACCAAGAAACCACTCTTCAAAATGTTCGTTGTCCTTCAGGGTAACGCTTTGGCACATATATGATTCCAACATTAGAATATACCTGAGCTCAAGCCATGATGACTCAATTGCATATCGGAAAACAATCGCTCTTTCTTACTGCAAGCCTTTACTTTCTTCAGTTGCTTATCAAGGTTCTAAACACCAAACCTTGGGATACATATGTGTTGTAACCGTATCCAACATAACAAGATGAAAGCCCCACAAAAAAGTCAATGACTCCCCTCCGGCGTCGGACTCAGCAACCAAAAAGTGGTAAACACCACATCTTAAAGAGCCACGCATCCTCATTACTCCTCAGTCCATCAGGAAATAGATCACCACCGAAATGGCTCCCTTCAACCTCGAAAGCTGTGCCAGGCCAAACATCTTGGCCCTCCAGCCATATCGCTGCGCGCGAGAGCATGTTGCCCCTCCCCCGCATTAGAACAACGACTAACTTTCCCCAGCGACTACAAGGATGACGGCACCAATATCCTTCTCGACGCAAATGAGAATGCGTACGGCCCTTCTCTGAGTGCAGACGTTGCAGGGAAGGCTGCCAATGGTGTGGAGGTCGACTTGCTGGGCCTGCACCGTTATCCTGATCCTCACCAGGAACCGTTGAAGCAGCAGCTCTGCGAGCTGCGAAACACCCACGCCCATACGGATAAGACGCTCAAGCCTGAGAATTTGTTCGTGGGTGTTGGTAGTGATGAGGCTATCGATGCTCTGCTGCGATGCTTCTGCGTTCCTGGAAAGGACCGCATCCTTACATGCCCGCCTACGTATGGCATGTATTCTGTGTCTGCACAGGTCAACGACGTGGCTCTCGTCAAAGTTCCCCTTCTAGAAGCCCCCACCTTCAGCATAGACGTCCCAGCTGTCATGGAAGCCCTGGCAAAAGAGTCCAACATCAAACTTGTCTACCTTTGCTCGCCTGGAAACCCCACTGGATCAGTCCTTGCCAAGTCCGACGTTCAGCAGATTCTGGATCACCCAACATGGAACGGCGTTGTCGTTCTCGACGAAGCATATATCGACTTTGCCCCCGAAGATGCTTCTTTGGCCGAATGGGTGACTGAGTTTCCTAACCTGGTCGTTATGCAAACCCTCTCCAAAGCCTTTGGTATGGCTGGCATCCGACTCGGTGCTGCATTCACATCGCCCCCTATTGCACGACTTCTCAACAGTCTCAAGGCCCCTTACAACATTTCCAGCCCTACAAGTGCCCTTGCGTCCTACGCTGTCTCCGAAAAGGGACTCGCTATTATGCGAGACCATCGTGGGCGCCTTCTAGCGCAGCGTGATCGTCTTATCAAGGAACTTCCCAAAATACCCGGTGTTGGTCGTCTACGAGGTGGCACTGAAAGCAACTTTTTGCTTTACGAAATGCTCAACACGGCAGGCGAGCCGGATAACACTGTCGCGTTGGCCGTGTATGAGAAGCTTGCTGAGGGTAAGGGTGTCGTTGTGCGATTCAGAGGAAAAGAGCACGGATGCCAAGGATGTCTACGAATTACAGTCGGCACAGACGCCGAGGTGACAAGATTTCTGGAGTCACTAAAGACGACGTTGGCTGAGGTGAGAGGCTCATGAAATGGAGCACCAAATAGGAAATGGTCGATGAAACGACGACGTTCTACGTCATATCTAGACCTTCTAGACGTAATCTCGTGGAATTAATAAAAGCAACCTTTAGAGTATGAGCGTTTTATCCAAAGTAGTCTCTTAGACCGGTTATCCAAATACCCGACGCCAGTTCCATTCTATATCTATAAGGTCTAATGAATATCTAATACGATTTTTAGGCCCATCCCAAGAACACCAGGGCACTTCCAATACCGACCGAAGCCAGAACGAGATTCGCTTGGGGGATACTAGCAGCATCCTCACTCTTGGTAGGCTGAGCTGCAGTTGCTGATGATGTCTCTGATGAGGTTGTTGGTGTACTCTTGATTTTGGACTCGTGCTTTTCCATGGCAGCCCAGTCTGTGCTGCGGACGACCTTGACATCATCGCCCTTGAGCGGCGCAGGAGCATCACTTAGCAGCAGGCCCTGAACAGCTTCAAGCGCACACATTTGCTGCCCAAGACCGGGATTTCCATCAAAACCGGCGTTATACCATCGCATTCCACACTCACGGCCAGACTTCCCTCCTGTACATGTTTGGACAGCAGCCTTGGCCGATGGGAGGAGATGAGCATGGACATGCTCCTTCAGAGCGGGCTGCATCTGAATAGACAGGTACATGAATCGTGATAGATAACCCTTGAAGGTGGACATGTCGTCGTTGCATGTGTTGACAGTCTCGCAAGCAGCTTCGTACATGACATTGGTCGCGTTGGGAAATGGCGAAAAGAACCAATCGGTGCCCTCTAAGAGACGCTTAGAGCGGTCGACCCATTCTGGCTTCTCAGTGTAGTTGGCGAGAACCGCCGCGCCGTAAAGATATATACCGCTGGTGTAAGTAAAAGAATGGTACGTTGTCTTCTGGCAGTTGTCTTCTACACTGGCTCCGTCATAGACGTGATAATTGCGGTGATCGATGAAGCCCACTTCCCAAGACCAGTCCCAGATCTTAAGAGCCCAGTCGAGATATTTGTTATCTCCAGTGATACGAGCTAAACGTGCTGCGAGTTGGAAGAAACCGCCATTGCTGACCGAGTTTTTGTATGTCATGCCATTCGGGTTACTTGGGTAGATCTGCCACAAGAGACCACCACCACAAGCTGTTGTATTCCATCGACCCGCAAGCTCGTTAAAAACGTTGATGCTGATATCGAGCCACGATGGGAGGTTCTTGTTGGGCTGAGGGAAGTTTCGCTCAGCAGCGGAGAGGACGGCTGAGCCCCAGAAGAAGAGATCATCGTTACCCTCCTCGTCGGCATGCTCTGCAGGCATGTAGTCCTTACCAGCGCCGAGATTTGTAGGCCCCAGAAGAGCCTCGATGACCACATCGTTGTAACTGTAATCTCCGGTAAGGTGGTAGTAGTCGAGCATGACACCCCATAGGGCACCAGCTACCCACCAGTAGTATGGATCTTGAAGGTCGCCGAGATCTTTGGGTACTGATGATGTGTTGCCGCTGTAGTACTTCATGGCATCGAAGGCGAGGGTGCCTGCTACATCTCGGATTGAATCTGAAATGGTTAGTGAACCGGAACACCATTTGACCGCAGAACATACCTGGATTTGCAGTGTCAAGTGAACTGGGAGGCGTTTTGGTAGCGATGGCTACAGAAGCCAAACTGGCCAAGGCGAGGAACTTCATAATGTGTCTATTGTCGATGATGGTATGGTGTATGGTGTCTATTTGAGTATGCTTAAGATTCTTGATCGCTCAGCGATAGTCTTCTCCTGGAAGATTGATGCTAGACTTTTGGGTGCTGGCAGTAAGTTGATAGTTTTCATAAGATAGGTCCGATAATGAGTGTAAGTTCAAGGCAGTTAACGGCAAGCGATGTGGAATGAGAGTCTCATTATTCGAGAAAGACCGAGGCGTTCAGGTCAAACAAATCAAGCTACCACAAGGTAGGTACGAGAGAAAAATCAGGCGTAAAGGCTGAGGACGCCTTCGGGGGCATGAAAAGTCAGATAAGAAGAAATAATAAACGACGGAGGGGCCACCGAAAGATAAAAATACAATCACAGCTGAGAGGGAACGGGAATACGAGAGCGCAATGAGCTAAAGCTGAAGCTCCAAAGACGTTCGTTCTTTTCAGGCTGGACTGAGCTAGTCCAAAACGTTGATAGACAACGGGGGCTAGTCTAGGTATTAATACATGATACCCTTGCTTGGCGGACTGTTTTCAGAGTTAGACACACAGGGAGGATATCTTGAGGAACGAATGACGAATCATGTTGGGTTCAGGCGTAGACTAAGACTTTAGCTGATGAGCCTCAGACAAAGTCAACCGTTGAATGATGACCTCTCCATTCTATGGAGAATGGGTTACCGAGCTCTCCCCGCAGACGGACATGACAAGGAACACAACCCCTGAAGGCCCTGCTCTCGGCGATCAGCCGTTGATTGTGGCCAGTAGAACATGTCATCATGTTGGTGTTACAGACACAAAGAACCGGCTGTTTCGACTGGCCGCGCGGGTAGAGGATTGCCAGTCACCAAACCACGGTTTTTGTTTCCCAGGAATAAGAATCTAGTGCAAGGTACTGTAGGATCCAGGGGTAAATGCCACTAAACTCTAGCTGACAGATACCTCTGGGGAGGGGATTGGTGGGCGTCAAAAGTTGGAGGAAGAGGCTTGGCGCCACCATGTTCATGCCCTGACTAGAGGACTTGGGGGATCATCGCAAAGCATTGAAGGTTGATACTCTTCTGGGAGACCTGGGGAAATAGGACAGGTTCTTCTAGAGTGATGTTCTCTGCTGCGTAACCATGCATCATCCAAACTCGAAGCAACACAAACTCAATATCCTTGCCCATCAACTCTGCATTAACGTTACGGTCCTCATCTCCACTGCCCCCACCCCCAGCAACCTTTCTTTTCTCTGCCCTTGCATGGGCTTTCGCAAAAATGTTCGTCTCAAAGCCTGACTCACTGACGAAACGCGATGCTCTAAAAAGGAGATTTTGAAACACGAAACAACGCCGGACGCTTCTCTCGTCTGATCTTGATTGCAGCGTTTCCGATTTTGCCGTGTTGTCATGCGGCACTTTTTTCAACTCAGACACGTGGAAATACTTGAAAGTCGCATTCTTGAGGACTCGAAGTAAAAGCAACTGTAAAGTCAGCCTAGGTCTGTGCATTGTTTACGAGATTCGGGTCGGTTCCGGCATTGGAAGAAGCTCAAGGCCAAGCTTCTTGTCTTACATGTGGAGATGCAGGCGGAATTTAAGATCCTTACACTCTTGGTGGCCGCAAAACTGAGGACTTCATTACTAAGTGATAAAAATATATAGGTAGATTCAGAAGATCTCAGGAAAATTCATCATAAACCTGGCCGGCTCTTGTACAGATTTATTTCTGTCCCCTGGTTTGGGATCTCAAGTCATCTGACAAACCAAGGGCACTCTTTTGTAAGTCCTGTTGGACGAGAGCGCTGTTCCCATGTCTCGGAACCTTGAGATTGGTAAAATGCAGTCTTCGTATGGTTGTGAAGCTACCGGAGCTTGGCCGGATGTTGTCTTCCTTTTTGAGCCTCCTTGCAAGCCCGTCAGCAGTATTAATTAGCTGTCTTGCCGTGCCACCGTCTTATCTTAGTGAGACTAGTTAGTTCTGGATCAGGTCTCCAAACCAGGGACCGGCCGCTTCTCACTCAGATCAAGTTTTCTAAATTTATTGAGCCCGATAGGCAGAGTTTTGGGCATCTATGAGCAGACTCTCTCCTTCAAATGATACCATTGTTGGCTGAAAACGTTAATGAGCAAGGCATACTCTTGCGACCGCATATAAACACTAAATGCTACAGCGCGTCGGCCTTTGCGGTTAAAGACACGGCCGGTCGCCATGTCTCTCAAACATCTTATCCCTTCTCTCCGCCATTTCCCGTTCTTCGCCTCCATTCCCAGTGCCGCGTAATCATCAAGTAATGCATGTGTTGAAAGTTAATAACAAACACAAAATAACTACATCAACAAAAGCGCATCTTTATATTGATCGAATTATAAATTGTGTTCACACTCATGGTTTTCTGGAGCACCCTGTAATTCGCGAATGACATGTCGCTATACAACGAGCAGCCAAATCTCGTAGGGCTGAGAGAATACCTGGTTTAGTTAAAGTCTGCAGCGAGAGTAGAAGGCAGGAGCATCACGACTTCCTACTTTGCCAACAAATCTCAACGCAAGGTCCAGCCCGCTAAGCTTAAATTAAGCGACACGTGGCCGAAAGAGGAAATCGTCAAAACCAACCTCATCCGAGTTGGTGAAATGAGAACATGAGCAAAAGGATATAATTCCGATGATGAATGGAGCTTCTTCAGAGTCATTGTGTTGTATCAAGCAAGCTCGCTTAAAATTTGAACTAGATTGTAGTGATAAACTAACACGTCAGCTTCAGGTATGGTGTACCAGCAATATATATGCCAACGCAAATATATCGATTGCATGATTAATTTTTTCTGACAACCCGGGGTAGCTATTTATCTATAACGAGAAGAATCCAAATAGCATTATGTATATCAACTTTCGTTGAGACGAACGGGAACGCAGCCAGTAATGCAGCCCATTGTGTAACCAGATCATCATGAAAATTCAAGATGTGATATCTCAACACTTCTGCAGCGCAACTCGAATTTGCAAAAGACAGAACCCAACTACTGATCTGTGTCTATCTTGTCATGCCAAAAGCGTTTCTGTAAGTGTAAAATTGAATGCCTGATTCATGGTTGAAGTTTCATGTAAGAGAATACATTTGGAACGCAAAAATGAAGCTATAACGACACAGGCAGGATTTGAACCTACGAACGCGAACGTAATAGATGTCTAGAACCTCTTGGAGGCCCGTTCAAGTCTATCGCCTTAACCACTCGGCCACTGTGCCTTGTTTTGTTGATGGGGTTGGAATCAACTATTCTTGAACTTGAGGGATTTTCTGCGCGTCTGTGCTGAAAGTGGATACTCTCGTTTTAAGCATGAAATCCCCACAATTCTCTGAACCTTAAACCCAATGAATAAGATCGCAATTGCACATTTTCCATTATACAGTATTGTGATTGTCACTCTGAGTTTTCGACAGCATCGCTTGCTGGAAGCCTCTCAGAATAAGCCTTTTGACTTTTTCGGACGCCTCTTCATCGATCTTGTTCTTCAGAAGCCACGGTCTTCCTTGAAAAAAGCTTATGCCGATACTGGCCACAGTCGGCTTGTCCACACCAGCTGAGACACACAAAGTTCAACCGCGTCAACAACTTTCTACTCGTAGATGTTGTTCCCAAAGTCACCAATGAGCTTCACTCAAGCTGAATTGCCAAGAGTACTTGTAACAATGTGCGAATGTTGTATTTCGGCACGCGTCACGGTCCGGCCAGGATTCCCGGACCGGAAAAGTGGGTATGCCTTTCCGGTCATGAGAGCATCCGGCCGTACATAAAGGACGGGACTAGGACAGAACTCTTCTCAGCAGCTCTAATTCACCTGACGCGATTCCTGTAAACGTCTTTATACAAATGCAGGAGGCCACTTGCTATGTTAATAGACAGTGTTCCCCGCCATATGCCTCAGCCTTACTCTGAGTATTTGCCATATTTCGGCCCTGTCATGTAATGATCACCCAGTGTCATGCTGTCGAATAGACTTCTGTTGGAAACATGAACCAGCAACTACCATCGGTTATGGGATAATATCAAAACACAAATCCGACACCTCGAGGCATCAGAATCCCCTGAATCCATCGCCAGACCGTTACTCAACAGGTCTTAGGCTCGTCTTAGGACAATATTACTCTGGCTCGTCAAGTTTGCTATCATTTTTGGCTAATCTTAGCTAATATGAGAGCATGATGTATTAAACATGATCGGAATTCAACAAAGAAAATTGCTCGCTTGCTCCTGAAACCCATCATAAATCGTGTTCTCATTAATAAACGGTCCAGTTCTTACAGAGTCCAATCAACCACCAAAGTGAAACAAGCAGCAAGTAAAGCAGCCTTGAAGGAGACGCTCAAACTTGCTCCAGCATTATCGCCGTTTGTAGCTATCGGCATGGATACGAAGTCCGTCGGTGTACTCGAAACTGCAGTAACAGGGTCCGGGTCATGGGGAATTTCGCCCATTGTCAGGACACCCCATTCTACTTCGCTGCCGGAATAAGTTGATGTCCATGTCACTTCGGTTGGACCTGTGTGCACGCCATCGTTATAGCCCTCGTTGAAACTAGAGTATCCGGAACAAGTAGCTCTTGTCGTGCCTTGTAGGTTGCACTCTAGATTTGCGGTGCTGCACCATGTTAGCATTGGTATGTCGTAGGTACACAGAGAACATACAGTCTTGAGGTGTGCGTGCCATGGAAGCGAACAGTATCAGGTCCTTCGACTAAAACGAAAGGGAACTCAAGGGATAAATCACACTCTGGAGGGTCTGAGTCGTCTGTATCCGGACAGAATATTGTGTATGTCGTTTCCTTAGCTTCCGCATCCTGGTGTGTGTTAGCAATAATTATAGAGTTTGCACAGAATGTCGACTCACGCTTGAGATGACGCTACCGCGCACAAGAGACCACGAGTCTTCGTCGTAATAGGGCAGATAAATAGGCGCTGTCGTTACAGCAGGCGGTTCCTCGCTAGCATATGCGAAGCTATTCGCAGCCAACAACGCCAGCCAAACTGACTTGGAGCGTGGGGACATGATTGACTAGCTTGTCGCGCAGGGATAAAAAGAGTTTGTAGATGCCAGTCTAGCCAATCAGAGCTTGTGGAAATGCAGAGCGAAGATCGCGGTTACAAAGATGCGCGCGCAAACAAGGGTTATCGTCAAGGTATGCGCAGAAAAGTCAAGACAAGAATTGCTCGAGCGCGAAATGACGACCTTTTTAACGGCTCCTTTTCTCAAGAAACCGGGCTGGGAGGGGCCAAAGGCCAGCCAAGCATCAGCGGAGAGTGCCAAGGTCTGGGCGGCCGAGGTTGAGGTTGTGAGCTAACAGGTGGTGATGAAATTTTGGTGTGAGTAAAATGTCGACGAAACAGGAGCTCGTTAGAAGAGCTGGATATAAAAAGAACGAAACATTTGAAATAGAAACGATGATACTTTGATATATCCATCCGAAAATCGGCTACAGGAAATGTCAGACAGACAAATTTATCATGACACGCCAAGACTGAGCTTTGTCTAGAATCCGATGCCAAGACGGACGCTGAGTGCCAAGAAGGATCCAATTTTGTGACATCCCAGCAAACGTGGCAGTAACAATTCAACAACAGAAAATATGAAATGGAAAACGTTATCTAGTTTAAATCTCAAGAATCATCCACAAAACACATCAGGAGTTCCTGCAATGATAGGATACTGCTGTATGGCTAAGTCTGCTGTTGCGGCCACCAACATTCAATTATCTCCTAGTATTGATACAAGATTGACGGCCAAATGCGGCCTTTCAATTCAACCTTTCATGTATGAAGGTGCAACATCGAGATCATTCCCTAGTATCTATCGGAGATAAATGATATCAAGTTTGTGATTGATAACCCACAACTCAGCTGAAAAAATGCCGCCTGACAGCATGGAAATCTGCCATGCCTCCATGCAACAATCGCCCCGATCGAGGTGGAAGCTCAGCTTTCCAGGAACAAAGTATGGAAACGGCCGAGGATAGATTTATGATCTATTACGAGGAGGAGCCCTGTCTTTCCAAGTGACGAAGTTATCTCTATTTCTTTCTAAGCTCAATAGCTACTGATAACGAGTCAGGATAGCATCAATAATTTAGTTTTTCTTTTATAAACACGAGCATGAACTACTTATGGTGGGCATTGAGCCGTACAGGTTTTCGCCGCCTAAATATGGCGAACCCTGTCGAGGCCGTCATGCCAATAATGCATTTAGCCACGGGCAAGGGGCTCGCCATCCTTGACCTTCCTGGCAACGTAGTTCTCGAGGCGGATAAACTAGATGACAATGAAGGCAGATGTGTCTTGAGGAGCCCAATTCATGTCCAGAGTATCCATGCTGCTCTCATCGACAGAGTAGAGGTTAGAGGTCTCGGTGGAACGTCCAACGATATACGCGCAGCTTGCAGACGACAAAGCTCAGTTTGCCCTCGACTTGGCGCTGCGAGAACTTGATAGCACGCTCGACGAGCTCGCACTCAGGGCTGAGATGCATACCTCTTACAATAGTAAGATTAAGACGCTATATGGGAGAGTGTGTCAGGATAGCTGACCGTTGTAAATGGCGGCTGACCAGTCTTGAGACTCACGGTCGCGGATGGGTCGAACCTTGGAGCCGAAGACCATTTCTTCAAGGTCGATGGTGTCACTGGGAGGGTCTATTCGGAGATGTATTCATTCGATGATGGTTTATGGCCGTTATTGGAAGGTCTTAACCCCAGTTTGGGTTGTTGTTAGGTTAGAGGATCCAATATCTGCGCCTAGGTATGCTGCTATATGAGAAAGACCAGTATTAGATTTCTGTTTTACCTTCCTACAACGGAAGCAGAACTCAGACTTGTGGGTCAGTTTCAGGGGCTTTGCGGTTTGGCAGGCAAAGGGTCCAGAAATACCTATAGCTGCCTCGTGTGTCGCTACGAAAACGGTGCAGCATATAAGCTCATATTTGCTGCCTAGATCGTTGGATGACGTTATGTTTTTCTCTATTGTAGCAGAAGAGGGTATTGAAGGAACGATTTGAAGAAACACTCATTCAATCACTTGAAGGCGGCCTTGATGGGAGTAGGGCAAAGTGGTGATCAACAACTCGACTATCACAACATGATTGCTTAATGCTAAATGCAGAGCTCGCGTCTTACTGAAGCCTTCAGTAAAATGGTTCTTGAACTGAATACATTTAGCGAGACCTTTACCATTCATCTTTTTATTGATCCTACTCTCCTTCTTGGCTAGTGGAAGGTCGATGACTTACACTTTGTTCTTTATCGGGGCAATATATCTGACGTGGACACAAAGAATCCCAAAGTTTTACAGAGGATTTCTTTCTCCTAGTATCATGGATTTTTTACAGACAGTACTTGGGCATGTCTACGTTACCTTCTAGTGACAGTAACTTCACATTGTCTTGAGTCGAGAAGGGAAGGGATGGCATTCACATAGATCAGCTCCTGGCACTATCTCATATATCGATGATGTTCCTCCCAAAACACTGAGCTTTGTAATTATTCCTTCTGCTACATGCAAATACCTTAGAGTAACTTGTTCGTTTGGGCCATTGTCTTTTGTACAGCTACAAGATTAACATCCCGACACCAATGGTTCTAAATCCAGATCTCTGTCTCATGTCATGTAGTTGTATTGTGTCTCGCTAAACTCAATACCTCCTCTCCTATGGACCCAAACGATCCATTTCAAGGACCGTGTAAATATACCATGGTGTTTAATCTATCAAATTTCCAACTCAATACCGCTATAGTGGCACTCTATAGAACCAAACAGGCCCATCACCTTAGGGGTATCTTCACAATCTTCTTTGAATGAAACATCTCTACGACAACTTCGATATCAAGAGTCTTTTCGCCTTGACGAAGAAAGTTCACAGCTATGTAACCCGGTGGCTGGGGAGCGACAGTTCCTCTCAGAAAACAAGTCCAAACTTCAGGCAACATCCTAAAGATTGTAGCTTTAAACTGGTCTATTACTAATTTAAAGAGGCGGTTTAATCTGGAGATAATGTTAGGCAGCCTCACAAGGATGACTCTTAGCGAGAGGCTCTAATTGCACCTCGCCTGTTCCTTGACTAGGGGAGGAAAGAAAACTCGGGACCTTGATCCTAAATGACAAAAAGACTTAGGTAAATTAGCAAAAGCTTAGGATACCTCTGCTAAGTTCAGGATACCTTTTGCTGAGTTTATTAAAGTCTGATGTTTTCTTGCTCCCTGAGGCTTGACTCTTATCAACATCATGGGTCTCGTTCAAGGACGGGAATCAAGAGCTAGGATCTAACAGTGGTCTAACAGGCGCCACCCCCGTAAAACTAACTCGATTCAATCAATGCTTCACCAGAAGGATCAATAGCCCCAACGGCTTTCTCAATGACAGACGCCATCTCTACGCCAAATACGAAAATAAGCATCCCCCACAGTATCTCATCTGTATGTCACTGACACAGTCATTGACTTCAATCTATTTAACTTTTCTCTACTGAACATCACCCGCCCATCTTCTCCAATTTTCTCCCGCCCTACGAGGCCCGAGTGGGTGGTATCAAGGCGGATACTCGGAACAAGGGCCGTTTTAATCTCCTTTCTAAGTCCGTAACAAGGTATCGGAGTGTTTTATTCAAGCATAGCGTTGTCGTTAAGCGGCCGCTGAAGGATTCAATCAATCAAAGGAACCAGTGAGTCTCTAACGCTTTGAAACTAACGGTAGTTGAATAGGGGAGTCTCTTCTTTCTTAAAGCCTCGCTTGCTTCGTCGTTTTTTTTAGTCGGCCGTCGTTCGTTCAGCATTCAACCCAATACATTCATTCATTCGCTGCACAGTCACTCTTTAACAACACTCACAATGGCTCGATCTCTTGCTCTTCTCGCTGGTGCCCTCGCCACTGTTGCGGCCCAGACTACAACCGTTGAATTCCTCCTCCCCATGTTCGATCCTCAGCCTCTTGAGGGCTCTGTTGTTGCCGTGAAGGGCGGCGCGACTACTCTTGCTATTCACTGCCCTGATGCGAAGGCGACAAACTGCGGCCTTGCCAGCACCAGCACCATTGTTGGTGGCCCCTCTACCATTGAGTACTCTTACACCATGCATCCTGATGTTGATGGGTTCGATGGTGGTGAAGTGTAAGTAACCCATTCGCAAGTTTCATAACTTCAATGCCTAACAAATCACCAGTAAGCAAAACATGGGTTGCGTCCTAGACCCCAAGAAGGATGTCGCTACCTGTTCCGTCCATCAAGTTGCAGTCCTCTCTGGTATCACCGATGTCACATCCATGACTGAAAGTGTGAGTGGCTACAAGTCGCTTCTCATGCCCATCACTGTTACCGCCGGCGTCAACAAGCTCAACGGCAACGACGACGCTTCCGCTACCGAGGCCGCTGGTTCTGAGGCTACTTCTGCCGATAAGCCCAAGGACACTGGTGCCAAGGCCACTGATACCGCTGACGCTACTACTGCTTCTTCTGATGCTGCTGCTACTCCCGTGAGCTCCGACAATGCTGCTGGTCCTATGATTACCCAGAATGCTATTCTGGCTGCGGCTGCTGTTGTTGGTGGTGCTGCTATGTTGCTGTAGTGTGAGCATGTGGTTTGGACAAGCGTTTTGTAGTAATGATGCCTAATTAAACATTCATTAATCCGGGCCCGAATTATGAATAGCATGCAATGTCAATTTAGTGACAATCGATCGACGAAGGTTTCGGCAATCAGCGCCACACTATAACACTATTGACAATAGCTCCATCCTGGCAGGCCAGCCACGCATGTCACGTATTGGACAATGGATACTGAGGATGGCACTCATTGAGTCACGGTTGATCAGCATGAACGTAGTATGAGCCTCTTGGTATTTAGGCTATAATAGCAACACTTCCAAATGGTAGCAATAAGTCTACCAATAACCGCCATGATAAAGCAAGCATCATGCATAACATCTCGCTAAAGAATGAGCAATCTGTGAACAACACGAGTATGCAAACAAAAAGACAACAAGAAAAGGGTATCACGTATGCGCACGAGATGTTCGAGGTCAACTCAGTTGCGGTCCTCTCGTCCATCAAGCCAACTGGTACATTGGATGCAGCGAATAGACTAGATAGTGTTAGTCGTAAGCCCATCTTGAGGTTCGACCGTCTCACCTTTTCGTTGATGCGCTGTCTGCAGTACTTGCACTTCTTTGTGTGCTTGATGATGGGTTCGGACGAAGCAAGTTGCCACAAGTGCGCGAGTCCATAGAGAGCGATGCCCAGCACAAGAAAGGATATCATCTGGCCAACAAAAGATCTACCAGCTGTGAGTTTGGATATCCTGAAGACTTTGAGAATGCCTACCCATATGCTAGGACAACGGCACCGTCCTCTTGCGCCTGATGAAGGGTGTTGTAGCCGGTTGTCTTATTGTAGTTTGGTCCTTTTTGCAGAACGGCAAATTTCTCCTCCATGTTTCTGTTGAGTGGGAGGAGAATCGAGATAGGTGGCATTAATACATCGCTCACGAAAGACTTTACTAAATCTGTGAAAGCGGCCGCAAGACTATCCAGTGTGTTAGTCGCCTTCACCCCAAATCCAGGAGACTTCATACATCAAACCAACGGCAATCTTGAGGATATCATCTTGAAACGCAAAGTCGACGAAGCCTTCCCAGAAGCGCTTAACTCTCTTGTGGCCTCGACCAAGCAGAGACTCTGACTCTCCGGAGCCAGACTCCTCGTCGTGAGATCTACCAGGCATGATGCGATAGTTTGGACGTGATGTTCTCCAAAGGCCAGACAGCCAGGACATGGGCGAGGAGCCAAATGATCAAGTGGTGTTGATGTTTAGATAGCCTGAATGCTACCGATGCTATAATGACTTGGCCGTGGAAACTAGAATCAAGAACCAGATGCCGAAGTGCCACGCGCTACACGCTGTTGTTGGTTGGTTCCTGTGACGTCATGCGTACTCAACCGCACTTACAGGGTAACTGGCCGGCTTACACCAGTTACCACCATACAGATAAATCAATAATCTATCCGTATGTGTGAATATATTCGAGGAACTAACAGTTACCAAGTAGAATAAGTAGAACATGATAAGCCGTATAAGGGTTGCTAAGTGCTTCGAAGGGCCTTTCTCGAAACTAAACAAGGTTGGGGATCGTTATGAAACAAGCATACTCGTGAGACTACTGGTATTCATACAACGAGCAATAGTGAAAGCCTCGAAGTAAATATATCAACAGGGCTAGAGCTTTGCGATAATACTTCTCATATCATGGTACCTCGTGTATTAAATCTTCTCGCGAACCTGAGAGAATTACACGATATAGTGCTTGTCATAAGTTTGACGAAGCACAGGCTGGGGGAGGAAAGAAAACTTAGGATCTTGGTCCTAAGTGATATAAAGACTTAGGTAACTTAGTGTAAGTTTAGGATAAATTTAATATAAATTTAGGATACCTTTTACTAAGTTTATTTTAACACCTTATATTAAGGTCTGAGGTTTTCTTGCTCCTTGAGGATAGGACAATTTGATTGACAGAAACAAATACCTTTGCGTAGAGATTAGATAGACCAGCTATCGCATTACTATCTGAGTATCTAGATGTCCCAATCTTCTGGTTTGTATAAGAAAAGTCCAAGGAGGGAATCATTCTGAAACTGCAAAAGGAAAGTAAAAACACTTTGGTATCATAGTCGCGCCCAACCTGGTTAACAGAAAACCAATCATCAGTCTAGTCATCATGCCTCATCAAATCTAGTAGCTCCCCTTTCGTGGCTTCCACTGTCTCTTCCTCTCACGTCGCATAAGACACAAGTGCATGACCCAGTAGATAGCTGCGATAATCATGAGAGCAGCAGCGGCCCAAGTCAACGCAAGGAACTTATTTCCAACAGACGCCGACAGTCCAACATCATCGCCGACGTCGTTGATCTTGTTCACACCCTTCTTGCCAGCCACAGTGACGACAATGCTGGCGATAAGGAGCACAAGTGCGGCGAGACCCGAAAGAATGACGTTGACGGCGTTGACGCCGCGCCGAGCGAAGAGGAAGAATGCGCCGGCGCTCGCGACCATGGCGAGGCCGGAGAAACCCACTGCAAGGACGTAGAAGACGAATGTGACGAGAAGAGCCGTGTTGAGAAGATCGATAGAATCTTGGATGTCATCGGGCCAGTTAATGTCAGCAAGATTCAGCTTGAACGGACCGACCTCAAGTTGCTTGTCGAGCATCTCGGTGAGGTTGAAGCGTTCTATAAGATTAGCAATCGTTATAAATCGACGATAGGGTTCTACTCACTCTCGGGGGCAGAGTTGGTGCAGTTTGTGACGTTATATCCAGCACCAGGACTCGTGGCATTGGGCTTGTACTCTCCATCACATGTGGCCATGATATGAATGGAGTACCACTCCGAAATACCAATGGTATCGGCCAGCTTGTCTGCAACGTCGCCAGTGATGTTGTTGATCTTTCCCTTGATATCGTCCTTAACTTCGTCCCACTTGTCGGTGACCTTGCCAAAGAAGCCATCATCTTCATCGTTGTCATTAGAAGAAGCGTCGCTGTCAGTATCGAGAAGGTTATGACCAATCATTGAAGTGTTGAGCTAAACTGTCAGCTTGAGTTCTTGAGAGTTCGCTTCAAACCTACCCGTGCAACAGAATATTCTTCCATAAACCCTTCCTTGTGACCAGCAAAAAGGCAGAGCATTGAGAGGATAAAGGCCACCATGGACAACACCAGGGGCAAGAGGACGAAGAACCTCGACAACATGGTTACGGCGTATGATACTGCGAAAGCGGAGTGTCTTCAAGTTGTAGAAATACGAAAATCACCAATTCAAAGGAATGTCCAGTAGACACCGGGGAAGTCGTGTTGACTTTGCGGGTGGTGTAGTGAAATAAATACTTCGCTAGTACTGAGACCCTGTCCGTCAATGATGCAAACTCCGACAGCGCATAACCAAGGATGATTCGCGCACAGAGCTTCAGAAGAGTCTACCAAGCCAAGCTAAAAAGAGCACAAACGCCAGAGATTCAGAACAAGCTCAAGGCCCGTGTTCATGAGCGCATCGCCGTGCAAATCATGACCCCAAACAACGGCCAAATCCGAAACAGACCAATCATACATGGAGCGCTTGCGTCACTGGCTGGACTGCTTCTTTTGTTTCTTTTCTTGGCTGGGGATTCTTTGAGGGTTGCATCAAGAATGGCTGGGAAAACCGGTTGTGCAGGGGTCAAGCTGGGATGGACGTCAGCCACTTGATCAATCGACAGTGGACGCGTGTGAAACAAAAGGGGACAGGGGTTAAGAATTGGGTCTGCTTAATCATTGTTTCTATGTTTGTTCTTTATTTCGTGAAAGAGGCCTCTTTCTCGTATTTGATGCACTGTTGATGGTGGACCGTATGGGTCAGTTGACTGAATCGAAGATGGATATGGACCCTGAACATCTTCATTAGAGTTGTGCATGGTGTAAGCGGGTGAGGCTTGCCGATAGACCGGTCGAGACGTGATTCACTGCCTCGCTTCTTTGATGCTTGCAAGAGTGAAAGACTCTAATGCCAGCCGCCCTCAGTCTGCTCTTCCTGTCTTCTGGCGATCAATGCCGATGATACTGAGAGATTGTCCAACCGTGGTCTTCCAACCTTGTTATTCTAACTATCCTCGTCCACCCAGCATCCAAGAGCGGGTCATCCGCTTATCTATCCGGTCGGCTTCCGTAGCTCAGTTGGTTAGAGCGTCGTACTAATACTTCAATCCGAGTGTTCGGTAATGCGAAGGTCTCAGGTTCAAGCCCTGGCGGGAGCAATCCCAACGCCTTCCGGATGTTTCTTTTTGTCGATTTCTTCGATTCTCGAAGAGTGGTTGTGGTCATGATGCTGACTGGTGGTGATGAAGTGGCTAGTGTTGAGTAACGATAGACACGTAGTGTATGTATGTAGCACTGTGAGCAGGCATGAACTAGTTGTTACTCAGACTTGTTACTTTGACTATCGGGATGATCGAGTCTTTCTTTGTCACACTGAACGCTGGGCCAGAGGCAACCATGATCCCAATTGCTTCGACCTCAAGGCCCCAGGTAACAAACACTAAGCATTGTAAGCTCGACTACCTTACACAGGCGATCCCTCTACAAGAGCATATTCTCATGGGCTCATTTAACCAAGCTACAGCACTACACTCGTATTTCCAGGCGCTTAACTCAGAGTCGTACCATCGAATGAGTTCCCTGATCCAAGAATGCGTCGTCAACTATTGATGATCCACGTTACCAACGACCCACGTATGACGAGTACAGAGCCTAAATAAAGATGAGAAAAAATGTCGCACAACTTTAACAGAGGTTAGAGACGTGGATTATCTCCATTGAAGCAGATAAATGACTCGTTTGCTTCTGGCTCTTCTTCCACCACTTAGAGCAGTGCTCAACGGTTGATTTTCAGCCATATCTCAAGCCTCGAACTTTACTGCTCAAAGGCGACTTAAGAAAATGAAGCTTATTCTTGATCCAGGTTACTTTGCAATGGCCTGTAGACTGGCGCTGTAATAATAACATCGGTATCCCTGCTTGAATCGATATTGAATCTTAGAAATTATGTTTCAGGAGCCGCTGTCAAGATCTTAGCCAAAGCCAAGACACGGCTATGCTCCCCGGAATCTTCTTCCCGGGGTAACTGACATGGTTGCTATTTTGGGCTGTCTCATCACCATTCCCTGGGGTTGCTTCCATTCCACATTTTAAAGTCATCTCTGTAACTAATCGCCTCGAAATTTCTTCTGGCCGTTTCTTTTGTCGTTACCAACGGCTATCGGCAAAATGCGCATCCTTGGCCCGAATTGACTTTTCATGGCGTCCTTCGATCGAAATTCTACGAAGCCGAATCCACACTTACACAAACTTCCTCACACTGGCTGCCTCGATACTTAACCACGTATTTCACCCTAAGAGTTCACCATGAACACAGTGTAAGGGAGTGACACGTCCTGGCCTTTCTTTATCCCGCGAGTGGCGTGTAGACTTTCCATGGACGACTGATCGGGAACTGATGAGGGCGCCTCAACAGCTGATGGGGTCGATGGAGTGACTTGAGATGGACCTATGTTGCCACTGGTTTGCTATGTGGATTCGTAAGTGACTTTGTATTCTTGGAGTAACTAGGCAAGTTGAGTGAAGATTCTGCCTCGATCGGGCCTCGAATTGGCTCGGATGCGTGCGTGTCTGCGTGTACCTGCATAAGTACGTAGAATTATTCATCTTGACGTGTCTTCGATCTAGTTATGGTTCACGTTGTTAAGACAATCTCATTTCCGTCTCTCTTCTCTTTCCTGCCCATCTTCCATATTTCTTTCTAGTACCTTTCTCTTTTTCCTAAAGACATACTCTCGTTACTATAGTCCAGAGTTTCTTGTATTTGCGTTACACTAGTACCATACTATCAGTCACAATGCCTTCCATCAACAGTCTCCTCACAATAACCCTCGTAGGCTCGGCTAGCGCTGCGTTCCAGGGTTTCAACTATGGCTCGACGTTCACAGATGGAAGAGTGAAGGCTCAGTCCGACTTTGAGAACGAGTTCAAGACCGCCGCTGGTCTTGAGGGCACTGGCGGCGCCTTCACCAGTGCTCGCCTTTACACTATGATCCAGGGTGGCTCAACCAACCAACCCATCTCTGCTATTCCTGCAGCCATCAAGACCAAGACCAGTCTGCTCTTTGGTCTCTGGGCTTCTGGTGACGGCTTCGCCAACGAGATCGCCGCTCTTAAGAACACTGTCGACCAATACTGTGGACAACTCGACGACCTTGTCGCTGGTATTTCTGTTGGAAATGAGGATCTCTACCGCATTTCTCCTACTGGTATCAAGGCCAATGAGAACCCGGGTACCAACCCTGATGTCCTCGTCGACTACATTGAGCAGACTCGTGCTGCTATCAAGGGCACTTGCCTTGAGTCTGTCCCCATCGGTCATGTCGATACATGGACTGCATATGCCAATGCTTCCAACAATGCTGTTATTGAGGCCTGTGACTGGCTTGGCATGGATGCTTATCCTTATTTCGAAGATACCAAGAACAACCCCATCTCAGAGGGTGCGAACCTCTTCAAGGCTGCCTGGAATGAGGTCAAGGCTGTTGCCAAGGGCAAGGAGATCTGGGTCACTGAGACCGGATGGCCCGTCAGCGGTAAGACATATGGCAAGGCCGTTCCCTCTACCAAGAATGCTCGCACGTTCTACGAGGATGTCGGTTGTCCTATGTTTGGAGATATCAATGTCTGGTGGTACACACTCCAGGATTCTGCTCCCCAGACTCCTAACCCCAGCTTTGGCGTCATTGGCTCCGAGTTGACCGAGAAGCCCCTCTACGACCTCAGCTGTGATGAGAAGAGCAAGAAGGGAACTCTGGTCAGCCGCAGTAAGGATGCGTCCGGCAACGTTGAGCACCGCTTCGTCAGCCCTTCGTTCGCAACTGGTAACAATACCAACGGAACTGTGCCTGTCGTGCCTGGCACTCCTACTTCTCTTGTGCCCACTCCATCTTCTACCCCCGGTAACGGTGGTTCTACCGCAACTCCTTTACCTGGCAGCGGTGCTCAGCAGCTCAACTCAATGGGTGCTGCTGCTGTCGCATTCGTTCTTGCCGCTGCTCTGTTGTAAGCGGGGATTTTATGATGAAGTTATGATTTTTCGGATATAGAATCGGAATTGGTAATGGGCATTGAGACAGGACAAAAACAAGGCGTACCTGAGTACATACATATGAGCACATGGTTCACCAATGAGTAGGCATGTGTATACGATGAGAATTGAATAATATGAGTTCTACAGTTTCGAGGCATCGGTCGACTGTGACATGTGATGAATCAATTGATGGAGATAAAAGGTAATGGGAGCAGAGCATTATCTAATGGAGCTCGTAAGCGAAGAATCCCCGACATGTTTACAGAAAAGATATCAATACAATATACCTGTCCGTAAAAGAGAAGAACAGCGATTTGAAGGAGGAAGACGATTTGTAATTTTGTAATACTTTATACCTTGATCTCTTCCGGGATAATGAAAAAGTCAATATAGGGGAAACTCAAGATTAATGTAATTGGCCGAGAGGGCTCTTGCCTTTCCTTCTTCATCAAGGTAAGGTACCTACTGACCGGAACTGACAAGAAGGGAGCATGAGAGAAAAGCTGTGTACATGGCGATGTAGCAGTAACAACACTTTTATCTCATCTGCTCGCGTGACCAACATGAACCAACGAACGAACGAACGAACAAAAATAAGCTTTAGGATCATTTTAGGAAGCATTGTCATAGTTTAGAAGGGGTTTCCTAATATTTAGTTCATTGAGTCCTAATTTAGATAATATTATCCTAAAGCTTATGATGATATGGTAATGGTTATCAGGTTTCACATTGGATTTTTTGGTGAGGGCGTCAATAAGGTAGCTCTGGAGCTCCCCTGCATGGAGTGGATACTTCAGCCTTCAGCTGGGCGCGCAGCGTGCTCATTGGCCGACTCATCTTGGCATCCAAGCCCCTCCCCCTGGCTTATCCGATCTGCCTCTAGTCTAGGAATATCCCCATTTCATCCCCAGTTTCAACTTCAACTTCGACTTGGACTTGGATTGAAACAATACAAGTCAAGTTGAGTTGTTCTTTTTGACCTCTTGTTCCCAATTTTATTCTTCTTGAACAGGGCCACTCGCTCCTTTGCCTTGTTTTTTTGTTGTCTTTCTCTTTACTTTTTATACAATAACGAACCTGTCTTTGTTAAGGACAGATATAGACATGGCGCTCACCCGTAGGAGCGTCGTTTGCTCGGCTGTCTGCCTTGCACTCCTTGTCGGCCTTGCATACGCGGGCCATGGCCACGAACATGCTGAGACTGTGAACAACGTCAATATTGACAATATGAGTCTCGAGGAGCTCGACACCCAACTCCAGGTACGCCAAGTTTAGCTCTCCCTCGAAACGTCCTGTGCTGACCCAATTCCTCTAGACCTGCCCAATTGTCGAGCAACTCAATGCCGCAAAGCACGCACACCATGCTGCTGCCCCCTCGTCGATGACCTCGCGCCTCTTCGCCGTTCTCTTCCCTGGTTCACCCGCCGTAAACGCCCTCCTTGCGACCCTCTACATCTCCGGCCCTCCAAACTTCCTTCTCGCCCTCTGCCCTACCAACATTGATCCTGCTTCTCTTTCCGTCATGGTTGCTTTTGCTGTGGGCGGTCTTCTCGGTGACACTCTTTTCCACCTGCTCCCTGAGATCTTTGTTGGCGAGGATCATGATGAGGCTGTCAAGTTCGTACTTGTGGAGCCTAACCGTAACCTTGTGCTTGGATTGGGTATCCTGGTGGGCTTTATGACATTCGTCGCTATGGATAAGGGTCTACGAATTGCTACGGGTGGAGCTGGTCATGATCACTCCCACGGACATGGTGATGCGCACGCTCATTCTCACAGTGAGGATAAGGCTGTTTCTTCCGGCGTTGATGCTATGGATAGTCTTGTCAAGTCTCGCAAGAAGGGTAATGAGGACAAGGGTACTGCTGTTGCCAATGCTGTTGAGAAGCCTGAGAAGGAAATCAACCCAAGCGTCAAGCTGGGCGGCTACTTGAACCTTATGTATGTTGATTTCATGGCTTTGATCTTTTGAAACTGTACTAATACTTACAGTGCCGACTTTACACACAACATCACCGATGGCTTGGCCATGTCTGCCAGTTTCTATGCCTCTCCTACCATCGGAGCTACCACTACCGTAGCAGTCTTCTTCCACGAGATCCCACACGAGGTTGGCGATTTCGCTCTTCTTATCCAGTCCGGCTTTTCTAAGCGAGCTGCCATGGGCTCGCAATTTATCACTGCCTTGGGTGCTCTCCTCGGTACTCTCATTGGTATTGCTATTCAGGAGTTCGGTAGCCCTAGCAGTGACGTCCCCATGGGCCGTAACGAGGGTATCTGGGGAACTAGCCTGGTAAGTTATACAAACACTCACATCCCGGGATTAGTTGCTGACTTGTTGTAGACATGGGGCGATATGCTTCTTCCCTTCACTGCTGGTACATTCCTCTACGTTGGAACCGTTGCCGTCATCCCTGAGCTTCTTGAGACTGGTTCTAACAAGGCTAAAGAGCTGAAGAATATGCTCATTCAGTTCTCGGCCGTGGCTATTGGCGCTGGTATTATGTTGTACATTTCGTGGCACGACTAGAGTATATGTGAGTCGATATATGTGTTGAGAGCTGTGTATTAGATGAAGCGGGTGTAGATGTGAGTTTGAGATATCATGGGTTTGTCATGCGTCGTTTTGATACATGTCTTTCCTACTGGGAGCGAGTGTGCCTGAGAATAGTTCAAGCTGATTTGATCTCCTCCTGGCGGTTTGAGAGTCCAGGAAATCAATTTTTTATGAAAGATTTATACTATACAGTCGAGGCTTAAGTCTAGGCCTAGGAATTACCAAGCTTGTAACAAGAAAACTATGCCCTCACAGTATGTGTTCTAAGTGATACCTGGCATCTCAACGATAAATCCGAGGCAAATTTCGGTTCTTGTTCCTTTGCCATAAATCAAGTCCGCTGACCTCATACATATTGGTCGGAGATCTTCTTCGTCCTGGATTTCAATCTTTTGTGAGACGTACCCTGAAGTCGAGCCTGAGGTGAGAATTCTTAGAAAGTTGAGATTCTTGTCTAGGCTGCTCTTTCCAACGGTTTGTCCCTTTACTACTTGAGATCTCTCAAGTTCTACTACAAGGCTTCTTGGTGCCCATAATGCTATGCAATCCTCTTCATCCATATCGCTGATTGGAAAGGTCTGCTTAGCACGTGTAATACTGCTTCATTTCTACCCAAAAGTGTTGAGATACCAAAAGTTTATCTACATGTCAGTGGCAATCATATGTGTAATGACGACTTTGTATCGGTAATTGTAACTTATCTAGTAGTAAAACAGCGCTGTAATATTACTATAGGAGTATTTATGATTGCTGCTCTGAATAGGCGAGAGAACCTTGGAATCATTGCTAATGAAGAGAATTGGCAAAGACTTAATAGTGACCATCACGAATAGTTATTATGATTACAGAATATTCTCATAGTATCCCTTTGTAGCGGTGAGTGGGTTGATATCGAATAAATTCTTGTTTCTTTTTCTACCATGTATCGCCACTGAAACAGGAACTGGTGAGAACCTCATCAAGCGGGCGAAACCAAAGATAACCCCACAAGCTCTCAATCTATCACGGATAAGAATCACTAATCAACATCGATGGCTGAGCCGCAATTTCATTAAGCACCACCGCTGGTCGATGTTATCAGATCAACGAAATAAGCCTTTCGCTCGGCAACCGGACACCCACCATCAGATCTTTTACAAGCCAATGATACGACAGAGCGCAAGCCCCGGGATGGTCCTTGGACCCCTAAAACGGTACTTGTCGAGCAAAAAGCCCAGGGCTAGGGCATCTTCATGCACGGCGGCTATATCCATAGTAGGTGGACCGCGGGTGAGCGACGCATCATCAGATGGAATGAGTTAGAGCCTCATTAGTGCACATGACATGGATGCTGTTTGTGAATGTGTTTCCGGTATCCGGAAAGTGGAAAGATTAGGGGGTTTACGGGTTCACGGAATGAGCGCAAGAGTCAGAGATGGAGAATGGAAAAGAAACTATTTGCCATATAATATCACCATATGGAGCAGTGGCAGTGGAGTGTAAGGTGCTTCCTCGGTATGATGCAGGGCAAGAAACCATCTACGTCTGAGCTTGCGTGTGCCTCCACGAGTGGCTCACAATCTCTCTTGCCCTGAGCGCGGCAATGTCATGTCGCGATAGAAACGTGGAGAGTGGATCGCGATCAAGGTGAAGCCACTCATACCGAGAGTGACCTGTGCTGAATGAGTTGGCTCTTGGCTTCCTAATTAACACAAGCCCAGGTGGGTTTAACGGTGGGTCAAAGGAAGAAGAGAATTTTTCAGGTCTGCTGAGCTTAAGTGCAATATCGCTAGGTGTAGCTATCGTGAGGAGGGAAGAAAGTGTCAATATCGGAATTGAGACCGGTTGAGTGAAAGGTGGATATTCAAGACGAAGAGGTTGGAGGGGAATGAAGAAAAAAGGGGAGAGAGGTGTGAGTCGAGTCAAGGTTTGACTCACCGACTCCAAGATGGGGGCGAAAAGGGTAAGGAGGAGAAGAAAAATGGTTGAATTGAGGGTTGAAAGCACAGAAATGGAGTATGCGATAGCTATGGGAACAGACTTTGAGGTTGGTTCAACTATCGTGAAGTTGAATCTTGGTGTTTTGGCGTTTCAACGACGATCAACACCTTCAGATCAACAAGACAGTTTGTGCCTGGCCGAAAGGAGAAGGCATGCAAGGGCCATTAGCCAACCAACTGACACGAAGCCGGCTCGGAGACGGTGAGAAGATCGCTTCAGAGACTAGCACCATCTCCAGTTTCTGTTAGCTACAGTAGCTTCAAAACTCTGCATGAGGATGGGCTGTTCCACTTCTGCAGAGCGGCCTGAGCTTCCCCGTGTTATCTCGAAATTTGCTTCTCCCCGCATCTGGGCTTGAATGCTTTGTTCGTGATCTCCTTCCTGCCGGTAGCTCAAGAGCCCATATTTACTACGACTGTGATTGTGGTGGCAGGATTCTGTTGCGTAAAAGAACAAAGTGGGACATGGAATGTTCCCCAGAGTAAAGATGCACGTCTAGTTGTGAGATTTCCTAATTGATACTCGTGAGCTGGGGACATCTGACGATATCGGACCCTGACATGGCGAAACGAGAATTTCCATCCAGCCACGCTTCCTAAATAAGAACACGTTGTTAGCTGTTGTGGTGCGGGATGCCCGTCGAAAATCGGCCATTGGCGGCGGCATCGTGCGGCATCGTGATGGCCTGGACGGTCTCAACTCATGGTGGGAGGGGCAATTGGAGAAAAAGGGAAAAAATTAGCCGCCAGCGAAGGAGAAAGGGATAAGGGAGGGAGGGTCAAGACTGGGGGGTGTAACGGAGTGGTGAAAACAGTGAGTAACAATATCACATAACGCCATGAGGGGAAATGAAATGAAAATGAAAATGAAGCCCACGATGCAAAACGAGACGCTGCCACGCAACCATTCGAATCGTGAACTCGGGGTCCTTTCGCCAATGTTGACTCGTGGGGGGCTTCACTAAAAGGTAGTTATCCCCAGGCGAAGCGCCCCCCATCTCCAAAGCTTATACAGCCCGTCTCGTCCTGACAGGGATAGCACTGAGGAGAAAAGGGCTAACGACATCTGCGTGTCGACGAAGACAGAGTCAGACTCAGTAGTGAATGGAGTCAAAGTTAGGAATCGCGGGCGAGCTAGGCCAAAACTCCAGGTTCGAGAACCGGACCAGACGTCGAAACGGTTAGGTTAAGACTTTGACCCCAGCATTTGCCATCGCCAGGCCTTATTGACTCTGATGCGCCAGGTCGAAACAGGAATTCCTCATGTAATGGGAATTGTAGTATGCGACTCTCCCCCCTCTTGGGCTTTAGACTCTAGAACATCTCACGATGCTCGCCTACGTTTCCGTGGTGTAGCCTGTCTAGTATTAGGCACGGAAAGGCGGCAGCTGAAGCAAGCTCTCATTTTCTGACCGCCGGTTTACGGCATGAGGGAGAGGGAAAAAAAAGACCATCGCCCGGTTGCCCGGAGAGGTGTGACGGGAGATGGGGAGAGGATGAGGTGTATCAGGTTTCTCGTAAATTTCCATCCAGATACACCTATGTTTTTCGGTTAACACCAACCCGTAGAGGTTCATATTTCACCCTCAGCGAAATTTTCGGTGCATCACAATTGCAAAGGCGAAAACGTGGGGAATCATGAAGTCATTGCAACTCCAGTTTCTTCCCCAGTTTGCGTGAGTTCACCGTCATCATCAAGAGCCTAATCCAAGGCATCAGGAATTTGTGCCGCGCAAGTGACGTCCCAGATCTCGATATCTGCATCTTGTTCCCATTTTTGTAGGGTGAAAGGAATAGTAGCTCCGGCCTGGAGCGTGGAGATGGCTTGAGCTGTGATGGTGTGAGGAGCTGGGCGAGGGTGAAGGTGAGGCTCTTGGAAGACGGGCCGGCTCACACCAGAAATTGCTAGAACCATGCAATGAGTGCATGGAAAGCATGGAACAAATGGAAACATGGCTGGCTAGAGGTGCCTTGCAGCCTGTCAATCATAGCTACCTACTTATGCATTGTGCTATGCTTTGCTATTATTATGCAATACTTAACTCTCGTAACCCGATGGCGCAGGCCGTGAATCTCCGATTAGCTCTGTCCCTGGCCATCCATGATGACTCTTTTTTCGGAGCATCCCGAACGACATTTCCAATGTTTACTTCGAAAGGATCTCTACTGAGACGCTGAACTACATACAGGAGACAGTTTAAATTGAATTGAACATTTGATTTGGTAATTTAGTGATCAACGGATTCTCATCCGCGCCAAGAAACTGTAGCGTCCTACCTTAACCCAAAGTTAATCAAGCAGCTTCAAGACCTGAAGCCGACTATCGGATGTTTTATTATTAGCCTTTGAACTGGGCTGTTGGAGATGGTCACAGTCGCACCGGGCCCAGCTGCAAACGCACAGTCAGGAACGGGATCTGTTGGAGAAGTCGGGAATGAACAAGACAAGGCAAACAAGGACCCCTTCGGCACTGAAGAGCCTGTACCACTACTCCACCATCGGCGCTAGTCATGCACGATTTGTCGAACCCCGGTCGAATGGCTCACCAAGCTCGGAAGCCTTTTGCTCATACCCCCACTTCTATTTTTTTTTCTTCAGAGCGAGTCGCCCGTGTAAGTGAGAGACTCAGTTTAAGGTACTGGTACCGCGATGGAGCTCATCGTGGATATCTTTGAGGTAAGAAGAGAGGGTCTGCTGTTTGATCCAGCTCTTCAAACACGCTCTGGGTGTGTTTCGTGAAGAGCAGCAATGGTAAGACTTCCGAGGAGGTCGGATCTGGAAAGGGAAACCCCGTAGCAAAGACTGCAGTCAAGCAATATCATACGTAGATGTTCAATATTGAAAGATGCAAACATGTAAACGCTGTTGTCTTGTCTATGATCAACAATCCGTGCTCCCATCTTAACTTACTCCAAATTCGAAGCCCTTGTTGATGGCTTCTCCAACTCATCACCCCTCTAAAGCTGATTTATTTAGAAGCAAAAAAGACTTTTCTCCAACCTTTCCAGATCGCCTCTATGGCTAAAATAGTGGCTGATGATGTGCTTTTGGCTGCCATCCAACTCACATTCCTTCCAGCTTTCAAACTTTGGTGATTGTCGATATGTCAGCTAGGCGTCGTACCATAATGATTAATAAGGTTTACGTTTTGTGTCGAGAGAGTGATGTTAAAGCACGTCGTCGTCACCATTTGCACCCCCAGGAAATGTATAATAGTGATAACGCAGTAAACGAGCTGTCCCTCTCCTCACCAAATTACCCTCTCAAGTCTCGACCACGATCTAGCAACTATTGCAGACTCGCGAGACCCAGCAACAAGAGCACGCGCTCCCTGGGTCCCACCAACTTACAGCGCGCACACCCCTAGCAATCAACCCCCCTCCCCCTGTAAGCACCTCAGCATCCTAGACAGGGCAAGCTCGAGCACGAACCAAAGTAACGGGTACGGTACCGCCGCATTTCTGTTTTTATATAGAATACTATATATATGACTCTGGCCTTGCCCTCCCATCATATCGTCAAGTCTCATATCAGTATCATTCTGCTCTTTTCGCAATCATCACAATGTCCAACGCTGTATCGGACAACGGACCTCGGTCTACTAGACCCCGTCCTGCCAAATCCGGCATCGACATCAAGCTCGACCAGCACTGGAGCTCAAAGTCGTATACTTCTGGCTCCAAGGTCACAGGAAACGTCATCATCAACACCCAGCGCGATGTTGCTTATGATGGCTTCGACATCTTCTTCACTGGCACTGCCTACACTCGTGTTGACTTTGTCAGCCAATATTCCAGCGCCAACTACGCTTCTCGTCCTTTCATGAAGCTCCGCATGCCTCTCAGCCCGGCAGACTTCCCCAGCAATCGTATCTTCGAGGCTGGTCGCACATACACAATCCCCTTCCACTTTGTTGTTCCCCACCAGCTTACCCTCAGCGCATGCAACCACCCTGTGGAGCATGAGGGTATAAGGGATCACCACCTCCAGCTTCCCCCAACCATGGGTTTCTGGGAGCGCAACGACCAGTCTCCTGACATGGCTCACATTGAATATGGCATCCGTGCCGTGGCTACCAAGAACAGTGAGGAGGAGGGCCGAACTTTGCCCCTTGATAACTTCCACATGGTCAAGGTTCTCCCTGCCATGCCCGAGGACGCCCCTCTTGACATCTGCTCCAAGGACGAGCGCTACTGTCTCTCCAAGACAAAGCCCATCCGCAAGAACCTCTTCTCCGCCAAGCAGGGTGAGCTCATCACTACGGCTTCTCAGCCCAGTGCCATTATGCTCTCTGGAAACTTCCTCAACGCTAGCGGTACTAACTTGAAAGTCAACCTCGAGTTCAGCTCTACCTCCAAGGATGTTACTCCTCCCAAGGTCAACTCTGTTAGCGCTAAGCTCCATGCAACCACTTTCTTCAGCAGCGCTCCCATGACACAGCTCCCTAACTTGGGTTCTCGCGTCAAGCACCAGGGCACCCCCTCGCTCACTTACTCCACCACTACACCTGTCCCCATGCGACCTGATACCCAGCTCACGTGGGAAGATGAAGCGCCTGCTTCTCGACGGGACTCTGGCTATGACAGTGCTTTCTGGAATGAGGGAGAGACATCTGAGTCTGATGATACCCAGCGCAACAAAAAGGCTAGCAAGTACAATGTTCGCCGCTACGCCACTCTCGATGTTCCTTTCAACCTGCCCACTTCCAACAGCAAGCTCTTCCTCCCTACCTTCTACTCGTGCCTCAGCGCCCGCGCTTATATCCTCCACCTTACCCTATCTGTTGGTCCTATGAACACCAACATCAACCTCAGCATCCCTATCCAGGTGGCTGTTGAGAACACCTACGACCACATCGACGACGATGAGCTTCCTTCTTTCGACGCTGCCATCGCCGAGGCTGAAGAAGCCGATGTCGACCTTCACCTGCAGCCCCGCCTCATGCAGGTTCCTGATGCTCGATTCCAGGGCAACAGTGTGCTCCCTGGCTACGAAGACATGCGAATGCGAGCCCAAGTGGCAGTTGCCTAGATGGCAACAACTTTTACAAGCAAAACAACTTAATGGATATTAATGGAGGAGGATCTGTTCCAAAAAGTTCTTATGATACCACGTTTCCAAAAAACAAGGGGGAGAATGGGAAACTTTTATGACCTTTGTTTATTGCATTGCTCAGCGAGGAGTTTTCGAGAATTTTCAAAAACGATTCAATTTTATGTCAAGAATGGTTCTTGGCATCTTTTGGAGTTTAGAGGACGTTGCATATACATACAAGCATCATACAGGGGATGCATTATTGGGATTACATAAAATGGGAATCGGACACCGCATTCCGAAGCGAGTTTTACTATGTTAAGAGACGTGGAACCACCACATGATCCTTTTTGTTATAGAAGAATATGATAATCTTCCAATATTTCTTGCTTTCTTGATGTGATCTGCTGTTCTGCGCGTATTTCTCTGGGTGTATAAAAAAAAAAAGGCATTTTCTTACGTATTAATAATGTCAGACAAGACCACAGTCGACTCACTCGAAGGGGCCTCAAAAAGGAACGTTTCGGAAAAGCCGTCGGACAATGAACCACGTGAATGAATTTGGCCGAAACCGCAGTGGCTACACACGTACCACCAACAGCTGTGGAATCATTATCGCGTTACATCCGAGAATGTTTTGCTTTCCCATGCTATTGCCGTAGCAATCTCATGATCTTCCACTTTGCAGTATACAGACATGCGCTCGAACTTGATTGGCTAAGACTGTGGGACAAGGCGGGATCTTGCATACGGGATGGAGCGGAGCCTGTTTATTGGTGGATTTGGGGTTTGTTTGAAGATCGTGCAGCTTGATCAAGATTTGGTGGAAAAGCTGGGATAGAGAGAGACAGAGACGGCCATCTGGCTTGGTTGCCGAGTCTGTGAACCTTGGTCAATGTCAGGTGTTGATTGATCAATGATATATCTCGAATTGTTTAGTGAGAAATGCTTGTATACATATTACGCATTTGACATGATGCTTAACCTGGTTCATCCTTGGCAATCCCTGCACCGCCAAGATCATTCAATCCGTGGCCGAATGTTTTTGCTTGGGCGGGGAATATCTATGCAGACACAAACTGTATCCCTATGCTCTGCAAGAGAGAATCTTTTCTTTCTTTCTTTCCTTTTTTTTCCCCCGTTCTTTTTGGCTTGAAAGATGTATATAGGAAGTTGTTGATGGGCTTGATGCACGTATTTAAGCGTTCGCTCTTGTTCAAGAAGTCCTAAGGTTAAACGTTCAAAGTAGAGCCAATTTTAATCGTCCGTACCCTGATGTGAGGAGTAAAAACATTCCAGAGACTCCTTCAAAAGTGAGAAACCCTTGGGGACTTTTTCATGATTCTTGTTTCAATTCCAAGAACCCGTCTCGACAGCTATACGGCTGGTAGGCGCGGGTAATCGAAGCGGAGGACTCTTGGGACTGTGGTATGTATTTGGAAATGGCCTCAGTTGGCTGGATCTCTTATGCCTCCTTAATGTTGCCTCCTTAGCATGAGATGAGCCAATGTCTCAGATCCACACATCTACTACGGGCTGTGGTTGTGTCCTCCTTCACCAGTGAACATTGCCTCCTAGTAGATCACTCGAATTGCAACGAAGACGTGCAATAAATGGCTTGGATCCTGAAATGCCTACAAGCACCTAATTACCCAATTGCACCTCGTCTCTCGCGAAATCGCCCTGTCTACGCAGGGGCTCAGATTTCACATACCGCCACTAAAGAGCAAACAACGCCGCTACAGGTTTCAGCGCGAAGAGCGAGGAGATTGTTCCAGAAGCCAGCGTAGTACTGCCAATCATATAAGCTTCAGCCTCGAAAGCGGTGTCGAAAGGACAATGCGCGACAAGTTCAAGTGGACAAAGACGCCCAAGAAACGTGATTTAGGGCTTACGCGGTTTGCAACCAAGCCTTATGGACTTTTCCGTTCTAATTTTTATGTATAATATCTGGGTTGAGTGCAAGTCTGAAGTCGAGTGTACTGTAAGCATGGTCACTGCTTAGAGGCTTGATATTGTTCAGCAGTTTGGTGGCGTTGCCAAGCCAAGACCGTTGTGTTGGGAACTAAACTTCGATTGAGAGGAACAAGAGTTTCTTGGTGGCCCTCTTAATACTCATCATGCGAATAGATGTTGTAGAGTTAACAGTATCTTGCCTTGAATTGCTTTTCAATTGAGAAAGGTCTCCAACTGAAATCATATCAGGAACCATGAACTGAACCCCAATATTCTGGAGTGAAATTAATATAGATCCCGCCGCCAATCGTCCAAGTATAGCGTGCATTGGCCCCTCCTGTCACGTCAAATTCAGGGCGTCAGCCAAATGGACAATACTAAGACCAAGACCTAGTTCCGAGCCATGTTTGCTCTCTAAAGGACAAGAACCTCAGCCTTGTAGAACAGAATTCGAAGATCAACATCAGCTAATCAACGAATAGGTTCTAGTCAACAGATCTGTATGAGTGGAACAATACAAAACCTGGGATATCATGATGTTCCAGAAATATGGACAATACTAAGGCTAGTAGGAAGAGCAATGAGGCCTCGGCACAGGGGCTTCACTTTTCATGGCGAGATACGATAATTGAGACTGTAGAGAGGGTATACAGTCTTCTCCAAGTCAAGTAAGATGAATAGTTATAAGTACGAAGGTCGTTTGCTGCTGAAGAAGAAATCAGATATTCAGTCTCATTCGCTTCCAGCTTCTTCTTCTTCGCTACCCATCTTCTTCTATATTCATTCCCTTTGGTACGTACCTCATCATGGAAGCTCAGGAATTCCGTGAGGCTGCAAAGGCGGTAATTGATGAGAGTAAGTTCTTATATCATAATCATAATAGCCATCATGACTCCCCTCGAGCCACAATGAACCCCGGTTGAACGTCCCCCTTTTCACCTTTCCCTTATAAAGCCTTCCTATTAACACTGCCTCTTTTAAACGACAAACTCGTACTAAAGCTTTCAGTGACTGACTACACGGAAAACGTCGCCGATTACCGCGTTGTCTCGAATGTTAAACCGGGTTACTTACGCCCTCTACTACCATCCTCTCCGCCAAAAGACCCCGAACCATGGTCCGCCATCCACCAAGACATCGAGTCCAAGATCCTCCCAGGCATTACTCACTGGAGTAGCCCTCGCTTCATGGCATTCTTCCCCTGTGCGAGCAGCTATCCCGCCGCTCTGGCAGAGATATATTCCAATGCCTTCAACGGGGCACACTTCAACTGGATCTGTAGTCCTGCTGTTACAGAGCTCGAGACTATAGTTATGGACTGGCTCGCCCAGGCGTTAGGCTTGCCTGAGTGTTTTCTCAGTGGAGGGTCTACACATGGTGGCGGCGTGATTCACGGGAGTATCAGTGAGAGTCTGATTGTCAACATGGCTGCTGCGAGAGATAAGTATCTCGCTTCTGTGACAGCCCATCTCCCTCCCGGCAGTGAAGAGAAGGAGGAAGCACTTTGGAATCTTCGAAGCAGACTGGTGGCCCTTGGAAGCTCAGGCACACACTCGAGCACTAAGAAGGTCGCACAAGTTCTTGGTGTTCGCTTTGCTACCATCCCAGTATCCGAGGCTGATGGCTTCTCTCTCCGAGGCGAGGCCCTCGCTGCTACTGTTGAGAGTCTTCGAGCCCGCGGTCTTGAACCATTCTTCCTCACTGCCACTCTTGGCACAACCGATGTCTGCGCTGTGGATGATTTCGAGGGTATTGCCCAAGCTCTCAAGCCAACCTTCGATACGCCACGGGACATCTGGGTTCACATCGATGCAGCGTATGCTGGTGCAGCGCTTGTTCTAGAGGAATACCAACACTTGGCCAAAGCCTTTTCGTCATTCCATTCCATTAGCTTCAGCCCTCATAAGTGGTTTCTTACCACGTTCGACTGTACAGCCGTCTGGGTTCGTCATCGATCTTGGCTTATCCAGGCTCTGAGCATCAAGCCTCCTTATCTGCGAAATCAATTCAGCGACGACGAGTTAGTCACCGACTATCGCGACTGGCAGATTCCTCTAGGTCGCCGTTTCCGCTCTTTGAAGCTCTGGTTTGTCATGCGAAGTTATGGTATCAGTGGTCTTCAGAAGCATATCCGCAATAGTGTCGACCTGGCGGAAAGTCTCGAAGACAAGATAGACTCTCGTCGGGACATTTTCTCTATTTTCACGCCAGCTCGGTTCGGTCTAATTACAATCCGTATCAATGGCGAGTCAGAGCAACAGATTAACGACCGCACTGAGGCAGTTTATGAGGCCATTAACGCTGCGGGAGAGTTCTACCTCACTGCCACCGTTGTAAATGACAAGTTTGCTATTCGTGTATGCACGAGTGTAACAAAGGTGGAGGTACAACACGTCCAGAGAATGTTTGATGTCTTGGTGCAGACGGCTGAAAATGAGATTGCTAAAGGGCATAAGTGGTTAGAATGTAACTTATAACTGAATGTTTCATATAATTAAGAACGAGAAATACCATTAGGTTATGTGTTGGTGTTGGATATGTAACCATAGTTAAGAAATTCCTCCGAATTTAAGCATATTCTGATAGTAATCAAGATGAGTCTGTGTAAGCCTTCGAAGTTATCAAGGGCCTTCAGAACTAGACCTCTAGTAGTTCATCTCATAATTCGGCCAGAAAACCAGAGTACCACTTGAAGGAAAGAGAAACGACTTTTGTTTTGGAGTAACCGTTTTAAGAATGTTACAATGACATCTAAATGCAACCTTTACGCCTCCTATGTTCATCTCCTCGAATCCCCCATTTCATAATCGTGTACTCATTCATTATCATAACCATTCACCCTCCTTTACCGACTATAGCCCCGACCATTCCGATAATCATAATCATCATAGTCGTCGTCTGGATACCGACTACTCGATCGGTACCTTCGCCTTCCCCTCTCACTATCGCGACTTCGACTTCCCCTTCGATCATCGCAGTGCTCGTGCTTCTTCTTGTAGTTATCAAAGTCGTGACTGAGCCATGTAAAGGCGCCAAGGAGGACGAGAACAATGCCCGGTGTCCAATCGAAGCCGGATTCGCTCTGTTTGACAGGAGGGCCGCGGCGGGGTGGAGGTTGGCGACGAGATTGACGGTGGCTCCGGGGAGGTTCTGAGTATGTGTCTCTTCTTCCCATGGTTGTGGTAATTAAATGCGGTGTAGTAGTTGAGTGTTGTGTGATACTGTGGTGGCTTGCTTGATGATAAAATCAAGGATGGGGTAGAACTTGAGCCCTATTTAAATGGTCGACGTAAGATGCTCCAAGAGTAAGTTCCAGACATATGTCGTATGTGTCTCTCCCGAGTGACTATCTAGGGAGTTACTGTGGTTCGTCGTATTGCGTTTGTATAATATCAATCAGTATGCCATCCACCTAAACTGAAGAATACGAAAAAGCGCAGATTACACGGTTATAAACTTCAAGCCCCCCATGGAATTTAAGACCCTTACCCAACCGTTAGAGACCTCCTCCGCCACTACTGCCGGCTTGCATCTCCGGGGCCACTTAAACATTAAGGGTCGAATGTCATTGCTTAATTCTCAAGTCAAGCTTAACTTGGACAGGGATCATAGTCGGGGGTGACGTGCCTTTGGGGTTGGCATCTTGACGTGCCAGGGCCCAATGGAAGGACCTGGCCCGAAATGATGTCACCAATATCGTCATTTCTCCTCACTTTCAACACTCACAGAGCAATGTCTCATCGGGAGAATGCATCTTCACGTAATATTGCAGTACCAAGGCCCCGTAAGATGATTCTATTTTAGCATGAATAATTGTCTAGATCGAGCTCCGTCGCCTAGGAATAGACGCCTCTACTCTAGCAGAATGCTGAATATTGTAAACGCTCATCAAGTCCAAGTGAACATGATCCATTAGATGCTCGCTCGTCTCGGTGCCATTGTACGTCTCAACGCCTTCTTGGCCTCCGTCTCTTCTACTAAAGGCAAGACTCCTTGCTCTTTCATCTTGTTAAAAAACTCCTGCCCATACTTGTATCCCAGTTGGTACAATTCATCGAATTTGTGGAAGTCAAGAGTTCCATAGTCATCAATTGGTGGACGCATGTAAATGCATCCAGCCATCGTTTTCGCACGTTCCAAAGCATCAACACTCGACACGTATGCCAGTCGTCCTTGAATCTCCGCAAGTGTTGGCGGGTTCGGGTGAGACGAGAATGGATTCCATCGGTTCACAAAAGCCCATGCACCAGAGAGTGAATCACCATACGTCTGCGGCGTGTCATCGTCCAAAGCACCTACATCAATGGCAAAAATAATGTCAACTCCGAGACCCTTCATGTGAGACACGGTCAAATTGTCAATGTAGCCGCCATCCAGTAGCATACTGCCCTCATCGCACAGAGGTGGGAGTAACCCCGCAAGGGACATGGACGCTCTGATATATCTCCACGCGTACCCACTGGTGTGGAATTCGGCTCGACTCTTACTGATATTGGTTGTGTTGCAGTAATATTCGAGCCAGAAATCTTCCATCTGCGTGTCGCCTAAAGCCTTGAAGATACCACGGTTGAATTCGTGTCCTGTGGTGTAAGATGCAGAGGGATACGTCAGATCAAGAGCAAACCGCCATAGACTGGCCATTCGCCCTGCAAATTTCTTGGCAAATCCAAACATAGGCACGACATCAGCATGCCTGGCGTACAGAGCGCCAACAAAAGCACCGATCGAAGTTCCTCCAACTAGATCAATAGGAATTCCGGCTTCTTCCATGGCTCGGATGATACCAATTTGAGTGATGCCTCGAGCACCGCCTCCGCCAAGAACAAGTCCAATGGATTTACCACATAGTCGTCGTGCCAGGCGATGGAAATCGCCCTTATAGGGAGAATCGGGTGAGTAGTACGGCGTGTGGTGCACCTTGCGAGACGTGTATTTTTGAATTTCAGCCTGTAAGACCTGAACACGTTCTTTGAGTGCTTGACCAAGTTTCTTGGGGGGATGGACTGGCATCTCGTTTGTTCTGAAAGCCATTTGAATATGGCAGTGGCCACCGTTGATCCACATACGGTTTTGCAGCCAAGCTCGAGTCAACCCAGGCCGTGAATAACGCTCAGCATGAAGTAAAACCAACACTTTTCTAGCGGTAGATTTCATGCCAAGCATAAAGCGTTCGTATTCACCAATAGCTGGTGATCCTTCGGCAAGACCCACCAAAAGGATGCTGTCAGCTTGCGTGATACAAGTCTGTGTCCACGGCGAGTTGACGTTCGTATCTAGAGCCAATATGTTAGCTCGAGGCTCTTGTCCGAAAGTCCAGAAAGTATGTTGTAACGAGAATAAGTCAGGAAAAAATTAGAGTTAATAGAACCAACATCGGCTTTGCCTCTGGAGTCTATGTGTGATATTATCATCATAAAAGGAATGGCTGAAGAAAAAAAAACAAGTTATTGCTTACCTGCAACATAGACAACCAGGCCATACTTCTCTTCCAGATCAGCAAGATATTGAGAAAGCCTGAGCTTCCCCATCTTGTTGAAAGCATGCTTGCCGAGGTGGTTAAGAATGGCGGCCTGGTTGAGGGATGTGGCCCCATTAGCTGGACCGACTTGCGCTAGGGCATTCATAAGGCGGTTCCCGAACTCAACAACAGGTACACCCGCGGTAACAGGCAAAATTGCTACAGTTCGTAGATTCATATTGGACTTGCGCATCAAAGTTTTTGGATTGGTGCTAGCATCCTTGTACGAGAACTTGGAAGTCTCATCAACGATTGCCCTCATCCGTGATGCAATGATCTTTGAAATTTTGATGGTGATATTCGGATGCTCTTGTGCCAAGCTGTTGAAGAGTGTTCGGGGGAATTTCACCAACTCCGTATCTCGAATAGCATGCAGAGTCCCTGGGCGAGCAGTTTCTGTAAGCACCTCCAGCTCACCGACACTGTCACCTTGTCCGTATTCGGCCAGAGCCGTTACGCCGCCACTGCCGCCCTTTCGCTCCTGGACCAAACGAAGGCGACCGTTGAGGACGATATAAATTGCCTCGCTTTCATCGCTTTCGTGAAATAGCACCTGCCCTGCATTGACTTGAACCCATTCCAGAGCAAAGTCAATATGTAGAATCAGGCGGGGCAAGATGTTGGTCAGCCTCTTGGCCATAGTGAGGAGAACAATCGGATAGCGGTCAACAATCCGCTCTAGCGAAGCGCGAGGCAGGAAGCCTACATAGACATCCGTCTTTGCGACAACATCGATGAAAGACCGATATGAAGACACACTTCCGATGTAACCAGCCAGCCCACCCGGTTTGACCAAGGCAATGCTGCGACGAGACTTCTTCGATGTTGATTGCTGCGTCTCGACCTGATCTCTTGCAGCTTCGGTCCGAGCCAGATTGGGGAAAGAACCCATTTCAGAAGGATCTGGGGATGAAGGAACTGGTTGAGATGAACCAAATCCGTTAGATTGTAAGATGTTGTGAGCATCTGCCTCACCAGTCGTACCAATGTCTAAGAACCCATCGACGACATAGTACAGACCAGGGTTTCGTTCTCCTTGCTCTACGAGAACAGAGCCTTTGGGAAAGAAGACGATCTCAACCTCATCCTTCATGTCACTCGCAAGACCCTGAGCGCTCACAGGAGCATGCAAAGCGGTTCCTCCAGAAGTCACCGACTCAGTCTCGCCGTCAACAGAACCATCGTAAGGAGGCATGAAACCGAATGCGTTGTTTTGGCTGTAAAACTTTGATCGTCGATGATCGAACGACACTAGTCTGGGAGAGCCTTCCATGGACTCGGGCTCGCGGGATGCACTTCCATTGGCATCAAGCCCAAGTGACTTAAACATGCACTCCAAAATAGATGCACGGAAGAGATTGTCTTCATCCACAGTTTCTCGCGGATCCATCGCCATGCGACCAAGCCTCCTTGAATCAAAGGGATCATTGAAAAATCTATCATCCTTTGGATTCGCGCCCTGGTGTCTCATCGAGGCGCCCGAAACGGATCGTTGATCCGCCGGTGAGATACGCGAAGTCCCTCGAGCTAACTGAATATTAGACAGCAGATCTCCAGGGCTCGGAGTGTGGGGAGAAGTTCTTTCGCGAGGTGGTGCAATGGTGTTTGTGACAACCGAAGTCGTACGCAGTTTGGTCATTGATTGCAGCATAGCCTCTTTCCGAAGAGTTGTACTTGACCTTCGCCGATGAGCTGAGGCCGAGTTGTGCAGTGCAATACCCTTCGTGTCATCATCTTCGTCTGTACGTTCCCTCTCGCGCTTGAACTTCTCCTTGAGACGTTCCAGAGCATCACCTCGCAGAATATTGGGGAGCTGGCATACCGTATACTTGATCATGCTCTTCTCTGTCTGCAGTACTTCGCTAGTCAAGCCGAGATAGTTGAATGCTTGCGCAAGCGTGACTCTTTGGAATCTTGAGAGAATAACATGTACAATGTGTGCGGTTGCCTTTGGGTAGATCTTGATGAGTCTTCTGAATGCACTCGCTGGAATGATGGCAATTGTTGTATCAACCGTAGCACGAGCAATAATGTCTGGGTGAGCCGAGCCAGATGTTGCCCTTGTTGGCAAGGGCGGTCTAGTAGGTGGAGGTGTATCGCCATCCAGTGACATGACAGGAATCGCAGCCTGATCGGTTTCCAAGCCAGAAACACCAAGACCTTCGGGCTTCTTCTCATCCGCCTCCATATCATTCCGGGATTGAGGTGTGCCCGGCATGGACATATTGACATCCGAAGGAACACGTCGAAGATGAGGCTTCTCGAAGGTCGGGTGTCTAAGGCCGCTGCTTTTGGCAGGATGCAAAGAAGAGTCCTCCTGATCATCATTAGGACGTAGCCTAACATCCTCTGTAAACAAAGACATGATGGAGAACAGGGATGACATAGGTGCACCATTCCGAACTTCTGTCAGAAGCTGGTATGTCTGTTGACCAGGAGCGATATCGTCCTCATCTGAAGAGTCCAGGTCAAGGTGTCCCCGAGAGGCTGCTGCGGCGCGCGGGCTCCGGTTTGATTTAACAAAGATCTCTACCAAACCATCGACGACGATACAAAAGCCTTTTTCTTCTTCGAGGTTGATGGTCTCGCCAGCAATGAGCTTCCTCGTTTGCATGCTTCGAGTCAACTCATGGAAGACGGGCCGTTCCAGATAACCGAAGATCTTGATAGCACTCAAGAACTCATCTAGGTAGTTTGCCAACCCAGACTTGGTGCCACCTTCGTGGGTGTCTGGAAAGAGATCGATGTCCGGCTCTTTGCGCTGTGGCTCTGGTGGCAGACGAGAGTACATGTTCAGGATGCGATACCTGACAACCCAACTCACGGCCGACACGACCGCCGCCATGATAAACATCCTATAGGAATATTAGCGTTACGAAGCGAAAGATATTATTGGTCAACATACAGTGTAGTAGCGTTCATGGTGACAGTCCAGCTTGTAGAGAACAAGTGGAATAGAAACGAAGGGACATTGATAGTCGCAATTCGAATGACCCAATATAGAATTGTAGAAGTGATGTGAAGAAGAAACCATATCAGCCACCCAAAGAGGCCAAACCATGTGTAAGGCTCATGGGCGGTGACAGCAGGCATGGTGCTCACGATAGAGGGAGAGGAGCTGCTGAGGGCATAGGCGACAGTCTCAGCGACGTCGCCGGCCATTTGGGCGGCATTTGACGGATCAGATGCCATGGCTGGTTATGAGGCTGCTGCGCATCATACCGTAGCATCCTGTAGAAAAAAGAGCCGCGTGGAAGCGGAGGGAGAGTTTTGGAGCAAGGGAGAAATTTGGAGGTAGAGGTTTTATGAACATGGGAAAGGAAAAAAGAGCGTGGCTGCTTCTGCGCGTGCAAGCTTTTAGCTTGTGATCGGGTGCGGAGCTACAGGGGAGCTCAGGCGCCGAGGATTGGCCGGTTCAGGCCCCACCCCACTGAGAAACGGTAGGTGAGCCGCTGAATTTGTTCCGCGTGGGCAGGTAGTGGAGGGGCTACCCGTTGGTGCCGTCACCTTGTGCATCTGCTTGGATAAGCCATCACTTATTCTTTTCTCGATATAACGATCGCGATCCCCAAGTCGATTTATTCGTTAAAAACAGACGGTAGAAGCCTGTTTTGTCTCGTGCCAAGCTGCCACATCCCACATGATCATGCGCTCTTGAGCTCGGCACCCTACGATAGTCTTTCAGATGCCCTTTGCGCAACTCGTCGTCGGCAGCCCAGGCTCTGGAAAGAGTACCTACTGTGATGGCAGTAAGTTTTCCAAGATACTGAATCTTCTGTATCTGTAGACTGACCTATATAGTGCACCAGTTCCTGGGCGCCATTGGGCGAGCCTGTTCAGTCGTAAATCTCGATCCTGCCAATGACCATACAAACTACCCTGCGGCACTCGATATTCGCAACCTAGTTAAACTCGAAGAAATTATGAAAGATGACAAGCTAGGACCTAATGGTGGCATTTTATATGCCCTCGAAGAATTGGAACATAACTTTGAGTGGTTGGAAGAGGGACTGAAAGAATTCAATGAAGACTACGTTCTTTTCGACTGCCCGGGACAGGTGGAACTATACACACACCACAACTCCCTACGGAATATATTCTACAAACTCCAGAAGATTGGATACAGGGTTGGTAGGTGCCCTCTATGGAAATCCAGCGGCTGACCGTGCATAGCTTGTCTGCGTCCACCTCTCGGATTCTTTCTGTCTAACGCAACCCTCGCTATACGTATCGAACGTCCTCCTTTCCCTCCGAGCCATGATCCAGATGGACATGCCGCATATAAACATCCTCTCAAAGATCGACAAAGTCTCCGAGTATGACGAGCTCCCGTTCAACCTCGACTATTACACAGACGTAGACGACTTGACATATTTAACGCCCCATCTCGAATCAGAATCGCCCGCTTTGAGGAGTGAAAAGTTTGGCAAGCTGAACGAGGCTATCGCAAATCTGATCGAGAGTTACGGCCTGGTGCGTTATGAGGTCCTGGCCGTCGAAAATAAGAAAAGCATGATGCACATTCTTCGTGTCATTGATCGTGCCGGTGGATACGTCTTTGGCGGTGCTGAAGGTGCCAATGACACAGTGTGGGCGGTCGCCATGAGGAGTGAGTCATCTATGCTAGAGGTGCAGGATATCCAGGAGCGCTGGATTGATCAAAAGGTGGAATATGACCGAATGGAGCGTGAGGCAGAGGAGGAGCAGGCTCGCATCCAAGAAGAACAGGCCATGGAGCTGGACCAAAGTGAACCATTTGCTCCAGCGGGTGGAATGGACCCCGACTTTGGGGATATGACAGTTCCAAAGGACAGTGGGATCAAGGTAGTTAGAAAAAAATGATACCCGTTCATCAATCCGCATCATCCATTTCTTCATCACTCGACGCGTCGTTGACGTCCAGAACCATTTCGTCCTGATTACGCAGCGAAAGGCTGAGAGAAGATTGGGAGTCCGTATCTTCCTTTGCAGCAAGGATGAGTCTCTTGGCCTGACGAATAGCTTCTTCCTCAGCTTTGCGGATTGTCCCGCTTACGCGTACAACGCGAAAGATACAAGGCCGTCCGTCTTTGACGGGAACATGATCCATAAAGGTCAACGTTGACCAGAGCATTTGATAGTGAGCCCTTGAACATCGTAGGATGAAAGTTGAGGTTGCTAAGGACAAGTATTTTACTAGACATGTCAGGAATGCGAAGCGGTTCAATTTTACCATCCAATACTCACCTGAGCAGCTCATTAAAGCTCCAGATCCACAGTCGCCATAAAGTGACGCGACTTCAGCTCTAATACCCCTGATAAGTGCACCAGGAGTGAGCTTTTCGATGGTTGGTTGGTGATTAAGAACAAAGTCTGGTAAATCTGATTTTGCAGCCTTTGCAGGGTCTGGCAGGTAAACAATGTTGACAAGGAGATACCTTTCCTTTATGCGCACCATTTTGAGGAAGCGGCGGTGAAAGATCAAGCGATGATGTTGTAGATGTTGGCGAATAAAAGAAGTTGAACAAAGGCTTGTAACTGAAGAAGTCGACATGCATCTCCGTGGAAGTTTACTACAGCGGCTTCGGGTCTGCCCCACCAAGACCGGGGCGGTCCAGTGGGGCCGTAGACGAGGGAGCTTCCCCGCCGTCATCAGTTGTTGAACTCAAATTATTAGACGCTCATTTCTCCCTGTAGGAAGCTGTATCTTTTGATAGCCGTACACAGGTACTGATATTATTATATGGAACGGAGTTCTTCAGAAATTGTTACTCATTTCGCGTAAAAACCATGGCTTCCGGTCCGTTGAAGGCGGCGCTTCTTATCGTCTCGACGACAGCAGCCAAAGACGCTTCTGCTGATGCTTCAGGACCTATACTCACACAAGTACTGAAAGATGAAGGTGATGGGAAGTGGGAAATTCACGATACAAAGATTGTCTCGGATGATGTGCTCGCTATCCAACGACAAATAACTACCTGGACCGACAGTCCTGATAGTGTCAGCCTCGTTGTGACTACCGGCGGAACTGGTTTTGCTACTGGAGACTCTACCCCAGAAGTAAGCATTCTATAGAGGTATTCTATGAGCCATTGAGGGCTAATAGTATCTAGGCAGTCACTCCCTTACTTCATAAGCAAGCCCCAGGCCTCGTTCATGGCATGTTAGCAGCGTCTCTCACAGTCACACCCTGTAAGCGATATCGCTTCCAAGATCGTACAGATAGTCCTAACAAGATCATTAGTTGCAATGATGTCACGTCCAGTAGCAGGAGTCCGCAACTCGTCCCTCATTGTGACCTTACCTGGTTCACCCAAAGGCGCCAAGGAGAACCTCCAAGCCATCGTCAAGACACTACCCCATGCCTGTATCCAGGCTGCAGGCGGTAATTCCAGAGCTATGCACTCTGGTGGAATTAAGAAACTGGAAGCTGAAGCAGGCCTCACAGGTGGAGATACCCAGTCTACAGCTGCCGGTGGATGCAGTCATCATCACCACGGCCACGGCCATGGTCATGGTCATGGTCACGGGCATGGAAATCTCGTGAGACACACAAATCCCGGAACTACTCTCTCTAATGATCCTGCACTTGGACCTTCTCGTAGATACCGAGAATCGCCCTATCCCATGCTGCCAGTGGAAGAGGCCCTGTCATTGATCGAAGAGCATACCCCTGAACCGGAGGTTATCTCAGCATCAGTTAATCAGTCCATCATCAACTCAGTTCTGGCCGAGGACGTCAAGGCCAGGGAGAATGTTCCGGCCTTCCGCGCCAGTATTGTGGATGGCTACGCAGTTGTGGCCCCTAAGGATGGCCAGCTGAAGGGCATCTTCCCGGTAACAGCCATCTCTCATGCTTCACCTGGTGAGATCGGGGCTCTGAATGAGGGAGAACTGGCTAGAATCACCACAGGAGCCCCTCTGCCTCCTGGTGCCACGACTGTTGTTATGGTTGAGGATACTATCCTCAAAACAATGTCAGATGATGACAAGGAGGAGAAGGAAGTTGAAATTCAAGTTGATGGAGTAAAGGAGGGTGAAAACATCCGCGAAGTTGGTAGTGATGTCAAACAAGGCACAGTTATCCTCAACAAGGGAGAGACTATCAGCGGTGTGGGGGGTGAGATCGGTCTTCTCGCTTCCGTGGGAGTATCAGAGGCAAAGGTTTACCGTCGTCCTGTGGTAGCCGTACTATCCACTGGCGACGAGATTGTCGAGTACAACCGCCCGGGTGGTCTAAAACTTGGCGAAGTCCGCGACACCAATCGAATTACTCTCATGTCCGCAGCGAGAGAATGGGGTTATGAAGTTATCGATCTCGGCATTGCTAGTGACAAGCCCGGCACTTTGGAGGAGACGCTCCGTGATGGACTCAGACGTGCAGATCTTCTCATCACCACCGGTGGTGTCTCCATGGGCGAGCTCGATCTTCTTAAACCAACGATTGAGCGTTCTCTTGGCGGCACTATTCACTTCGGGCGTGTTGCTATGAAGCCTGGAAAACCAGCCACCTTTGCCACAGTTCCTGTCAAGGACAATTCGGGCCAGCGTGTTACCAAGACCATCTTCTCACTTCCCGGCAACCCAGCGTCGGCTCTGGTTACTTTCCATTTGTTTGTGCTCCCTTCACTGCACAAGCTGTCTGGCGCCTCGACCAACGGCCTTCCAAGGGTCCCTGCTGTCATCTCGCACGATTTCCCCTTAGACCCTAGACCCGAGTATCATCGAGCTGTGGTCACAGTTGGAAAGGATGGGCTTCTCTCAGCTACAAGTACTGGAGGACAACGCAGCTCCAAGGTTGGAAGCTTGAGGTCAGCTAACGCCTTGGTCATTTTGCCCAGTGGAAAAGGAAAACTGGAGAAGGGGTCAAAGGTTGAGGTTTTGCTATTGAGCGCTGTGCAGGCTGCTTAGAAGCCGGTCCAAGTCCTAGTAATGAGCTGCAGCCAAACATACAATGCACATGCTTACATAAAAAAAAAAAAATCTTTAGTAACATATAATTCAAATCTCATCGTGATGTACACTTCAACCTCCATATGATACTGGTACTGGTACAGGTACAGCCAAAATACGTCCTCCCAAGCCAATCTTCCAAACGCCTGACCAAATATTATTGGCGCAATGCATGCACGCGCTCCGTCTCTTTTGAACACACAAGGTGGTGCCGTCGGTAAACCCGTCGGACTTGATGATGTCTAAGGTAATGGATAGGTGACGGACTTATTTCTTCTCGCCGAAGGCAGGGGCCTTGCTAGAGACTAGAAGACCAATGATTAGACCAAACAAGCCAAGCACTGAGCTGAAAATCTCGATGACAAGAATCTTGACGAAGCTAGAGCCGTATAAGTGGTTTGTCTAAGTTATGATGATTTTAGATATATGACGTACAGTGAAGGATCGGCAGCATCGGCCAAAGCAGCACCGCTACCGTTGATTCCAACGGCAACACCGCAGACAAGGTTGCACATGCCGACGGTAATACCGGACCAGAAGAGGGCATATCCAGTGTAGTAGGAGTTGGCGGAGTAGAGCTCGGCTCCAGAGACGTTCTCGACTTTTTGCGAGAAGACGATAGCCATGATGACGCCGTAAATGGCGACAACTTCACAGAAGATAATGGAAATCAAGTTCTTGGTTCGGATACGAGGGGCCTTAACACCACCTCCGAGAATCGACGAGCCGGTAATGAAGATGCCCCTGGAACCAATGCGTCAGAGCTGTGCTATAAGGATTGTTGGTTGAGGGTATACGCACCATGCAGCGCCGACAACAGAGAGACCGATACAAAGCGCGATTCCTAGTGTCGCCCATGTATAAGGCGAAACTGATTCGAGAAAACCGCCGATATCGAAGGACTCGCCACTTCCGGTGAAGAGCATGTCTATACGACAGCATCATAGTCAGTAAAAAGCACAATGGAGCCTACAAGTATCAACGCCTATGGGGAACGGGTTTCGCGTACAAGCTCCAACGATGGTCAAGAACGACCCAATGCCGCCCACTCCATAGTACAGACTCATTGCGACGGTATTCGAATTGTTATCTCGACGATCCAGGCGTTGATGTGTTGGCGATGGTGAGCGTCGGGTCGGATGAAGGTGGCTTATTCTGAGCTTGAAGGAGCTCCTGTTTCAAGGTACCTTGAAGCTGCGATGCGTGTCCAGCACGCAGGCAACTGGAATAACTGGGACCGACGTCACATGATGCGAGGCTGACTGGTGGCTTGTGGCGCGCTTAGTCATTCCCGCTTTGTACATCCCTCGAGGCAGATGCATCTCATCAACCTTGCCCTTGACAAACTATCAACCACCCAAAACCGAAAATAGTAATTTAACGACCGACTTCTTTCGCGCCCGAACTTCAAACCGAAATCATGGCTACCGGAGCGCAATCTTTCTATGAGCTGTACCGTCGAAGCAGGTACTGCGCCATATTGCTATGCGCTGCTATGCGACAGCCTGACTAACATGGTTCACTGCAGCATTGGTCTCGCTTTGACAGATACCCTTGATGATCTCATCAGCGACGAGCGCATTAACCCTCAACTTGCTATGAAGATTCTGAGCAACTTTGATCAGGCCATCACTGAGGCTCTACAGAAGAACGTTAAAGCCAGACTTCAATTTAAGGTGGGCGAATACCTCCGAGCTCGGCACACGTATTTCGACTAGAACTAACCACCACTTCTACAGGGAAGCCTTGACACCTATCGATTCTGCGACGAAGTCTGGACCTTTCTGATCAAGAATGTAACCTTTAAGATGGACAATGGGAGTCAATCCGTCACGGCGAACAAGGTCAAGATTGTTAGCTGCAACGCCAAGAAGCCAGGCGAGGGACAATAAGTCAACGACTCACGAATGCGCACGATCGAACACGAAGAAAGGGATTTGCAACTTTCACAAATTGGGAAACTACCGAAATTCTGCTTTTTCAGCATTGGGCGGCGTTTGGAACCTGACTCTTTACAGTTACAGGACATTGATTTATCGTGGGCAAGAAATTAAGCACTAGATTCAGTGCTAGGAAACTAGACTTGATTTTATGCACAATCAACAGAAGTTTAGTCAAGAATGATATTATATTACTTTATTTGGACTCTATGTTATTGGATAGCGAGATAACAGCAACATGACGCATGTAAATTCACTTCCCCGGATTCTGGTGGTGAGGCTGGTTTCTTAAAACGTCTCTAACCAGGGGCGACTCTGCCTAAGACAGGCGGTCCCCCACTAAAAGACCACTTCTCAGCCTCTAACAAGGACGCCAAGTCAACCCATCATCATCAGGGGCCCTCCATTCTCACCAACCTAAGAACTCCGAGGACTCCGACGACCATGCTCCGTAAACGCCAGAAGCCAGAAGCTGGACCTCCTTCTTCTTCACCTTTAAAGAAACAGCCATCCTCTGAGATGCCGTCACCAAGTAATTGGAGCTTGCGGTCGCAATGGATGTTCTTTGCGGTTGCTAGTGGTGCTTGTGCTGCTTTCAATGGAGTTTTTGCAAAGTTGTAAGTACAAGGACGTCTTTCTCTTACAGTGACGATTATGTAGAGGCTATTCCAAGTGTATGGTACAAATTGCGCCATGGAGACTTCGCGCTGGAAGAGGTAGCTTGAAAGATTAAGGTATGCTAATTTACTCAGGACAACTACACAACTCACCGCCAACCTATCCGACAGCATTGCGAAACTGATTGGCTTGTCCGCTCATGAGCATATAGTCGAATATCTCGTTCGAGGCGTAAGTTGATATCTTTTTCTCTTACTTGACTCGCAACTCAACCTTTCAGATATTCTTTGTCCTCAATTTAACATTTAATGGCGTTGTAAGTGACTTCCAGTCGAACCTCTGATCACTCACTTATATGCTTCAGATGTGGACGCTGTTTACTCAGGCTCTAGCCCGTGGTACATCCACAACTCAAGTCTCCATCATGAATACATCCACGAACTTCATGGTCACCGCTGTCCTAGGCGCCTTGATCTTCTCAGAAGCTCTCCCTCCTCTGTGGTGGGCTGGTGCTGCGCTTCTTGTCGCAGGCAATGTCATCGTGGGACGGAAGGATGAGACTAAAGATGCTGGCGCAGCGGCTGCTGCTGAAGGGCCGAGTTATGTTCCTTTGCCGACTGAAGATGATGGAGCACAGCGGGGCGACGACGACGATGTTATTGATTTGGGCAGAGAGTCGGATGAGATAACACGATAGACAGGCTGGCTATTCACACAGTCGTGGTGCAGAATGCCACGAAAGACCTGTTGGATCTTTGATAGAATTGAGACATTTAGCATAGGTTAAAAAATAGATTCAATCCCGAACACCAGCTTATCATGCATGTCTCTATAGTAACAGATAATAAAAGGTAACAATCAACATGTTCATACAATTACCGCCGACTCTCCAGCTCGACACCCTCATCGAGCACCTCCTCGTCACCGTCCAATATTTGCCCTCTCCCCAGTGGCCGCTCACCACCAGAAGTGCTTGTCAGGCGAATCCGGCCTCCTGAGTATCTTGAGACTCTGCCAGAGAACCAGTTACCGGCTCTTTGGAAAAGGTTCCAAAGTTGCTCTTGCCCCTCTTCGATACGATGATCATCCTTGGGATTCTCGGCGGCTTCGACCTTGAATTGGTATTTCAGACAGTCTTTGACGGTTACGAGACCAGTGAGCTTGCCATGATATTCAATCAATATAACTCGAGGCCCGATCTTTTGGAACAACTCCATGACAGTCTCGAGGGGTAGTCTCGGGTGAGCTGTGACGGGTGTTACATCAACATATCGGCTAAAATCGAGAGTTGAAGAGTGTGATGAGTCGCCATGGATGTTGTTGAGCGATGTACTGGACAAATTTGCCGACGATGGTGCAAATGTGCATTTTGCAGTCTCTGATAACGGTGAGGTTCGACTCATCTTATCAATGGCATATCGCAACTCCGTACTACCGATATAACCAACAAGAACCTTGGTGTGTTTATCTTCCACCACGGGGAAGCCTTGGTATCGATCATCAGCAAGGAGGCTCTGGACCTCGCCCAAGGTAAGTCCATGAACGGGCATCGAGACAACAGAAGTTCTCATGACAGCTGATACAGGAACTCCAAAATTGTGCTCCTCTTTACTGTCGAGGAATGGCATTCCACTGAACCATATCATTCTATCTGCGATACCTCCCTTGCCAAACAATTCGCTGACAGCTTTGGTGACTCCGACGACGATCATGGTGGGGAGAATGTAGTTCAGAGCACCTGTGAGCTCAAACATGATGACCACCACAGATATGGTGATGTGCATGATGCCACTGAGTGCCGCAGCGGCTCCTAGTAGGGCATATGTACCTGGAGTGATGCAAGGCTCGTCAGGTTTGCATGCGGAAAAGAAGACGCTGGTGGGATTGGCTTCGTGAATAGCTTGAACAAGAATTCCAATTGTTCTTCCGAAAGACGCCCCAATTGCCATTGAAGGAACGAAGATACCAGCGGGAACCTTGCATCCATAGGATAGTATAACGAGGAAAAGCCTTAGGAACGTCGCCAGGAACAGTGAAATTATGTTCCACCATCTCTTGTCAGGCTCGCAGAGACCATGGTACGATTCTCCACGTCCACATTCTGAGAAGAGGATCTCCATACTCTCTGTCATGTCTATCCTCAAGAAGGCGTTGGGGTAGGCAATAACAGCAGTTCCCGCTGCCAATAAAGTCGCTTCGAGAACTGCATACTCTTTCAAGTACTTCTTTCTGAATGACTGAACCCGCAAATTCCACTTAATCACAAAGGCTCCGTAGAGACCCCCAAAAATACCAATCAAGACGTAGAATAGCAGCTCGAAGAAGTGCCAGTCGTTCTTATACTCGACCTGGAACATGACCAGTTGGCCCGTTCGGAAAGGATTCATAGCAGCGAGAACAGCTGTCGCTACCAGGGCACAGAAATAGCTTCGCCATAATGTCTTGAGAGGAAACTGGTTCGACATTTCCTCAAGAGAGAAAAGCACACCGCCGATAGGACTGCCAAAGGCGACAGCGACACCGGCAGCTGCCGAGGCGCTCAGAAACTCCCTAGTCTTAGAAGCGTTGCGTTTGTATTTGTCGAAAAGCCGAGAGATCACATTTCCCGTACACACGGCGTAGTGTACACTTGGGCCTTCTTTTCCAACCGACAAACCAGAGGCGATAGCTAGAGGGAGGCATACTGATTTGATGATCAAAGTCCACCATCCAAGGAAGCCTTTCATGACGAACCCGGCAATGATACACTTGATCTCAGAAATACCCGAACCGGCAGCATATGGTGCAAAAGACTTAACCAAGGTGCCCGCGACACAAGCAAATAGAGTCTATGTCGTTAGTATACACAAGGGCGAATAAAGACTGGGCACTTACTGCAAAGACAAAATAGATAAAATAGTTGAAGGGTTCGAAGCCAGTCCATCTGTGCCACTGATCGCAGCCTGTTTGGTATCAGCATCATTCATGTCACCACACCCTGGACACCACATACCATTCTCTTCTCCCCAGCAGCAAAAGTTCTCATTCAAATAGAAGCCTGTCTCGCAGTAGCCCATCTTGACGTCGGAGAGCCATTCTGTAATGATATTGAGTAACGCTGCATTCAAGCCAATAGCAATACCAATGATTGTTACCACGATCCAGGCTTGCGCTGCATCATAACTCCTCCACAGCTGATATCGCCAGCCAGGTTGTCCTTTATCGTAGAGGCCGGCCGCTTGCTTTCTTCGCGCCTTACGCTTAGCTTGTTCTCTCGCGGCATCTTGCACCCAGTCTACCGTATATCAGTATCGAAGTCCGTATTGTAGTCGATCGAGTCGCATACCTATTGTTGTAAAGTCCTGGGCAAGCTAGTTAGCATAGAGCCGCATATCCAGTGTCCCACAACATACTTCATATCTCTTAATCTCGGCAATCTCCTCCTCGATAAGTCCAGCCCCTGTCCGTGCTGCACTCCCTGTTTCTTGATCTGCATTCGAAAATACGGAGGATAAACGCGATACCACCGAAGGACGTCTTTCAAGTCCAGGCCCAGGAGGCGCCAAGCTGAAGGATGATTGTCGCACGTTCATGGTTCGGGCAAGGCGACCATCGTCGCTCAACCGCTATCTTTGAAGTCGCGCAAGTCGGGATGATTGGATTGACTGATTAAAAATGCTAGCGAGGCGAAAATGAGAGCTGTTTCTTTGGTAAAGGCTATTTCGTAAACGTTGTTATATGGTGAGTGTCGTAGTGACCAACAGGGATGCTGACAGCTGATGTGTGGCTTTTGGGTTCAGCCACAGTATCGCGTTTAGTGGTTGCAGCATCGCGTCTCAGACTTCATCAGTGAATATCATTCTTCGTTCACTGTATCTTGACTTCACAAGGACAGTAATTTCACATCCAACTCGACTTATCAGCCATTGATAACGATATAAAACCTTTAATATTCTCTCAAACAAGCATATCCCTCATATTCCCTCATATTCTCGACTGCCAACTCTCAAACATATCGCAGCCCCTGATACAATTCTTGGAGAATTCGCTTGTAGTCAAGGTACGGCTCACATTTCCGGTTCAAGATGGTCGTTCAATTCAAGTGTCATTTTCAACTTTGAATTCACTGCGTACTTCATTTTCTTATTTATTTGTCTTCTTTCTCCCATGTATTCTGCCTTGTATTTTCTGGTTACTCCCCTTGTACTCAACTTTGACCTTCGTTCCTCACCAATACAAAGCCATCCGCCTCACGCATTGATACATCTGTTTAGCTCTTTCTAACTCAGTCAGACTCACTCAATCCTTTCACACTTTCCATCGATTTCGTCTCTATTACCGCCATGCCTTACAATACCACTGCTATTCCTCCTCGAAAGGAGCCCACAGGCCAGAATCAGCTCCCTCGTAAGCTATTGACCATGCTCTTCAGTCCCTATCTAACATGGTGATAGTCTCTAGAGTTAAAAAGATCATCGCACAAGACCCAGATATCGGTCTGTGCTCTAACAATGCAGCTTTCGTGATAACTCTCGCTGCTGTATGTGCTCGCTATCCATTCTCACCCTCGGCATACTCATGCGACACAGGAAATGTTTGTTCAACATCTTGCAGAAGAGTCACATACCCAAGCCAAGCTGGACCGCAAACCTCGTCGAAACATCCAATACAAGGATGTCGGTAAGTTAGCTCCCTCATCCTTGACTCAACAGCCCTTCCTAACTTCAATAGCAAGCGCCGTTGCACACCATGACAACCTCGAGTTTCTTGAAGACGTGGTACCAAAGACTGTTCCCTACAAGAACATCAAGGCCAAGGCCAAGGCCACGCAGGCACGTCTCCAAGGTGACAATACCAACCAGAAGCTTGAATTTCCTCTGGCAAACGGCGTTGGCAAGCCTCTTGTGAACGGCAACTCCATGGCTCATCATGATAGACAGGATGACCCGAACTCGCAGTTGGAGTTGGAGTTCAGACAGGCTTCTGGTGCGAATCGAGATGGAGACGTAGCAATGACTGGCTAATTACAGTATTGCTCACTTGCTTGGTAGCTCATGGTAAAAAGAGGCGTTTTCAGGGTTGACCCTTAGTCTGCTGAATTAGAAAACGAGGACAAAAGCGGTCTATCATCATCATGTACATCACAAAACAAATGACAATCTTGATATTTGGCATCAACTTCCATTTCTTAGGATGGGGTGATAGCCATAATGCGAAAGCGAAATAATCATAGTATTTTTTCTGCAATCCCCAAAACAAGTGGTACATAGCCATCATAGTTGTCAAGATTTATTCTTCCATGGCATCTCCGTGAATACCAGAAGGTAGACGTCCCTCGTTCAGCTCCTTCTCCAGCGCGATAATCTCCTGCAGGCTGGTAGCCTTCTTGATACGCTCCTGTAGTCGCTTCTTCTCGGCGTCCGTCAGCTTTATTCGGGAAAGCTTGGAGGGCGCGTCCGAGCCGTCAGTCGAGGTGTTGAAGGTTGTGGTCTTAATACCCTGGATCTGTGTCGTTGTTAGTGTCGTGCAACTGTTTTATTATTGACGATGTCCGTACCTTTGCAGCTAGAGCTGTTGGCTCTTCTTCAGTTCCGAAGAGCTCGCGAGCCTTCTCCCGCTCGGACTCCTTAACCTTTTCGAAGTCAAGAAACCGCACGGAAGGACACTTCCATAGCACCCAGTATCGATAGTTCTGCATCTTGCATCAGTAATTGCTACACCAGTCGACACGTCTCAAACTGACCTCCTTCTTGGAAACGGGGTTGTCCGACAGTACCAAGTGAGTCAAGCGGGGAAATGACGCCAGCGCATCCAAATCCGCAAGCTCTGTCAGGTTGTTCGACGATAACACCAGGTTGGCAAGGTTCGGAATGGCCTTAGCCAGAGAGGGCTGAATGCTTGAGACGCGGTTTCGTGCGAGGAGAAGGGTCGTTATGCGAGGCGACAAGGGAAAGTTTCCCAGTACTTGAATGTCATTATCTGTGAAGTCGATGGCATCATGAGGCTAAGCTGTTAGCAACAGAGCAACAAGGCAGAGAATTTGGAACTTACACCAGCGACACCCAAGTTCTCAATCGCGGGAATTCGGTGGCCTGTTCACGCCGCAAAGACGATTGTATCAACTCTGCGCTCTCTAGAGATCAAAAATGTAGCATCTGCTCTTTTCAAAACGCACCTCGAAGATCAAGCTCTCGCTCCTTGAGCGGGTTGAGGTAGGATAGGGAATCCCGGATGAGGTCGGCGGTGAGCCGCATCTTGGATTTGGGGCCGTTACCTCGGGTTCAGAAGTGAAGTTGCCTGGATTTGGCTCGCTGCGTGATCGAGTTTGGAGACTCTTTGGAAGGGCGTGCGAATGTCGGTAGGTAGTGTTGATTTATGACAAGGCAAGGCTGCGACTTGACGAGGCGTGGGGGAAATTTCGGTGTCGCGTGTGGCTTGAGCTTAGAGTGGCACACAGGCCCCAGCCACCATAGACTCAGATTCAGGGACCAGCAACTCACTACTCTAGGTAAGTTTTAGAACATATACCAGGATATTCGAAAGAGTTCACGTATATTACGCACCTTTTTAGAAGCTCTTACTGTTCCGCACACTACAATTGATAGGACAAACTCCAATGTCCGTAAGCTTAGCAGTTAATGATAATGTAATTCTTCCTCAGTTGTTCTATCCAGAAACAAGCTACCAGCAAACTAAAAGGTGATTGCTCTTGATGCCGTTATAAATTGCATCGTGTCATCAGCTGTATCTCGGTTCTACTGAAACACAAAGACAACGCCCATCCTATCCACAGAAACGCTCATAATATATGGGAATTCCAACAAAGCCACATCTAAAATAGAATCCACGTGAGACTGGAGCAACTGTTGTTGCTGAAGGGATATAACTGTCGATCGAGGTGGTCGGGCAGTCGATGACTTGGCTCTTGATCCAGAACCAGCATTAGGGGCCGTTGGAGCCTGTCTAGGAAAACGCTCCGAGTTCAACGTCAGCGCCGTTGTCGGGTGGGAGGTCGTATAAGTCGGTTTAGGTAGATCTGGGGACAGTCCACTGTAGATGAACGAGCTCTCCATCCGAGACAGATCCCAGAAGCGAAGTCTCTTATCTGATCCGCCAGTGACGATAAAGGCGTGTCTCACGTCTCTCGAGTCTTCTGCAGTTGCAGTTCCGACAACCATGGCGCGAACTCCACGATCGGCATTGGCGATTTCGTTGGGTTCGATGTTAGTAGCATATCGTCCGAGCATGCCTTCCCGCTTATCTTCGTCCACGTCCCATGGCTCATACGCTTTGAGTCCATCCTTGCTGCCTCCCGTTCTATAAATTTCTCGGCAGACGGTTTTCTCCAGGTCCCAAACCGTCACCTCGCCTTGTCCAGTACCGCCAGAAATGCATACCCATTTGCCACGGCCTTTAGTAGGGTGGATGCAAATTCGGTAGATTGACCCTTTGCCAGGTAGACCCCAACCCTTGAGCCTCATCTTGAAACGCAGATCCCAGAGATCAACAACTCCATGAGAAGTACCCACGCAAAGCCAGTTGCGCTTCCTATCCACGCAAAAACAAGTTGGCGTTCCATGGTGCACTGGGTTCTCGAGAGTGTATAGGAGACTCATGGTCCTCAAGTCGATACCAAGAATCCTTGAGCGATTCGTAGCGATGACAAGAATCGAGTTCGATTCTTGTCTGAAATGTTCACACCACACCGCGAACTCGCCATCTGGTAGTTGATACTCTCGCAGAACGCGTAATTTGCCGTACCTAACAACGCCACCAGCAGATACAGTGTCAACCTTCACTACGTGAACGGTACCATCAGATGCACAGCTCACAAAACAATGTGAGTTCTCTACAAAACAGAGGGCAACAACCCGTGTGTTATCTCCGTGTTTGTGGAGTTGACGAGAACGGTGTGTAATGTTTCGCTCGAGCCTAGCCGTATCCCAAACCCTCACAGTACCGTCGTCGCCACCAGTGATGAAGAAAACATGGTCAGGGGACGGTAAAACCCTATTGATGGGGCTTTTATGTTCGGAAAACGTTGCAACAAGTTGTCCGACTGGCTTCCAAGGTTCCTCGCCAGGTTGAACACTGGCGCGACTTGCTTTGCTCCTCTTGATCGGCGTGACCATAGGCCCAAATTCGATAACATCACGAGGGAAGTTATCAACATACATGTTATCCAACATTCTTTGTATGCTTGGATCGTTACCTGCGTAACTATGTTTCGACACCCGGGAGCTGGTAGTGTCGCCTTCATTCCCTTCAGAGGAAGCTTGCTGGTCGTTTGAGGTCTGAGCAAAAGGGCCCTCAACCTCACCAAATGCATTCGCGTCGGTGGTGCCAGTTTGTGCGATCGATTTGTTCTTGTCCTTGCGGTCAAGGAGACTCAGGGCGCTTGCCTGATGGCGCACTGCATTTCTAGAAGGTGAACCTCCTTGAGAGGGTCCATCGTCGGCTGTCTGCATCAGCTGCCCTGCGGAGGGTGCTCTAGTATGCATTCGACCAGCGCTAGTTGGTGAAAGGAGCCGGCGTGATGAACGAGGTCCGACACTTTGGACTCGGCGGTTATTGTTGACCCTCTTTTTTCCGCCAGTCGAGTCGTCAATAGTCATGGAGGCGTCCAAGAGGGCGTCTGCAATTGTGTAAGGCTCCGCTGGTGGTTCAAGATCCACGACTGCATTGGGGTCTCGAAGTGGCGCGTCATTGAAGAACACCGTCTGAGGAGTGATTCCTAATGATTTGAGAGATACTACACCATTGGATGCGGTACCATCTGATGTAGAAGTATCACGCGCCTTTATTTTACTTAGACGCCAAATGAACTCACGTAGGGCATCGAGCTTCAACTCATCCTCATGCTTGAGCCCAAGGTTTCTGAGTTTTGCCAACCATTGTTCATCTTCGTCATTTCGAGCCACTCGCCCCATGGAGCTTTGCATTAAGTCCCGAGACGTACGGCTTGATGTTGACCCTTTGGAGCCGAACAACAATGGTTTGAGCTGTTGCAGGGGTTTCCAGTAGATGCCACGTTCTGTCTTCGAGGCCCAGGTTATAGCCTGGTCGAAGACATTTCGAGCCAATGGCCTCTTGAGAGCATCAAGTATGTTGAGCTCGGAAAAGTCTGAGAGAACCTCCACTTTCAGGAACGGTTTTACAAGAGGCATCAGGTTACACCTGATATCAGCAGGTGGCAAGTACCGTGCCGACATGGACAGGAATTCTGCCGCTGATTCGCGGATCCAGATGTTTGGGTGCATCGTGAATCGGCTGATGAGGTCAACTAGCTCCCAAACCTTGGGCCTCGATAACAAACCAAGCCCAGCGAGCTGAGCAAGCGAATGGAGAGCGGCCTGTACCACGTACTCCTCTGGATCAGTCAAGGCCTGTATCATCAAGGGGAGCATGAACTCCTCCAAACTCGTGCTTCCGATGAAGGCTGCGATGCCGACGATCGTATCAAAAAATGCGCATTTCAGCGTCCAGTCTCGATCGTTCAGATACGTGTTAAGATGAGTAAGGAGGACATCGTTTGAATGATGGTCAAAGAAGAGGCATAGCTCGGGTACGGAGGCCAAAAATGCTCTGCGAACTGAAATGTCCGGGTCTTCTACCAATTGTTTTGAATGGCTCTCAAGAACCTCAAAAAGCTGTCGCCCAGCGTTGTCAAAGACGCTCTCGAAATTGGCCTTGGCATCCGCTCCAGGTTCGACTTCAGGATCAGTAATAGGCATCGAGCCATCAGCTCGAAGGCTTGAGGCCATATTGAGGAATCTCTGTGCAGTAGTCGCAAGACTGCCGAGACAAGACGCATAAGCTGCTCTGACCAAAGAACTGGGCACCCTTGATCTAGACCCTAACGCGATTTCCATGCGAGGTAATACATACTCTACTAGGACATGAGAGTTGAACGCATTGACTGTCTGCACCAGCTGCAAAAGCTGGGTAATGGTTCGAATGGCAGCAATCAACACTAGATCTGTCTCATCTGGGACGAGCAGTGTCATTAGATATGGCAAAACTCTGTCCAACTTGGCTTCATCAGTCAGTCTCTCAGAAAAGGCAAGGAGTACGTCACATGCGCGGATTCGTGAAGATGCTCGCGCAGTGTTTCTTAGTTGAGACACGATCAGCGTCAGGAATATCAACGTTCCATCATCTTCTGGGGGCCCTAATTCGGAAGATACGGTATGGTTGTGATTCGGTATGTTGAGTCTCACTGGGAAATGCGATAGGCTCAGTCTGGGAGGCGGTTGAAGTTCGTCTGAGGTACGTTTCTCAAGCTGATAACCAAGGAAGTATGAGATCTTATCAAAGTCGTAAAATACACGATCGATTCGATCATCAGCTTCTCCGAGATTTTTCGAAGTGCCTGACATGGGACTGTTGCCAGATGAAGGGTCTGTTATAAGCTCCATATACTGGTGCAGGAAATTGTAGAAGTAATGTGGAAATACTTTGCCTTTCCAAAACTCCAGGTACTGGTCTGCCGAGTATCGTTTCTCGGGGTCAAGCTGAATCATGTGGGCTATCATATCGGCGAGATCCTTGTTTGCGATGGTGCTCAGATGTGTAATCACAGGGTCGTACTCGCCACGCCGATACTTGTACAGCTGTGCGAGGCTGAAGATGTCCGACTCAAGAAACAATTGCGCAATAACGCAACCAGCACTGAAGATGTCCATTGCCCATGTCATCTTCGCATTCTTCGGCGGCGCCTCTCCAGAAGCATAGAAGCGCTCGGGGGCGACATAGCAGGTTCGGAGGCCTGACGTATCGAAGAAGTAAGAGAAATCGGCCGGGTTGTCGTCAGGGAGCATCACAGGCTTATAGGCGGAGGAGAAATCGGAGAGGTATAGCCAATTCCACGAGGTCACGAGGACATTCTGCGCCTTGATGTCACCGTGGTAGACATCGCGTGCATGACAATCGCGAAGAGCGCAAAGCAGCTGGAAGGCCAACCATTTCTTCTCGATGTCCTCGAGGAACGGTCGAGTGCTGACTCGGTCGTATAGTGAGCTGTAAAGGAACTGGCGGACCAGGTAGCCATTGGTCTCGGTCTCGATAATGCGCTGGAACCCGAGGGTGTTAGGGATTTTGTCTATCGCGTTGCTCTGCTCTGATTTTGGTTAGAAGATCTCTAGGGGTGTCAAAAACGCCCGAAGGTTACCTATTATCTGTTTCTTGTATTGCTGTAGCTTGACGTCGGCGTACGGCTTAACCAGGACCTTGACAAGCACTAGACCATTCTCGTGACGCCCACGAATAGACTTCATGAACCTCGCATTTCCTATACTTTTCTCAAAGTGAACATCGCTAAGCTCCGAGATATCGATGCCTGCGGAGCCGACAGACGGCGTCGCGAGGGAGAACCCTTGACCCATGATTTGGTGGGGGGCCTAGGGGAATCGTGAAAGCTATCGATCGGCCACGCACGAAGCTATCGTCATTTTGAAAGATTGAAATGGCAGGTGTACGTCGTCTGGAATATAAGGTAGCGCTTAAGCCGCGATGCGTTGATTCTATGTTGAGGTTACCTAACGTAGGTGTCTAGGTATGAAGAAGTAACAAGCCGTGGTTGATGCAGGAGTGAAGCTTGTCACCACGAGGGACGTCATACGGAGGCAGTTGCACGCGGAAGACCATGCCCCACTAAACCATGTCTAAGTGAATCCAGCTGGGGCTCTACTCAACACAACCACATGGAACGCCTTTCAAGGCAAAAGAAAACATGAAGAATTTAAATCACAGTAATTTATCAGTTAGTTGTATTTCTTTGGTATCACGCTTCCCACCCAAGGTAGGTAAAAAGGCAGTCATTTCCGGTCGTAGGTCGGTTCTTTAGCAGCTTATCCTGCTCCAAGCATGCCTAAATATAATTCCCGATCCATAAACCAGACTTCACAATTCATGGAAGAATAAATCAACCGAATTGAAATTCACAGATTAAGCTATTAAGTGCTGGGAGTACAATTAGGATGTCATGTCAGAATAGCAAGTAAACAGTCATCTACCCAAACAACATGAATCAATGCTGATCGACCCGAGTCACTGTAAAGCTCAAGGTCAAATAATCCCATAGCTCTCACTGCAGGATATCAGGATTTGCTGCCACCATCCATGCAATGTTCAAACAGAATTCGGACTCCATAAACATCATCGATTGTTCAATGTCTTAATCAAACGCCAGATTTAGTCGTACAGGGTCTCTCGAGCTCTTCTTTGCCAGATGGACGTTCCACAAACTGTTGAATGATGGATGCTATAGCCCAAAACTCACCAAGCTTTTGTCACTTTGATCTTCGTTCTCGCGTAGAGGCAACTACAAATAATGGAAATTCGATTTGTGAAGCAGCTCTCTTCAACAGTAAGGGTGCTCAAGTTCCAGGTGATAATAAGGTCACGACCAGATATTGGCCATCGTGCCTGTTGACTTGCACAGAGGCAACGGGCTTGTAGTCATGGCACTTCGTGGTTGGACTTGTACAAAAGAGATAAAATTACGGCTCTTACTCATTACTTATATGTATCGTGAGCTTTTTTATCTTTCACCAGACTGACAATGTGTCCTGACGAAATGTTCGTTGATCTCTTTTGTTAGGACGCTTCTCATCTGACATTAAACCCAAAGACTGTGTGTGGTCTCTCCCATAATTGAGCGAAGAGCTCCGAAGTATATGCATCATTTATTCCTCTCTCTCTTTTCCTCAGTTCAATAAAGGTAAACGTGCTGGTTAGCCAGTCTTGAATCTCTCTGACAACAACTGGTCTTCTTGGCTCTTTTTCCCCGATTGATACTCGACTCCATCGACATCAATTCTAGCAGTCAGCAGAAATCTAAAAGCAAACTAGCAAGTCTCCAAGAACGAGCATGGAGTTTGCGCATCAATTGGATCACTTACTACCATAGGCAGAGTCCATGAGCACCAATATTGCTAAGTAGACAACAAACCCTCAGAAATCAGCCCCCTTTTCATATCACAGTGACGTCTTTCGGCCAACTTCGGTCTTCGGGGGTAAACTGCACAACGCAGAAGAGTTGGGTTTTCATTTTATGGAATCCAGTGGCCACAGTGGCTAACCCATGAGCTTGCTGATTATGCTAAGGAACCTTCGCCAGGCATATCAACCTGCAACTCGAGAGTGCATTCTCACCCGTTCACCAGATCAGGTTGGGCCCCTTTGGGAACATGTTTCGTCAACTCGTAGCAGAGACCTTCATGAAGTCTTTCTGACTCGAATGCCCGATCTCTAACAGCTTCCTGTTTACTTAAAGGGCCCCAAGAGATGTTTAATGAACTTCATTTACCGGCTGGATAGGCGAATGGATGATAAAGGGTTCGACAACTCAGTATACCTAAGCACTATACTAAAATTTACCTAAGTTTATAATCCTCTCTAATAATTTGACAAGATTTACTAAGAATATGCTATTCTTTTATGAAGTTCATAAGTTTAGGTAAATTTTAGTATAGTGCTTAGGTACTCTGAGTTATTTATGTAAAAAGCTGAGATGTCCTTTGAATGAAAGCCTAGTTCCAATCTATCTTTCATTTCTTACGAGAACGAGGGAAACGCAAGTTGTATAACGTCATTTTCAAGATTCCCATTGTTCATGACCATAAACCTAGATAGAACTATGAAACAAGAAAAGAGTAATCAGAAACACAGCCAAGTCCCTTGAAATCCTTAGAGCATGCAGCAACCCCGACGCTATGAATGGTCTTTCTTTTGACATCAGATAAGCTCCAAAGTGACAAACAACTAGTATATGATACAAAGCCAATCCATACGGACGCAATGCTCACACTTCGTGATATATTCAAAATGAAAGGTGGAAGACGTTCCTCCGTTTTCCAGCAAATGGAAGTAACCAAAACAAATTCCAGTGAGTTTTTTTCCCCCTTTTGAGCTTTCTTCTCCCCGGTCCGTGACGCCAATGATGTCTCAATGAGTAGTAACATGAGCGATGCTGAAAGCAAAGTACCTTAAACAATTGAGCTTGTCGTTATGGTGTTTCGAGAATGATGGCCCAGGCACACGACTCGCCGCCACGCTATGGTCCACGACTGCGCATTGCCCGGGTTGATCGATATTGCAGTTTGGGAGGTTCCATTTCGACATCGATGCCCTCATCGGCTTCCATGATATTTGGATCCACAGCCATAGGTGCCATGGGATCTGCTGCGATAATAGGTTCGGCAGCTTCGAGCTTTGCGGGCTCCAACTTGTTCTCCTCCTTAGTGGGTGTCGGGCTGCTTTCCTTGAGGCCAACGGCCATGTCGCGGCGCATACTTATGGGCCGCCGTGTCCGGGCTTTGCCCATCTCGCCTGTTTCCTTTGCTAATTCAGGCTCTTCGCGCTCCACGCGCTCCATTTCTGTCTTGGCCATCTCGAGAACCTCAGTCAATCGTTTCTGTACCTTACTGATCTCGTCGTTGCAGTCGCCATCGCGAAGGAATTGATGAGCCCCGTGCTCACACATACTCTGCACAAATTCGAGGCCCTTATCCAGCTTATCGTATACGTCTGGTGGTTGGTCGCCAGCACCGGGTCGGGATATTGACATAGGACCGAATCGTCTGCTGCTCATGTATCGTAGTGAAGGGAGAGCGTCGTCATTACTTCCATCCTCTGATACGTCTTGCTCCGCAAGCTTCTTGATCTGGGCAACTCTTGCGGCCATCTTGGCTTTGCGCATCAGGTTTCGACTTGACGAGACGAACCTCACAAGATCGTCAAAGAAGCTCTGAACATAGCTATCATAGTAGACAATGATCATGCTCCGTGTTCGATAAGCGGCAGGGGCGTCTTCGTTAGACATCATAGATGGCGACTTGGGCTTCTTCCTGACCTGAGCTCGTGCTCTAGCTTGTGCGGCTTTGATAATCTCTTGTTGCTGACGAATGGAACCAGGGCTTGGGGTATGCACCTTGGGTGTCTCGGGCTTGACTGGTGTCTGTTCTGTGTTGTCACCTGCGCCATCTTCGAGGATGTCCTCGTTCGCTGGAGCCTCGGCGTGAACTACTGGAGGATCATCTTTAGGCTTGAGTGACTCGGTTGAGCCTTTGTTGCGAAGCGACTTTGTCTCCGCACTTTTGCCCTCTGCGGCAGCAACAGCGGCCAGCTCGGCCTGGCGTCGGTCGATCTGGCCACTGAGGTCGTCAAGTCGCTGTAGCCAGTCCGGAACGTTATTGACAAGATTCTTGAGCGCATCCATAGCCATGTCGCGGAAGTCTGTTTCTAGCGGTGGAGCCGTGTTGGCTGAAGGTATAGGGGCCAGGTGATGGTCACCCAACTCCCTACCTGTCGGATTGAAGAATGGCAATATATGCTGGAGCTGGGGAGCTGCGTGTTTGCAGAATTACGGCGAATGAGGTAAGTTGGGGGATTTGAGTTATATCGGGACCTGGTGGCAAATAAAGGTAGGGTGATCGGCAGCGTTTCGTGTCTCGGATGGATCAAAGTCCAGTTCGTGGGTATCAAGTAGAATCAGTGAGAAATAATTGATAAAGTAAGCACCATATCACTCGGGTGGGACAGAGGCATAGAAATTGGATCGTTCTTGGGTGAGACTCGTATCAGTCCTCTTTTGTCTCGTGATGGTCGTAATCGTCGTAGGCGTCGTTAGATGATACAAAGGTTCTCCCTGGACAAGAAAGGGTAGAAAGGTGTACAAATACGTTAACGCGACTTGGTATGAATTGGGCAAAAGGTCCAAGAGCTTGAAGTCAAATGCCCAAAGTTGCAGGAGAATAGAGGATGTTGGTGTTTAAGATTAAAGAGCCCAGGCTGGTTGGTTGAAACGAAATGATTCGAGTTGGACTTGGTTTGGTTCAGGCCTGGCCTGACGCTTGATGGGTCCACTAAGATGGAACGAACCTGGCGCGATGTTTGAATGTTGGTTGCGAAGGGAATAGAACCAACAGCTGAGGCCTCGGAGAAGAGATGAGGATGGAGGTAAAAGCAAGGTTTGCAACTGTACTGTGAGAAGTCCACTGTGAGCGGTTCCTCAATTGATCGCTTACGTCTCGTCTCGTGTCGTCTTGTCTCAACAGGGCAAGGGACTTGGCAGGTCGGACGGAGGCTCAGGCCTTCTAGGGAATAAGTGACCGGGTGGGTAGTGGGAGTGCAGCGGGGAGAAATGGAAGCTAGAGATCGCGGAAGACGGGAATTGAAGCGTTTTAGAGAGTCCAAGTAACGACTTCCCAGGACATATGGACCCGATCCGAACAGCCCTGTCTAGGGTCTTAGTCTTATCCGATCTTGCACTTCCAGTGGCCTTCTTAGCTCTTCGGATTGGCTGGATGGTCTCTGGACGGGCGAGGGCAAGCCACAGTCCACTAATGACGGGGGAGTTTGAGCTTGGCTCAGACCGGTTGAGGGCTGAAGCTGGCTGAGAGTTTGCTGCTTAGGGCGCGGGAGTTGGAACGATCTAAACCCCGAAGCGGTAGAGGCGAAGGTTCAGAATACAGAAAGAGGGGCCAAGGAGCCGAAATTCAAGAAGAGATCGGCTGCAGTGGGAGAAGAGGAGGAGGTTGAATGGGATGGTGTAGAAGAGAGAAAGAAAGAAAGAGGACGAAGGGAGAGACAGGCAATTAGAGATGCAGAGTGATAACCTAAGCCTGTACGTAGCCCAATAAACGAAAAAGAGAATAAGATGGAGAGAGGGTTGGTGTCAGAGGGAGGGGAGCAGAACAAGCATGAACATGGGTGGTATGGGTATGGATGCCATGCGAGCGAAAAGGCGGGATGGGGATGGCGAGAGATTTTATTGCAGCACAATAGCAGCAGAGAAATGCAGATGCAGATGCAATGCATATTGGCATTGCATGGTTCAAGGTCATGGTCAAGGTAAAGCAAGGTCGCTGCAGAGAGTGGAAGAGCGAGGAGAAGGGTAAACAGAGCGAACGAGCCTACAAGACGGGGTGTTTCTCTAGGGGGTCAGGGGCGTGTAGAATGTCCTCTACACCACCAACAGGTGTGTACTTCAGAGGAACTCTCTGGCACACTGCATTACATACAAAATGCATGTACTACATACCACTCGTACTACACCCTTGAGTACTAAATAGCGAAGCAGAGCAAAGGCTCAATGAGAGGGGGATTTTGGCAAAGATGAGATGGGAAAAGAAATATTCTTCCATTACAGGGATTGTCGGAGGATGGACAACGGCGGCTGGGCGGCAGGAATCACGGCCGCGGCGGCACGGTGCAGGCCTGGCTATTTGCAGTGCCTTGAGGAGTAAGAAGGCCTCTGACCTTGAATCAGGGTGTCAAAAAAGTAGCGAGTTAATTGACGCCCTAAGTTTGTACCAAGTTTGCCTAGCTATTTTTGTCGGCGAGGATGGATCAAGATGGAGCTCGGTCTTGTCTCCCCAACAGTGGAGAAGAGGTTAGGGAGAACATGCAAGTAATCATGAGGTGTCATTGTTGATACACTGACAACTGTACCCGTGATGCTTTGAGATACTCATGTTGCCATGCATTGAGGACGGCCGACTCGCTGAACTCTAAAAGAGACCATCACGGAAACAATCAACTTGAGTACTGAACAAGGACCCTTGCGAGGTGATCGGACTCGATGAGATATGCCACGGGGGTCAACTTCAGGCGAGTGTGAGATGTGCGGGATGCCACGCAATGAAATGCATTGGGGAGAGAAATGTGACTGACGTTTTAAGGGTCAGGATTAGTTCAGTCGAGCTAAGCTAATTGGGCGTCTAGTTGTTTGCGGCTTGGTGTTGATTTTTGACACAAAACTGTCAATGGGTCTCGCTTTATGCTTTGACGTTTATGGAGAGGTCACCATAGATGAGACAGAATTTCTCGAGCCCAATGGTCTCTCCAATGATCAGCCACGCTGCAGATAACTCAAATGTCATCACTCAACTTCTCTTTTGCTGATACTGTGTTGGAAGAACTGTGTACTCGTAAACGGGAAATGTTTCCAGCGGGGATCATGTGGAGCTGTTGAGTTGAGCCACGGCCCATGATGCCCTCTCTGGCACAGACAGGCTCATGCACGACAAGTCAAGTCACAAGGATTCAAATCATACACTGTTGCAGCTATTATTATTTAGCAAACACAAACCAACAGGAGTTTCCTCTTTTAATGGCCACAGCGGATTCTCCTGTTCACACAAGAAGTGTTCATGCATGATATGATATGACAGCTTATCATGTTGCACGAATCCTTCAGAAACAGAAGTAGAAACAAATAAACGCACTGCTCTTCCATCGATCGCATCTCGCCTTGTCCAACCTTCGGCCCGCTACTCATGGCTCCTCTATCACAATATCCGCAAGACATTCCCTCGTGCCGAACCTTCGGTGACGGAAAGGAGAAAAAACCACGGAGGTTGTTGAACATCGCCCTCGAAGCCTAAATCGGGAGATTCTTGCGCTTGTAGGACATTGCAATGGATCTACGTGAATGCCGTGTTTCTTTGCATACCAAACCTCCCGAAATCAGCTTCGCTTATTTTTCATTCTCATTGTCATGATATGATGGTTTTCTCGATTCGATCTGGAGCTTATCGGCCAAGCCGTATGTATGCATGTAGTCTGATGTCAAAGTTCAGAATTTTTGCTTGTTGTATAACCAACGTTCGACCGTTGAACCCTTGACGAACTTAGACCCCTGCACCCCACCTTTACATTATTTCCCTTCTTTGATTGATTGCTTTGAAATTTCAGGTAGGACAAGATTGTTGGCACTTGATGGTCAGAGAGGGTTTCCCAGGCACAGTCTGATATGTAATCATGACAGACCACTCTCAAAACTTGTGGTGGTGATAGACAGGTCCTCTGCTGTTGTCAATGGCACTTTGTACCACCTCAATCTAAGACTTTCCTGTAGGTACACCATCCATGGATACTGTTGTGATTCTGCAAGATCCAATGCCATTATCACTGCAGTTATCTCATTTTAAAAATCATAGAGACAAATTCGACATTTCCTCCGTTTCAAACCCATGGTAAACGGGGGCTCATTAACGATGCATTATAGACTACCGCTTCTTTAGTTTCTTCTAGACGACGGAAAAAATTCTTTATCTGGTTTCTCATCAAAAACCCTTGTCATACCCTCCCATGCACGATCTTCCTCTGAAACGACCTACCTACAGAGGAAGGTCGAGAAACACAACACCGCACTTCCCGTTGTTTGTGCGATCAGAGCATAAACTGAATATCGCATGGCTACCGGTTCGCTGCAATTCCTGTAATAGGTAATGCCACAGCAGGCGGAAACTATCAGCCTTGTTCCTCACGAACTTGTCATTGTGCTGCATGACGATACTTGTTGTTAGTGACACTGTATCCGTACTTGATGATCGTCTCAATGAAGACAGGGTTTAACGATCTCCGTCTTTGGAAGCCCACATGTCCTCTTGAATTGTCTCAAGGGTAAATAGTCCGACGGATATTAGGTATGTTCTCAGGAAATTCTAACCGCTCTTCGCCAGACCTTAACTCAATGACTTCCTCGAGAGGAGCGTGTTGGTTCTTATTTCCCTGGTTAAAATCGAGTGTAACCCCAAACAGCTGATATTCAACCTGTTCTTCAGACTCCAGAGAGGCTGTGCCATTGCCGCGTGTTCATGTCCAACGGCTAAAGGACAACTCAACATGCAGCCAAGCTAAGGGGATCATCTCGCATAACAGTGCATATCAACGTCGCATCAACAGCTCGTAACATGACAGTAAATAAAACACACTACGATCGACTGTTGATTGTTCCCTATCGTAGTTCTGCAGCCGATGGTTCACTAACGTTGTCTAATGAGGGAAAGGCCAAGCTGTCACGGCAGTTCAAACCATTCTTGTCATTGTCCGATTCGTAGTCTAGCTTTTTTCCTTTTCGGCTCTTTTTCTCTTTTCCTTGATCGGCCTCGCTTGGCTTCGCTTCCGCGATGCGAGTCCAACGGCCAACTAATAAGCTCAAGTTTGCGCCCGGGCATGAGAGATATCCATAGTAGTTTTTATACGCCTCCCGTCTCGATACGTTTTTCAATTCGAGACGTTTGTTCTGCTCGGCACTTCTGAAGCGAGGACAAGCAGCGCGTGCAGTATCCCCAGTCATACTATTTCCTGATCAACGGAGTCTTGACCAAAGAGATCAGCAAGGTTCTACGGGTTGCAGGCGTCAACAATTCATCACCTGACTAGACTTGACTCTGTTGGTCAGGTTCATATCCTTGAACAAAGCAATTTGCCCTGTTTTCTCTTCAGCAGAGCAGGGCTTTCAGCCAACAAGTGCCGTGCCGACATGGATTCAAAATGTCTCATCATGGTCGTTATTAAAGAACCCCAGTTTCTTAAGAATGTTGGTTGCTGATCCACAAGGATGAAAAGGTCTAGAACTCGACTAGGCGCTCGGCTCAACACGAATACAATGGAATTTCTGATGTATTCGATTCGATATCTCGGCGGTGTGGACGTTAATAAATCGGCCGTCTCTTGCATTTCCGAGGTTGCACTCACCAGCATGAAGGATCATCAACAGCCCCAATCCGTCAACTCGCAGCAGAGAGTGTCATTCCAGTCATAGCTCTGAGAGTTGGATCTCCATAACTGAGACGCAACTACACATAGCAAAAGGTTTAGCCTGTCAAAGATCAACGAATAGTGCCCGTCGGTGTTGTGCTTTGACTTTGACTTGTCTGGTCTCTGAAAGGCCGGCTCGCTCCGCTTTGACGATGCACGAAAAACGGCCGAAACGGTCGAAGGGGGCTTGAGACAGTGGAAGCCCTGTACTTATGACGATATAATTACAGGGTTCGTGTCTGGCAGTTTGAAAAGGGAGAACGAGAGAATATGCATTGAGACGGTTACTGAGACACTGACAGGCAATCAAAGACATGCATAGCAGATCCAAGGCACTCATGATACCTGGCTAAGCTGTTTTCGTTATGCCGTAGAGTGCCGCAGGGTTTTAAACTGGACGAGGCACTTGATGCTGTCTGTATGAAGCATCAACCCTTATTAACCAAGATTCACCGTAAATCGCTAGAGGCAATCCATGCACACCGATGACTTGAACAAGAAACCTTTGCCTTCTCTTCTTCTCTTTATTTCCGACTAACCTGCCTTCTCGGAACAGGTCCGATTAATCCAAGCAGCCATCAAAGTTTGTTGGTTGTTAGTTGTCATCTGTTGGTCCTAAAAATTTTGATGACAGCCAAGGAACTCATCATCATTGCTGCGTGCCAAGCTATACGATCAGGCACAGTATTCTGTAGGAACTCTCGTGTCATGCTGACAATATGCAGCCGTCGCTCTTTGACTCATGCCACTCGCCAACTACCAGCGAGCTAGCTAAGCTAAAATCGCTTGCTTTCTTCGTCGCATCGTTAGATTGTTTGCTTGTGGAGAGCTGTCTCTTTCCAGCTGCCACTTTGCTAGTTCTCAGCTGAAAAGGACCCCTTACATTGGCTCTTTCGCAGGATAGCAGTTAATGCGTCGCATGATGGAATGTTGAGATGCATGTCCGCCGGTTACCTTGTTCAAGAAAAGCAGACGAGACTGAGAAACAAGTTCAATCTCAAACAAACAACTGAGTTCAACCAACAGATCTTCATGGAGATCCATGACCCCTCATGAAGTGGAGTCTTTGGTTTATTAGTTGTGTAGATCATGGCCATCTAGACTGGCCTATCCATGACAGCTGTTCGGCCTATGACAATTCGTGGAGCTACTCACTGCCACGATACGTACAGAACAAGGCAAAAACTTCCGGATTATTACAACATTACCGGCCGGGCATGGATTGTGCATCATGACGCTTATCACCTTGTGATGCAGGCCTCAGGTGTGTCAACAATCTAGAAAGTCTACGTAACTATCAACAAACATGCAATGGCACGGTTATCTTTCTAATGGGCTTGCGCTTCTTGATTCCAGTAATTAAACTCAATTGGGCAATGCATGCAGTATAACACGATGTCTCGAGCCGCATATATCTCCTACGCTTTAATTATCTTACATGGTGGCAATACTCACCTAATTTATTCAACAAAGACCTTGAGCAATCCGGCGGCTTATCAATAGAAAGAGGTCAACGACTTATCTTAGACAGGGTTAAGGTCATACAGCAGCAGGTCATCATCACATGAACACTATTTGGAGCCTTGGAACAGATGGTAATAAAAGCACAAGTTAAGAAACGGGAGCCTCGAAGTTATTTATATACAACTACCAGGGGCTTTTCCATGTGCAGCTGGGTGGAATACCGACCTCGAAACTACAATGTGCAGCGACAAATGCCCGAGTGAGTTGATCTATCATACTGTGAGGTTGCAAACCTCAATGGCAACATGCCAAGTTCTCATAAGCACCCCCGAAATGCTATACACAATACGTGATTGACAGAGCTGAAACAGATATACATACTGGTCAAGGGCTCGAAGACTCTCAGCGACGTTACTGGGATGAATTCGAGAGTTCCAGATAACTAGGTCCCAGAGTTCCTGTTCGAAGTTTCGTCAATACACACGGTTTACTCAAGTAGTGCATAACCACACTATGAGGCAGCCTTCGCCCCCATAAAAGGGGCCACTCTCAGAATATTCAGAAGAAGACGAGAAGAACGTTCTAATAAGCCTTGTATCTATAACTATCACAGAGATATAAATTAAGGTACTATAAAGATGATATCATAAGCGAAGAAGCAAAGTTTGTTTTCAGCCTCACAATCTAAAGTTAGTCTACCAAGATCTTGGTCCAGGGTTCACTATAGCTTCAATGATGGCTGTGCCGTACCTACTCAACACTGAAGACAACAAAGGTTACCGCCTCATAGTCCTGGGAAATTCTCTGCAAAATCATCCCTACTAGTACTAGAAACTCTGAATGCAATGACAGATGACTCTTTCCTGGTCAAGGTTATCGAGCGGCGTATGGGTTTCGGTGCATTAGCAGGGTAAGGCACCAGGGCGGCCGCTCGATGTATGTTGAGGCTCGGGCTATAGAATATTCGGCAGATGTTAGTGGGGGCTGTGGTTACGATATCAATCACTCAGCACACTAATTGAAACAACCTACTATTATATTGAATAAGTCAATACTTTGTACACTTGCAGCCTATATGAGTTTGATGATGTGTCGAAGAGGCACATACAATCTTTCCTTGCCGTATGAAAGTGCCGACATACAATCTTACAACGCACTGCTACTTCAACACCATCTGACTCTGAGGACTCAAATGTCAGCACTGCAGTGATCACAGGCACACAGAACACCTCGGTAATAAGTTCAAGCTCTATTTTGAGCCTCGCTCTTCGAATCCAGTTTGTTCCGTATCGAGCTTTCGACAGCTTTACTTCTGAAGGGTTTCCTCGGGTTGTCATGCCTTACATGAAAGTTCGCCGAACCATCGGCCATCATCAGATGCTAAACCCTTACAGGAAAATCTCATCCTCCCCGGATCGATCCCGCGTGTTACCCGCCCATTAGCGTGGGCGTGGCCTGACTTGAGGGGGTGAAACCCTCCGCTTACCTATACACACATAGCGATTGCAAACTCACTGGTCGCACAAACTCGTTGACTTGTTATGCCAAGATGGTTGAATCTTGCCAGTTATCGTGTCATGTCATGCCTCGGCTTGACAGATGGATATTTACGTGCATGTCTGCTAACATCACTCACAACAGACCTTTCACGGGGCCACCATGCTTGAAGATTATTTAACGTTTCGCACGTGTCTTTGCGCACCATAATACGATATAGGGACTCGCCTAACCTTTACTCTAGCCTTACGCAGTTCAAGTCGTGTAAGCGCCCAACCAAGTGCGGGCCGCCTCCTCCAAAGCTTGGCTTGCATCTGTAACCCTTGTCCTGCTGTGCATATTCGGAGGTTACACTCAAACAAAACTCCTTCGCCAATGGAGGCGGACCGACTCTACGAAACTTGTTCGAAACAAGAAATCGCCGTGAACAAGATGTGCAGTTCAAGGATCGGAGGAGTCTCTATTTGTGGTTGCGAGTTGTATTGACAGAGTATCAATTGGACACACTCTTACTAGCTAGAATAATACCCCGTGGCTCCCCCAGCCTCTCCCGCAATTTGACGGAGTACTTCTGTTGTGATGAACAGGGGTTGAGACACGCACTTTTACAGATGCGGAACTCGATGCGGAATTACAATCAGAGAGTTACAGTCTCGCCAAGTTGCATACTTGAACCGCCAATGTTGCTCTGACTGTTTGATACTGATGCATGAGAAAGTATACGAGGTCCGTTCCACATACAGAACAATATCCGTCGTATCTATTCTCAGCAAGACAGAGCGGAAATGAAATCGTAGCAACTGAGACATGCTTCCGTGAGCGCCTATAGACGAGTCAACGACCAGTGAGAAAGCTCATCAGAAATTTATGATAGATTGCATTATGCATCTTTCTAGAACAGTCACTCCCGTCCCCAACCTCTTTCATTACAGCCCCCAATCGCAACAACACCCATTGCTTGATGCTTGAGGAAAACCAAGAACAGACATGCTGACTTACTTTGGCCATGCATCTGCCTTGCATGTTCGACTGATATGTATGGACGGCTGCATGAGCACTTCCCTTCACCGCATCGTTCGTGTAAACAACTCCATTTCGGATAGAGAGTGAAAGGTGATGCGTAATATCTCGTTCCGCATAACCGTGGGTAGCAGTCCGGTCCTTGACGGGTATTACGGCGGCGACTACCCGTAAATTACCAGATAAACTCGGTTGATCGGATCGCAGATCTTTGATCTTAGGTCTCGTGTTGTCTTCCTGCTGGTGGAGTAATTCCCATCAAGTATTCTGACACAGGTTTGTAGCGGCGATCACTTACGTGCATATGTTACCTGTTGAACTAGGCACCAGTTTTGAAGCCCTTGGCGTATAATCCTTCATAATAGGAAATCCGTGTCTGAGCACAGTTTTGGGTGTATTCTTCGCAGAATTGCTGACGTGGTCGTGCGATGCAATTGACGTTATAATATTATGACACGATAATGACTGGTCTTATGCTTTGACCTCAAGATGTCTCGCACGGATTACAGGGCTGTGTAATACGAGTTAGGGTCCTGGCTCAGGAAAACTACAGTCGAAATTGAGAAAAGGCGATCGATGTCAATGAGGCAATGTTTGCGAGTACATCTACGTACAAGTCACTGGGCGAATAAGGCTAGCAACTCAGTTGCTATTGCCAGGGCTATCACGTATCTGAGGTCTCACATTCAGAGTCCCAGTCTTGAGATTGCTGGATTAGCCTTGGTGCAAAGCAGATATATCACGATTCTGTATCGTGATCGCACCATCTGGTCGGTTGTGGCCAAGCTTCAGCGTAACTATAATAGATATATACACAATTGCAGTTAAACATTTGGAAGTTAGAGTGGTGTTTTCACAACTGTGGTTCTGGAACCATCTAGTCAATGAACATAAGGAGATGGTGAGTTCAATATCTACGACTCCTGGTAGGATTTTGAGAATAAAGGACTGAATCAAGTCTATACCAAGAGCTTGTTTAATGTTCCTAAAAGTTACAGAACTGTATTATCAAGTGTAAACGTGGGTGTCAGTGGTAGTTAGCTTACACACTCGCTGTTTACCCTGATGAGGCGTAGGCAAGGAACATGAACAATCGAAGGTCGTGGGTGAAACCTTGACATGTTCCAATTCCTTGTATTTTGTCCTATCTTTGAGTTGTTCCGATGGTAGAATGTGAATTTCTTTCCAGATTCAGACAAGGCGAAGAGGGTGTACTGAATACGCCTTGGGATGTTGCCGTCACCAGCAGTTGTTCTTTAATATAACGGACACAAACTAGAAGTAATTACTCGTTTTTCGTGTTTCTTGTTCGTCTGCTACATAGTGTAGATATTTGACAATAGTAAGACCCCTATCCAATCTCACGAACAGGCGCAGTAGCAACCTCATCGCGCCGCATGATACGATACATACAAGGACTGTTTAAGTTATTTCGCATAGTAGTCTTCATGGCTCTGATATATATTGGTTATTGATGCTTCTCGTGATCTTTTGGTGCCCTACTGGCAGTACAACAGCCGTTACATGTTTTGATCGCTCCAGCTCATTCATCATGTCCAGTGCTCGACAAAGGTACGTTATTGTAATAGATCCTCCGGGTCCAATGGGAGCGAAACTACACATTATCAAGGCATACATTCTATTCTGTTTTCTTTAATAACAATACAAGGTGTCGAGATTCAATCGATTGCTACTTCGATGAACCAGTGTTTCTCGGCTTCCACACTACTAAATGAAGACATACAGATCATCTTGCAAGTTGTCCCCAACTTAAACTGAACAGTATGAAGGCCAGAAACAAACCCTCAAGAGATATGCTACCTTAGTTTACAACTTCTATAGAATCTTATAACCGTTTTACTCTCCAGTGTTACCCTGGTTATAAACGACATAGGTAAATATATAATCACCCTCCATCACAGAACACTCGGTCGCATATCTAATCAACTACCTGCCTCTGTTGATGATTCTCGTGTAAACATAGATAACTCGAGGGCCGATTTAATGGGCCTTGATATAGTTCTGACTCGTAGTAACAGTTCAAGGAAGACCGGTGGGTATTGACCCCTCCAATCCAAACATGGTTTGCCAAGTCAATCAGGTCTTTATATGGGATATTTCCTGCCGACCCTCATGGATGACAGCTCAACAGTATCCTTGATGGTGGATTCAAGGCCATAGCTCAGTTTTCCCCCAGGAACCATCCTTCAACTGGTAATTCCATCTCCTACCATCCTCGGGATCACTTAGATCAACCTGGTCCACCTCCTCTGGCACAATCACCACAACAAGGAAGTTCTTCCTGGCAATTTCGTCGTCGAGGTCTTCAACTTTCTGCCCGAGTCCGAGTCCAGGGGCGGGCTTTTCATCTCGCTTTGTACCTGGAGGAGGATTTCGGAAAGACCCTCGCATGCCAGGGCTCAAGTTTCCGAAATGCGCAGTGATCTCTTTACCCCAATTCCAGGAACCCGAGTCGTCATTTTTCTTGAGGCGCATATGCTTTTCTATCTCTTGCCTGACGTGTGAGGCTGATGGATCATCGATATCTTGGCCAAGGAGATAGGCCCGGCCACGCAGACGCCACTGGGTCTTGGTCTCTACGACCCAGAAGACCGCTTCGACAGGTCCGCCGCCACCAGACTGTGGGATATTCTCTCCATCTGTTGATAGTTCAGGAACTTTTTCCATGCGAGCATCAGTGGTGATGGTGAGAAGATCACTCTCGTAGAGAGAGGGGTTGAGAGGTGCCTGGTTCTTGGGGTTGACGGGAATCTCGGCCCACGTGCCTCGATACACCACGGTACGCGAACGAGGAGTGACTGAAGAGCCACGGTGATGGAGGGTGCTGAGCATGAAAGTTGGAGATTCCATCTTGTCAACGTGGGACAGAAAAGCCGAGCGCCACGGCGCTGCTGGTACCGGGTGATGTGCCGACATTGTGTGTTGAAGGTGGCTGAGAATCTGAGTTGTTCGCTGGATGGGTCGAGCTACAGGCCTCATTGGCAGTGAGAGTTGTGAGATGTTACGGGAACCTTGTTGCTGCACTTGACCGTCGTGAGGTTGTAGTGAGCGAAGCTGGTAGATAGTGTTGAGGTCGTCAAACCCCACTTCAACATTCAGCATCATAGGTCAATCATCGGAATACCGATCCATGAGTCATTACTACAACGGTTGAGCTGGGAGCATATACCAAAGAGTCGACTGCTGGATTGCCAACGGTACGACATCTACCTCAAGCCAATTCCCATGTCAAATATCGGGTAGTAGCGATACGAATGAACGCACAGGATTTCTGCATTTACAATAGTCTAGGTAGCCAGGGCTGAGCCAACAATGATCCACTCACATATCCAGAATATTTCCGCCCTCGGGTCGCACTTTTACGATCGTTTTATAAACCCGCAGTATCACCATTTAGGTTTTATAGTGTTAAGCTTGGTCTTTCTCGCTGCAACGTAACACACTGGTGATTTGCATCATGAAGTTGACAACTAGTCATGGAAAATATAATTGAAAACTACTCATGACTATGCTAGACTCGCTTGACTTTGTCTGATCGTGCAGCTTATGACTGATTAGTCTGCGAACTTATATTAGCACAGACGCTTATCACAATTGTTCAACGACTGTTGACATTCCAGGGGATGCATCCGGCCAGGGTTCAACAGCTCTAATTACTACAAAAAGAGATATCGCCAAATGCAAGCTACGCAAAGAATATGACGAGGTGGCCGCTCAAAGTCAAGAGCCAATGTTGGCAAAGAACGTTGTCACTTGCCGCAGGGTATTCTGTCCAATACAAGAAAGGACATTGCGTACGTCATGAGCTCCGCTTCGGATTGGTCAACGAAGTTCTCTCTGAATGTTCTAGACCGTCCGGGGTCCGGGGCCCTAGGAAGGCTAGCAACGGAGGCTGGTGGGAGGGAGCGGCAAGACCAGCGGAAGTTGGTGACGCGAACAGGGGACTGTTAGAAACTACGAATTGCCGTCGTCGCTATCGTAATGTAGGGAGACAATCTTGAATGAGTTGGGGGGTGATCGACCAACAAAAATGGCGCTTCTTGACATTTTCCCACGCGTAATTTGGCCACTATTGTCTCGTGGTTTGGTGTGTTGAGAGAAGAAGGGTAGTGCTTCGGGGGACTCCGATTGAGAGGAAAAGAAAAGAAAAGAAAAAGATCGACATCGCTTCTCTCATTCTTTCTCGAAGCTTACCTGGTACGTAAGTTGATGCACAGTAGCGCAACTGCCCAACTGCCGCTACATTCTTGGTGATCAGACAAGACGTCATGAGCCGGCGAGAAGAGTCCAAGGGGGATTTTAGAGTTGAGAGTAGGGATTTGATGGAACGCGGCATACAAGAAAGGGAAGATCAAGGAAGTGTTCATGTGTTCCGTTCCGTTTCCGTTAACAGGGGCGCAGTTGATATTGAGTTTGACTATCAACGACTGGGATTCGTCTGGCAGCTCTGGTAGGCCAGTTTCAGCGGAGAAAGATGGAGATGCTCGTCTCAGGCACGGAGATCGACTAGGACTTGTCGGAGCGATGTAGTTTCTCAAGGCTCAAGGCGGTCGACCAGAAGACTTGGCTTTGAACCAAAGCCGCTGGCGCCCGACTTTACCAGGGTGCCGGACTGTTGGGATCGGGTTGGTCTTGCTTCTGCGACGATCGTTTTCAGATGCGGCCCATTCAGAACTACCCAACCTTTAACATGGTCTCTCGGCATGTCCTCTAACTCCAAGTTTCTGCGTTGCAATTTAATCAGCGTCGCTTTTCAAGTACCGGTCAATCCGCTGGGGTGATATACGAGCTGATGTGAGAAGTTTCACACGAATTCTTCTGAGATAGCAACGGCCTCGAAGCATGGTTGACTCCTTCGGTTGCACTAATTGCGCAGACACTCGCCCATATTCAAATTACCGTATTTCTGCTCTGGCATGGCATTTTGACCAAGCCTGCATGTATGTCTCACAGTGAGATATTTTGAATTACCTCAGTAAGCCAAGGCTGGAGCGGCGCTCAGCGAGTGGAGATGATCATAACTTGGTCAATGAGCTTTTAGCTAAAAAAGACCCTGGGCCTGGGCCAGCCATATTGCATGTTATTTCCCCAAGGGTCGCTCAAAATCCAATGGTGACATTTCGCGATGTCCCCAAACAAAGGTTGGAATAAAATATGGGAATATGTTGGTGGATTCCATATTACAGATCTGCACACTTTTTGTGTCAAGTCTGCGAATCGAGCGACGACGTACGTACTAGCTGACCGAGTCGGCACTTGTTGACGAGGCCTTCAACCATTAACGGAGTCCTCGGTCGATCCGTGCACCGTTTAGCTCTTGATAGTCACGGAGTACCACTTGAAGGGGTACCTGACCGAGCCTAGAGTGGAAAAAGGAGGCTGAAAGTGAAAGGCCTCGCTTGAAGAGTGGGATGGCCAATTCTTGTTTCGAAGCGAGGTGGGAGAGACCAAGTAGATCAGACGGACATGTCAGAGAATGAAGGAAACCTGGACTCATAGTCTGATGTTATTTACCCCTTTGTATCGAGTAATGAACGGAGTCTAGGAATAGGTTTCGACGGAACATGGCTGCGGGCTAGTTGCATTAGGGGAGTTCGGTAGTTTCCCATTCGCACTAATTGGGCGTCAACAATTTGCTGCAATCATTTGCACCTGTCAGAAGTGATTTCGATTTGTATCGATAGTTGTAGATCTGGCGTCCAATGGTGGTTGCTCTTGGCGATCGAGTGTGGTCGGAAGAACGCCAGAGTCTTACTGAGTCTTACTTATGTGCAAAAAGCCAACAAGGACAACGAAATGAAGCCAAGTCAAGATTCGGTAGCTATCCGTAGGTAGTCTGGTGGTTCGTGATAGTCTTCACTTTGATAATGTGTAGGGCGTCGTCTGAGTAAGTATGGCCTGAGTCGTAGAACGCATGGATACCCCTAGAAGGGTCTAACATCGATCAGACGGGTGTACGCGAAAAAGATACATGTACGATGAAGAAAAACAGCCGCGATTTCTGAGATGGATGGATGAAATTTTGCTATTACCCTTGATCTTGGGCAGGTACGGAAGACAAAAAACCACGCGCCAGCGGGCGCAAAACCCGTACCTAACGCATACAACTGCCATTAGAGGCATGGTAAGTTAGGGGTCTCCCGGTGGAAAGGTACCTACAGTACTAGTAAAAACGCACTTTCTAGAGTGCTGTTGCCATTCCCACTTTGTTACTTGCTCCGCCCCCGCCTTTTTTCCCACGCCCAGGGCATCACTCCTCTTATTTTTGACTCTTTTTCCTCTACTGTCCCATTTCGCAATTCCCTTTTCTTTTCCGGGGTCTCTCTCTCTTTTTTTTTCGGTTCCATTTCGACCTTGTTATTCCCTTGGATTGATACTGCACTTTAAGAGGTTCTTTTACGCTCTGGCCTTACCGACGCGAATACAGTGCCTGCTCTCACTATATCCGTCACTGACTGCTCCCGCCAACTGTCATTATCACTCGTTATCTACCTACCGTTACGGCTGTTCTAATGCTTTTATATTGCCCAGGGCTAACAAACTCTCTGCCGTCTGGTCGCTCTACCCCAGCTACTGCCGCTACCGCTACCGCTGCCCTGCCGCGGCTGCCCATATCCGGCCGTTATTTCCAGCGCCGCCCACTGCCAGCAGCCGAGTTCCGGCGACATATGATCATTCCCGCGTCAGTTTAAATCAGCAACCCGTATCAGCTCAGATTCCAGTCATTATTCCCGGGGTCTTCACCTGAACCTAAAGTTATCCCCAGCCCAGAGCTATCAGAGCTCCAGCTCCTGCAATAGCTAAAGCTCCAAGTCCCAGCTCCAGCTCTGGATCCAATCGAACTTCTTTTCGGTCCAGGTAAATCCCAGATCTCAGCCCCATTTTCTTTCAGATCCAGCTCCCACTCTGCAACGTCTGATTGACGCGCCTATAATATCCTCAAAAAAAGGCGCTCATCAGCTGGACCGAATATTTTGGTGAGCTTTGTATCATCGTCAATGGATCTATCACAGCGGGCGCTTCCGCGTCACACTCATCACCAACCACCACCATCTCTCTCAAATCCTTCGCCCTCGCATCTGCCGCCTCAACATTCTACGTCTACGTATAGTCCCGGACCCGTTGCCTCACATCCAACTCTCCCTCTTCCCGGAACTCACCCACCATCCTCGGCTTTGACACCAGGATCGGCCTCAACATCCCCTGCATCCATCTCCCACCGTTTACCTTCAGCATCAGCTTCGACGACATCAAGGCATCCTACTGGCGATTATCTCCCTGACGCGGATGACCAAGACGCGTCGACACCCGTGGATGGAGAGGAACCTCCAAAGAAGAAGCAAAAGCGCAACAAACCAACTCTTTCGTGCCATGAATGTGTAGAGCGCAAGACCAAGGTGCGACATTTCTATCCAATGCATTTCTCATGTTGTGTCGTGCTGTCTGCATATCATCTCACTCATCTCCCCTCATGTTCCCCCATATGAGATGAGCCCACTTTACCCCGACATTATGGCTCAGTATGGAATTTGATCACCCCGGGTCGTCTGAACATGCCCAATTAATCCCGCTCCTTTCCTTCTGTTGCGTGAAAGTGACTTTAATTCGCTAGATAAATTACTAACATTATTCAAAGTGTGACAGAGGTCGACCTCATTGTCTTGCCTGTAAGTGCACCTGGATGTTGTTTTGCTGGTTTTATACTAACCTTTAGCTAGGCATAAAACGACAGACTGAATGCCGATATGCCCATGTCGCAAACCTTCTCGAGTATGAAGCCTCCCGACTGAGTAACTACTTGTTCTGGTTTAACAATCAAGCAGGGAGACCACCAGGTCAGCCGCTAATGGCCGCCGTATGACAAAACCCCCAAAGAAGAAGTCTGGTTCTAGTGGAAAGTCCCCCATTCCAAATATCGCAGATAGGGGTATGTCGAATGATCCCAGGGCAACCTCGCGTGGCGCTGTTGCCCTCTCCATCGGCCTTCTGTCCAACGTCCCTTATTCCTTGCCTTCTGCAAGTAATGTTTTTGGTATCGGGTCTGAGCACCCATTTGCCAACTACTGGACCTGTGAAGGGGGCTTGCCTGAGGTTATCTCGGTGCTTCCAGACAAGATCCAAGCCGATATACTACTTAGCCGATACTTCGAATGCGTTGACCCCGTGTACCCCATGATACATCGCCAGACATTCTATGCGGACTACGAACACTTCTGGCAGATGAATCAGCAAGAAAAGACCGATACAGATCCGTCCTTCATTGCATTAATATTTGTCATGCTGGCCCTGGGAACTCAGTTTGTAACATCGACTACATCCCCACATGAGCGAAGGCAGACAGCAGAGTTTTATGCCTCCGCTAGTAACCAAGCTCTACGTATCGCATCATATCTTAGCAGTGCATCGTTAAGGTCAATCCAGGCTATGGTATTGCTAGTTTACTTCCTTATCAATGACAACCATGCCTCGGATGGATGGGCGTTTGCAGGTATTCTCATTCGGCAAGCTTATGCTATGGGTCTTCATAGAGATCCAAATATTGGTAGGTGACTGTTTTCTTTATTCGCTCTTTTTTTATACTGATTTTCTTTCAGTGACTCCAAATGCCACCCTGTTCGAGAAGCAGCAGCGGCGTAAGGTCTGGCAAGCGGTACTGCTCCAAGATACTTTCTTGACCGTCTTACTCTCCCTGCCACCGTCTGCGACACATACAGATGTTTCCGTGGAAGACCTACTCGACGATGGCTCCTCGATTGCAAATAGCGACCCAACAGATACGGCATATATCCGAGGCTCTTGGACTTTGGCCAACTTGGTTCAGGAGACGATCTGCTCGCCAAGATCATTAGACCTACCAATATGCACTACGGCAAGGCATAAGTCTAAGTTGATTGCTGACTTCCGAGCTGTCTATCGTTCGTTCCCTGATGTCTTCCGGTCATGGGATCCTGATAGTATCACGGCGCTCGCAAAAACTAATAAGAGGGTGGTTCGTCAGACTCTGTTCCTGACGAGCAACTACTTCCATAACTTGATGCTTGTCCATGCTTCCGAGAGCCCCGATGTTCCTGTCAATGTTCGTGGTACGTTGGAGGCAGCACACGACGCCATTACAGCTTTCTTCCTTCTTTTCACCCTTCTTGAGATAGAAGCACGTGTCTGGTGGGTGTTCAATCACCGAGCTTTCTTGGAGGCGCTGTGTATTGGAAATGTCCTGAAGGAGGCTGCTCGAGAACCAGGTGGTGCAGATATGATGGCAAGAGATCCTCTCCTTGTCAGGGCAAAAGCTGATATCAGTGAGTCTTGATGCCTTTGTTGTTCCTGGCCTCCCTGCTAACATGTCAACAGCACGCATGATCCAGATCATGCAGGTTATGGGCGAAGACTCTGAGGTAGCGAGGACTCGAGTGCAAGTTTTGAGTGACTTTCTGGTATGAATGAGGCAGTGGTCTGTTTGTATAAAAGTGTTCTGGTTGACGACTGAATGAGACGTGAAGCATGTTCAGGGGTAGCATTGGTCTAGCACGTCAGCACATATCTAGCAAGGCATGTACATACCGAAGGCCATATTGTTTGATATTCAAACTGCGAGTATTGATTGCACGCTAGAAGATAAATAGAGCTTAGCACAACATATGCATACTAAAGAGAGTATTATAATGCTTCTTCGCTGTTCTCTGATGTTATGTTTGTTTGAATTTCTTGGGATATATGTCTGATGGATGAACTATCCAAGTTGTTAGTAACAAGTAAGAGGAAGGAAACATCATGGTAATGATTTATTGGGTGTCTTGAAAATATTGAAGGCATTGCCATATTCAAATATTGCCAAGACAATCAAGGCAAGGGAATTGCCGATGCCGTTACGCCCCACTCACGACACCAAAGACTCGGCCGGGGGCTGAAGGATGGACTCGTCAGCTCATGGTTAATGATTGGCCACTCGCTTAAAGTGTGGGTTGATTGATTGCGTCGCCCGACCCTTTCAAGATAAGGCCGCCAGCCAGGCTAGACTCAACAGGGCTCCAGAGCTGTTTCAATGCCTAAGCCGTCGTGCGCTACAGGGCCATTACAGGGCCTGTTTTGGGAGGCATCCGCGTGGCCAGGCTCCCACATCCCGTCTAGTCGCGTGGGCTTTTTCGCTCTCATTTCCACGGGCATGTCATCACTTCGACTCAGCTCGTCTCGTATTTGCTCTTAATTCTTTTAACCCTCCTTTGAATTATCGACCCTTTCCCTCCTTGTCTTATTTTCGTATCATTCTGCCTTAAGCTTCTTTGTAGCGTGGCTGCCTGCGTTATATCCCCTGCTCTGCCGTGTAAGAGGGGTTTTTGCAGTTGATACTGCTCAGTGTCCACGATACCTAACAAGAGATATTCTCAACCTTCATACCTCACTATGCGCGGCCTTGCTCAGGCTGCCATGGTGCTAGCACCGACGTTGGTGTTGGCTCATGGACCTCACCATCCTCCTCCTCCTCCTCCGCCGCCGCCACCTCCTCCCATGGGATTTCTCCCCTCAGCTCTCGATGTCACACCCTCAGCCTTCGTCACAGTCAAGCTCCCCTTGAGCGAATCCGAATCCTATCCTCTGGTCCGTCTTTGAGACTTGATTATAATGCCATGAACTAACATGTAATAGACACTACGATTTGATGTGGAGGAATCAGAAGAAGTCTGTGGTCCCGCCAGCATCACCCTCAATGGCGAACCCCTCAAGCAAGACGTCAAGGGTCGTGGTGTCGGATCTTTCCTCGTCAACAATGAGACCACTATTTCAGCAGACTGGGATTTCGAATGCATCGGCCCCAAAGAGTTCCCCTTTGGCCAGTCTATGCGCTTCAATGTTAAGGCTCTCGACGACATGGCTCTTACAGAGGAGGCTTCCTTCTGGATGACTTTCAAGCAAACCGCCCCAGTCCGAATCTCCGATGTTGGAAACGCCGCCTATGTCTGGAGTCTGTCAATGCCTTTCAGCAAAGACAAGGAGTCCTTTGACGGCAAATCCGCCTCTACATCACCCCCTATCTGGGAGTATCCCGACCGCGATTTCCAGGATCCCGAGGAGGAACTTCAGGTTGAGCTTATGGAATTGAATGCTTTGCACAAGCAGATTCTTCAGCTTGAGGAACTGGTGAAGGAGAGGGAGGCATCCGTTGCTAAGAAGCTGGGCAAGCAGTATCCTCCCCCACCCCCCTCGACTATGAAGAAAATCAAGCAGTGTGATGGCGTGCAGTGTGTTCTGCACACTGTTAGTGAGGAGGTGCGACACTCGGCCCACAGATTCTACGATAGCATATTTGGACATCACCCACCTCCTCATGGCCCGCATGGTCCTCATCATGGCCCTCATCATGGAAACGGTACTCACCGGGGCCCTCATCCTCCTCATCCTCCTCACCATGGACCTCCTCACCCCCCACCTCCTCCTTACCACGGCCACCCTCCCTTCCCCTTCCCTGGAGGTCACCCTCCCCCTCCCATGTGCGCTCCTTGCCCCTGCGATCCTCACCATGGAAACCCTCCTCCCCCTCCCCCTCCTCCTCCCCCTCCTCACCACGGAGGCAAGCCTCATCACGACAGGCCTGAGCATGGCCACGGTGGTTTCGGTGCTGAGGATCATGAAGGCCACCCCCCTCCACCTGTAAGTCTAATGCTTCAACCAGAAATTGAATTCATTCCGCTAACTACCTCTCAGCCTCCTCACCATCCCATCATTGTCATCCTTGGAATCGTGACCGTTGCTCTCGCTCTTTTCTGTGCTATTGCCATCGCCTACATTCACCGCCGTGTAGCGCGTCTCAGCCCCGAGGCTCGTCGTGCTATCCGCCGGGCATTCCGCCAAACTCGCGACGAGCGTCGTAAGAACTCTGCTCTGAAGGCTGCTTACCGTGCCTTTGTTACCCGATGGATCGAGAACGAGGATGATGAGAAGGAGGCTATGCTCAACGGTGAGCGACGCCGACGATCATCTTCCTGCAGCAGCGTTACCATGGAAGAGGAGATTGCTTCCTTCCGTGAGGCTGCTCAAATGGTTGAGGGCATCGTCGCTGCTGAGGAGGGCCAGCATAGCCATGCTCGATCTTACAGCAACGCTGCCGGCCCCCCTGTTCCTCCCCGTCCCTCGCACCACACTGCTGCCACAGCATACCCCGGCTTCATGGAGACGGATGAAAACCTTCCTGCCTACGACGACGATGAGCGTGACTCGTCGGTTGTAGCAGATGGATGCCGATACACTCCTGGCAGCTCCGATTATACCCCTTCAAACTCCGGGTCCAATGCCAGCGATGTCCTGGGGGATACCAAGAACTAAATAAGAGACAATGACCTTGGGCATGAATGATTTCCTTTGCATATTACTATGATACACCAGATTTCCTTATATTGAATTTATGCGCCTCAGATGTGGGATATTGGGAATTGTATTTACAAACAGCAAACGCTCTCGCTCAATAGAAGCTATAGCAATCTAATACCACAACTTGAAACATACATCTCTATAATATGCTCTTGCGCCTGATCTATTTTCCTTGTGCTTATCCACGCATGCTCCTCTTGTCTATCACCCGAATATGAACTCTTCGTAGTTCTTCGCAATTTTCTTGACGCCGTCATCAAGGTTCCAGCCCTTGACCTCACAAACATGCCGGTACATGTCTTCCAATGCACTGTCCATTTGTTCGCCGGCAATGTGAAGATCACTCTCCACTAGGATGCTGTCGTCAGGCAGGGCCCGTAGTACACCGTCAGTCTTATTCCGGCTAGCATCAGTGCTTAAGTTGACAGCTGTTGACAACGAGACAAATATACGAGCTGGGATCGTTCGGTTCAGATACTGCCTCAATACTTCGACACTAGCGCTGAATGAATGTAGGCATATTCGAGGGGGATACGGCTTCTCACTGCCGTCGTCGTCCTCGTCTGAGAAGTCCTCAGCACCCGATGTCACAAGACGCCGCTTTCGTCGTGTTATAACCTCCCGCTCATGACCCTTCCACGTTGCCGCAAGCGTCTCATATAAGATGCCGTGAGCTTGCACGCCATGCACACTGACAGCTCTGCCAGTTTTTGCAGCAAGATGAAGCTGTGCGGCAAGAACATCACGCTGGTGCTCTATTTTCACCCTATGAGGGCTGAGCTGTCGGCCCTCACGGCCCCCTGGTGTGAGTGCTGAATCTCTCTCGACATGTTTCGATGAAAGCCAAGGTTCTGGCAGACGAAAGGCCTTATCAAGGCCGATCTCGCCAACAAGAGCGTGAGGGTTAGTGGATAGACGGGATTCGGTTGCACTGAGAAATGAGCTCATAGCGACAGGGGAAGGAAGGGAAGCAACAAAGTCTGTTGAGGGCGCTGGCTGTAGAACGGCATTATAATGTGCTTGTTTGGCGGCATTGTCAGTCTCGGACCCGGAGGTGGGCTGAAATGTCGGAGTGTCGGCCGAGTCGTCGTATAGTAGATGGGAAAACCATGGATGCCAGCCAAAGGAGGGAATAGCACAGGTACCTGTTGCTTCCGAGTTTTCTTGCAAAAGTGATTTGAGATCAGGTTTGGAATGGTTGCTAGCGACATCCGCAACGAGGTCCTGGTCCTGGGCACGTGTTGCCATGATGGTCAAAGCTGCTGCACGCATAGAGGGTATATCGGTTATTGAAGCCATTGTATCTGTTGGATGGCAGTGGGCGTCGCATATTGGCAGATGCCAGGGGAATGGAGGTTGATCCCCTACAAGCTCTGGCTTGGACTGCTGAGGCTCATCATGGTTACGGGTGTGTTGACACATGTTGGTGATGGTATCTGGTAATGGTAGTGTCAAAATGGTGTCGAGATAGCGGGGTTTAATTAGCACTGCAGATGAAGTTTACGTCCACAGAAGCACACATGAGATTGTTACCCTCAACGGCCAAGATCTCGAAGGCTTGAGGCTATGAAAGACAAATTTGAGTGATGTCAGCGGGGGAAGCTGATGTGGATCATGATGGGGTCAGGCATTATCGAGGCTCCAAGTGGGGTTAACTTATGATGAGATCGGTCGATACAGTACGAACATATCTAATAAGCATTCAGTTAATCTGGGGTAAATTTAGTTTTCATCTAGTGCATATAGGAGGTCGAGCTTCCAGTTTGTGAATAGATTTCGTCTGCCTCGGCTTGTAATCACTCATGTGACGTGTGTGGTTGATGTTGGTTACCGATGGGCTTCAGTGGCTGTAAGTTGCTGCCCGGACAGTTTTTAGTACAACCACCAATTCCAGGGTCCTTTTGTGTTGCAGTCGCTCCTCACTGGGCGCAGATACTCCAAAGTTTAATGCAGTCAGTCAGTTCATTGATATATCAGCATTGTGATAGGGATTTGATACTGCAAGTGCATTGAAAGACTCGTCAGATGTGCAATCATGCCTTATCGTTTGCATTCCACCACTGACGTTGCTTTATCTGTACAGTTTGGTAGGTATCATCGACCCTCCTTCTGTCAACATGAAGCTTCCTCCTACCGTTTACTATCACTTGCATCTCTTCCCTGGTGCAGGTTCCCCGCACGATCCTTCCCTGTGGCTTGTCGCGTTGCCGTACGACAGTCACCTCAGACACCATAAAAATGGGCAAGTGCGGCATGCAAACCGACCTAAGCCAAGCCAGGCCAAGGCAAGCCGCCATTCACATGTGATTGCCTCCTCCAAGTGTAATCCTCCTCACCTTAGACCTCCGTCGCTTTCCTTTACCTTTAGGTAGCCTTCTCCTCTTTTCTTCCCATCTCCCGAGATACATATAATTACGGCTTCTACTTTGCTTCAGCTACAGCTCGATGCAACCCTGTAGAGTCACATTCACCATTCACCGACGCTACATTCTCGCCGGCTCAAGCACCTAACCCCTCCGCGGCGCATCTTTTGTAGCTCCCCGGAAACAATCTATCCTATCACGGCTTTGGGGGATGTCGACGCATATCTCGTCCTAGAGCGGCATCCATCCATTCTATGTACATATCGGTACTCTGCACCAAGTAGTCGCCCTCCTCTTTGTTTTCTTTCTTCTTCCTCTTCCTTCTTATTCTTTCATTTCCACATCTTCTTTCTCCTTATAGCCCGTGCCTCCATCTGTAACCACTAATTACATCGTCGACAGCCTCCACGCTTCTATACAGACAGCACTCTTCGAAGCTGTTGTGGTCATGTGCTGCTAGTCTCGTTCTGTAACACCATCAATATGGCACTCCTCAACCCTGTATACGCCTTCGTTGTGCCCTTCCTGTTTGTTGTCACGGTTCCTCTTGCTGTCTTCGCTGGTATCACAACTACTATCGCTTTCTCTGTTCTCATCCTCCGAGTTCTGGCTGTGTATCTCGACGTTGCTCTCTCTTTCGTTCCTCATTATTTGGGTGGACGTAAGACTCGCCCTTACCATCCAAACACTTATCATCCTCACCATCAACTCCTCGAACCGGCACCTGCAACGCTCTATACCAATCCTGTACCTGCTTCTGCTGGTTCAACAGCATTTGAGTCCTCTTTGCGACGACGTCGACATAGAAGAAGCTCCAGTGCTCTATCCACGGCAGGCACTACCACTCCAATTAGCGAAAAGGGACTTGGCTTACTACCAAGCATTGGTCCAGAGCGAGACTTCGAAGGTGTTGGTGGCTGGCGTCTGGGCGGTGACGATGAAACATGGACTACCATAAACTCACGACTTGAACTACCTGACAAGCAACACCATGGGCGAAATCATCATCGTTCCCCATCTGGTGGCCCCACGACACCTGGAGAAGGCGGGTATCTTATGATGAAGGGTCGCAACCGAAGTCCCGGAGCAACACGCTTAGCATCTCCCAATAGCTCCCGTACAAGAACACCTTCTGGCCCACGAATCGCATTTACAAACAAGTCATTCATTGACAGTTACTTTCCAAGCCTCAAAACTTCTCCAAAGGGACTGAAAAAACTCCCGACTCAGGGTGTCGTCGATGCGTAAGACCGAATCAGACTCTCTGCGCCATCGTGTAAACTATTCTAATGATCTAATGAAAGGTTGTGGGTAAGGAGGTAAATGGCATGGGACCAAAAGTGTCACAGTTAAATGGTAATATGGGGGTTTCCATTGGCGTTTGAGCGAGAATTTGTCAATTATCTGAATTTATGATGATGCAAAAATAAGACATCAATGCCGTTTCGAAAGAAAACGACACGGTCGAATTCCAATCTGTCATTACTCGTATACTGAAATGATATAATGATAGTAATGTCCTATTCCTGGTATCTGCAACGCCTCCAACGCCAAGCCAGCGTAAATACATTATCGTGATAACATTGGCCAACCAAAAGAAGGGATTGTCTTCTTAGAGAGTTTGCCAGAAGTAGTTTGCGTAAAAGAATCGCGAGAACTTCTTGTCCATGTTGACAACATGCACGTCCCCTTTGCGATCATTCCGAATAACAGCCTTGGACCACTCACCGTCCCTCTCGTCCCTCTCAATATCGATGCCCAGGCTTCGATACACCTTGAGCCTCAGCAGCACCTCGTCATCTACTGGATCTCTGCGTCGAGCATTAGCTGCCGCATCGCCCTCCACGCCCTGAAGCTCCAACTCGCGAAGACGAGCCTTGAGGTCAGCGGCCGTCAGAGCAAGGCGCTCAGCGTCGGTTTCAGCATCAGCAGCAGCTTTGGCAGTACGAAATTTCAGGGTGTCTAGGCGTGCGATGTTGGACGCGTGATCCGCTGATGAGTGGGACGCAACGAGGTCGTCATGTCGCGATGTGTGTGTTGCGAGCTGACGAGAGAGCTTCTTCAGTGAGGATTCTGCCTCACGAACGCGAAGGTCGCGAGCTTGTTGGAGTGTCGAAAGTGATTCTGTAACACGGGAGACGGCAAGTTTGTCTGGTGCGATATTGAAGTTTTCGATAGTATGATGAATGAGCTGGGCTTGTTAGCTTAGATAAAAGGGGCTACAGGAGTAGGTACTTACAGTTGCGGGTTCTTCGGAGAGCAACATATTTGCGGCTTATCTCGAGTGCTCGACTCAAATGTGGAAGATTTTGTGTCAATGACAGCTGTGAAACGCAGTTCCTCTACAGTCTTAAACGGTGATGATGGTGAACCTGGTGTTTTGCCAACGCAACTCCCCTTTTGGGCTAAACACGTTTCCGTCGTCACGACGACAATCCAAGGTTACCTTATCAGCAACCAATTTTCCCCCACCTCGTTTAACCGAGCTTTCCCCGTCCACCGCACAGCGTCATCGGGCCCGCCACAGCCAGGCAAAGGTGAAGCCGAAAAGAGCTACCTCTGAATAACACGTGCAACCTCCATTACGTTACATTTGCCATTCCACTTCAAAAGCCTATTGATCCTGACCAAGATAATTGATATCAAGACTTCTATTCCTCCTATACAGAATACACCTTCACGTTCTTTGCCCTCAAGGACTTGTTCTCTCAGAATGGTTACCGAACTACCATGTGAGTTTTAAACTGCATGATGATATTCTAGCTTATACTAATAGCCTCGCTAGATGCTCTCGATGCCGAGACGTTAGTCCTTTGCTTTGAATATACGACGATTTCTATATCCTGACTGACGGCTACAGACCGCTAAATGCCTCTGAGCTTAATGTACTAAAAGCGCAATATGAGCGCGAGGGTGAGATGGTTGGCATCCAGACCAAGTTCAACTACGCCTGGGTAACCATCCTACGCCGTAACATATGAGCCATCACACTAACTGAATATCAGGGCCTCGTCAAGTCCAACCAACGAAACGACCAGCAGCTCGGCGTGCGTCTTCTCTCGGATATCTTCCGCATCTCCCCCGAACGTCGCCGCGAATGTCTCTACTACCTTGCCCTTGGCAACTACAAGCTCGGTAACTACGGGGAAGCGCGTCGGTACAACGACCTCCTTCTTGACAAGGAGCCCGCCAACCTTCAGGCATCCAACCTACGCCAACTGATTGATGACAAGGTTGCCCGCGAGGGGCTAATGGGTGTTGCGATTCTGAGTGGTGTTGGTGTTGCGGCCGGTGTTGTGGGAGCATTTATTCTGAGGAATGCTAGGAAAAGGTAGATGACGATATTGCTAAGGAGGAAAACGTGTAGGGACATATATTGCATGGGCGGTTTCTGGGACACTTTACTCACTCTTCACTATAACCTCTGGATTGGGCCCTCTTGGAGTCTCGACATTATGAGATATGCTTGCTCTACAAAATGAAGCGACCATTATTACATACGTTAACCCATTTTATATAAGTTTATCATTAATCACCCTAATTCCATCACGCTGCTAAGGTGACAGACAGGACATCGGCTGTGGGAAAGTCACATTCGATGAGGTAGTACAAATTTGCTAGGTGTCTTACTACGTGATGATATTCACATGTCAACGTCACAGACAAATGTGTTGGAACAAGAAAGCTAGACAAATAAAACAATGTTAAGGAAACCAAGAACAAGCCAGCTAAGAAACAAACCAAAGAGACGACGCATCACCATCTAGGGAATATGATCTGTCGAGACATAAATGACCATCCTTGTCTCAACAAATGTACGACTAAAATACAACAAGCTGCTGCTCGACAACTTCCTTGGCATCGCCCATCTGATCCTGTCTAATATCATCCATGACCAAGGCACCATTAAGCCCAAGGGAAAAGAAAGGGGTATCCGAAGGCAGAGTATATGAGCAGAGCAACAAGGTAATGTAGGCAAAGGACAAGGAGACAACATGTCACCCTAAAAGAATATGGCGAACCAGATGCATAAACATATTAGCATCTATAACGTCTCTCCCAGCGAGAAGCGTTCAGATTGAAACGCCTTTCGCCAGTTTCCCTGCTGTTCTTCTCTCCAAAAGATATTCTCATGTGACAGATTAGAGGTGAGACCAACAGGTTCTCAGGTTTGGTTTGACTCAAAGCATGGTCAGAGAAAAACGCTTGCCTGTAACTTGAAGTCATACCGAGACTCCTGCAAAGCCATATAGTCTGCATCTCCCGTCTTGCATGACTATTCTTCATAAATGACTTTTGTTCCGTCTCCGTACGACAATCATTCCATGTGGCATATGTGATGTGATGTGATTAGGAGACAATGTTTTGTTTCTTAATTAAAAAAGGTGAGAGAAAGAGGCGACAAAGAAACGAGAATCGAATACAACGAGGGGCGTCGAGCTGGTATTGTATGGGCATCATGGGTACTCAGACATGGATAACGAAGGAGTGAAAGAATCCGCAAATCGTGAAGAGGCTGGAAGTTTAGCGAAGAGAGAATCCCTTTCGCTTGCCTTCCTTCTCTAGTGGCCGTCCGCTTTCGACACGCTGCTTCTTGTCTTCGAGCTCCAGTCGTTGGCGGTCGAGTTGCTCCTTCATCTCCTTGTGGCGGGCGTACAGTTCCTCTTCGGATTGCTTGAGCTTGCTCTCCTTCTCTGCTACCTTCTGTTGGAAGACCATCTTCATCTCGGCCTCCATCTTGGCTAGCTTCTGCTCGTGCAGGGCACGCTCCTCCTCCTGCTTGACAGCAGGGTTGACCTCCTTGAAAACGCTGGGGTCCTGCGACACGCCCATGGCGAGCAGCTTGTCGGTACGGTAGTTCTCGTAGAGTTGGTTGTTGGTATGCTCCTTGAGCTCTTCCATGTGTGTTCGGATGAGCATTTGTCGAAGCTTGACAAAATCGCAGTGCTCCTCGTTATCGACCTCAATGATGCCCCAAGGGTAGGCACGACCGCGAATCTTGCGACCATCGGCGCTTGTGATCTCGTTGTTGGCACCAACAACAGCGAAGGGAACCTTGGACATGATCTCGTTGTTCTCAGCGATCGTCTCCTCATCGTCAAGCTCGTATCGAGGCCCCTCAAAGATCTGGATGCCATGGTGCTTGATATCGGCGAGAATCTTGGTTGGTTAGTAATTGAACAAAAGTTGGTAACCGAGCAACTTACTCGTGACTTGAAGGCAGCAATCTCCTCGTCGGTAAGGGTATCAGCCTTGGCGATGACGGGGATCAGGTTGACCTTGGTATGGAGTCGGCGCATGACCTCAATGTCAAGAGGCTTCAGGGAGTGGCCGGTGGGTTGGATAAAGAAGACGCATGCGTGAATACGGTTGTCAACAATGTTCATGCGGTTAACTTTGTTCTCAGCATCCAAGTAAGAGTCGAATCGCTGCTCGATGTTGTCGACGATAGGGCGCCAGGACTCGTCGTTGTTGACGAAATCGCCGAAACCTGGTGTATCGACAACGGTCAGGCGGAGACGAACACCTGCCTCCTCAATGTCGGCACTGATGGACTGGATAGTAACAGTCTTGGGAATAATGTCGAGGCTGGGTCCCTTGCGCTCCTTGGGGGGGTACAGGGAGGTGTTGAACAGAGTGTTGACCAGAGTAGACTTGCCCAAGCCAGACTCACCTAGATTAGTGTTAGTCAATATCGTTTACGTTTCAATCATCTTTACACATACCAACAACCATCACGTTGAAGTTGAATCCCTTACGAACACTCTTTCGGTGCCATTGGTTGGGTAGGTTGGCAAAACCAACATAGCCAGTAAGCTTTCTTCGGACAATGTTTCTGTTGTCAGCCGGGGGAGGTGGCTGAGATGGAACTACATGACAGTCAGTACGGGAGCAGAAATTCATCTAAAAGATAAACCTACCATTAGCAGGCGAGGCAGAAGGGGCCAACGCCGGAGATTCGCTGCCGGGAGAAGCTATTAAGACACATGTTAGCATCCAATGCAACCACTGATATTGAATATTATGGTGTCAGAGGTAGAGACACAAGGAGGAGCCTGACTCGGTGAATAATCCGAACTCGTGTTGCGAGGATTTCCCCTGGTAACAGCCTCGACTGTGAGATGGTCGCGGTTGGGCTTCACATTAGCTATCTGTTCATCTCCAGCTAGCCCATTTGTTGCAGAATAGAGATATAGTTCGTCGAATGACACTGGCTTCATAGGGCTTAATGTTGGCGGATCCTGGATGTCCACGTCAAGCATACTGCGATAGTGGCGTACTGAGGAAGGAGAGGATGGGGTTTTATCGTCTTGGCTCAATGGAAAACTAATAGTTCGCTTGGAATCCCGCGATACCTTTGGCGGTGATCCGGCGAGAGGTGTGGTTGCCATGAAGATGAGATTTCTATCAAAATGCACGCTGCGAGTGCGAGCCTTGACGTGCTGTACCAAGTCGAAGGTCATGATCGAATTTCAGGGGTTGGAAGTGCTGATTCTCAACGAGGAATGCTGTCAGGACCAAAAAGGGGGCTAAGAAGATAGACCCAAGAAATTGTAGATGATTCAGAAACGAATGTCGTCGAGCTTATCGGAAATCGATGGGTTGCACGGGATGAAGGTCAAGATTTTGTCGAGCTCCCGGAGAACAAATCATCCTCGTGGTCGAGTTCGAAGGCTCTTTCCGTGGTCTCTACATGTCGCTTGTGCCATGTGGTCTGACACGCGCGTGCATAAAAAGAAAGAATCATCTTACCCATATTGAAATATCAAGAACGGTCGAGTTGAAAAAGCTCGTAGGAAAGTGCGTGTTTCTAAGTTGAAAGTTGATGGTTAGCTACGTCAGGGGAAAGGCCAGCTCGATAGCTACACGAGCTTGGTGGAGTTGTCTCGAGGGAGACAACGAGAAGGGCCAAACGACAGCTGACAATCTCCGAGAAACAAGCGCAATGTGACGACGAGTGTACAGTCGAAGAGATATCGAGCCGATCGAGGGCGCTCCTTCTCAAAATCGTGGTCGGGCAGTAAGGAGTGGGACGAGAACAGCTACTCACGGAAATACCAGGAGACGCGTGTCAATGAGCGTCGCAACGAGTGAATACGAAGAATAGAAGGCGGCCTCGGGTTTATCAACACGGGACCTACTCTCACGCACGATAAAAGGCGATCGAGAGAAGAGTAGCAATGATGAGGCTAGAAACGGGGGTAGGGAAAAAAAGAGAGAAAGTAAAGTGAAGGAGAAGGATGGGAAATTTTGGAGGTGACAAGCGGACCAAACAAGGAGACGAAATTCTGATGTGCTGTGCTGTTCTCCCAGCAGAGCAGCCTTTGGGCAGACAGCCGTGCTGCAGCAAAAGGGGTTTAGACGAGCTAGTCCAAGTTGAGGCCCGTGTGGGTCTCCCAACTTACATGATCCAGGGGCAGGCTCTGGAGATTTAGCGGACAGGGTCGCTGAGGGCCTGCTGTCGAACCTCAAAGGGTGCTGCCTCAACGCTTATGATTGGTTCAAAAGACACGGGTCCAATTAACGGCGCGGGACAGGGGTTTTTGAATGGTAAGATGGGAGATTGGGGAGGGAGAGCTCTAGCTTCACCTCAAGCAAATTACTGCATCTTGGCTATCGGCATATACGTACCTGTATCATGTCATAAGCGGTCATACAATTGACTCTCGATACAGCATCTACTAAGTTAGAGCCTCTATCTGAAGCTTGACATCATTTGAATTACCGGTGAAGGGCTACAAATGTCTGAATGGGGCCGGACCTCCTTACATCGCTCCATTCCCCAGGCAAGCTTGGAGCTCACCTGAAGTAGGTTGTTTCTAAAAGGGGAATGCTACTCTAAGTACCTGTTCCTAGCTCGCTTGTGCTTCAAGTATCGATAATCATTCTCATGCTGCAAGTTGCCTTAGCTATTGATAGGGGCTATCTCTCCTATTTGAAAGAATTGTTTGATAGTAAGGTCGATTGCTTCTTTAATCTCTCCCATGTGTCATTTGTCTTTGATCTACAGTGTTTTTTTCCATTTCATGACCATTGGCTCCTTTCTAGCGGCATAGCTCAGAAGATTCAGAATTGGACTTTATCGGAGACAGATTCCAAGACATACGCAGATCAACCGTTTCTGGAAGAGGTCAGGGTATATTCTCCCTTCTCTCTCGTGGCCAGAACGCTGGCCTGATATTGGATCACGGGATAACCATGTTCTGAACTATTTATTTGCTCCTCATCCTACCCGTACCGTGGTCATTTTAACATTGCCCACTCGCCGTCAAGTCCGGTTGCGCCTCAACCGCTCCCACGTCTGTGTTCCTCGTTTATTAGTTTCCTTTCCTCGTCAAAACATCAAACATCCGGTCCATTCAAGCCGTTCCCTTTGTGGGTCCGGGATCAATTACCCTCCACTGTGTTCTAGCTTCTCTTTCAGTGACTATATTGAGCTTGCTCCGGTAAGCCAACTTTTTTCGTTCACGGAAGGGCATGGCAATGAATTCTACAGGACTGGCATGTGCAGATAGATACCTTACGTAGAACCAATAGGCTTCTGCATGCTGATATGCCAATCCTATAACTGCAAGACTGCATAAAGCTTACAAGACTTCACTGCATCTGCCCGTAAAGCAATTATAATACCTAATGTATCTTGTGGAAATCATTGAGAATCCTACACGCTACCACTTCCACGCCCTTCTCCTGCATGTACGACACGAGCGTATATACCCGTGTAGTTCAGGTTTTGTATAAAGGGATGTGAAAAGGAGGTACTCCGTATGCAACGTGTACATAGTAATTGCATTCCAGGCAAATGTCCCTGGTCCAAACGAGAAGTCATGTGAAGTAGTGTCGAGCTGTGAAACGTTTCGTGTTAAACAAAAATATCATACAATCTAAAGTAGTGCATGGAAGCTCTGGCAATATAGTTCAACTTAATAATATATCGCTACATTTATAATTTCCTATGTCTACTCCAACTGTTTCTAAACTCAGATAATTGCATTCGTAACGTCCAAGCGCGCAATAGTTCAAACATCAGGAATATTATATCTGCTGTAGATAAAGGCATAGTCACCGAGAGCGTACGAATAGCATCTAGCTTATTGTGTTATTATGAGCCGAGTAGTTCCCGAATGAGGCTGGCTAAATATCTGCTGAGATGTTGCCCTTTCACGGGCATGATTGTCTGCACGCTGTGCACGTGCTTGTTCGAGTTATAGCTCAATCTTTCTTCACCCCCGAGACTATAGGTACACCTCGTGTGACCACAAAGCAAAGATAAGGAATTATCCCAGATTACTTGTTTAATAGAGACTAAAAGACACAAGGTGCAATAATAGGTTTATATAAGGCTTTAGGTTTGCTTGTGATTAACAGACATATCAGTGTAGGGTAGGAAAGCTGGCTTCAAGTTCAACTTTACTGACGAAAGTTGGTAACATCCAATGTTAGGATTCGAGGATCAAACACGTATGATAACACAGCACTACAAAGGATAGGCAGAAAAAGACAAGGCATGTAAACTGTAAATTTTATGAGTAGAATATTGTATCTATACACCCCACACCGTCTTCTAAATGTCAAGTAAACACCGAAACCCTTCGATTCCTGTTTTAATTAAGATACACGCCACATTTTCGCTTCTAGTAAAGGTATAGTACACCGGTGGAAAGAGCTGCCCAGATTTTGACGGCTCAACTTTATAGCATGGTCAAATCATCTCAGTCATCTTAAGCGAGGCCAGCCTGCTGGCTCGCGAAGAATCGTTTCGACTCAGCACATCTCTCGCTCTTACACCCAGGGCATCGAAGACCCATCTGCTTCGAGCAAGCCTGACCTGCTGCCAGGTGCGCCTTGGCAATGTCGGCGAGAGCTTGGATAAAGACAGGACTTCCGTTGAGAGACTCAACCCGCTTGACAGTTTCGGGGTGACCACTGTCGCCGATGACTTCCTGATCCAACTCATATAGAGTTTCAATATGGTCGGATGTGAAAGCGATGGGGATGAGCACCAGATCCTTCTGACCCTTGGATATGTAGTGCTCTACACTGTCCGATGTTTGAGGTCCCAACCAGGCCGACGGGCCGACCTGAGACTGCCAGCACAGTCGGTAAGGGTTGGAGAAACCGAGGCGTTGCATGACAGCGTAGACAGTGACCGCAACTTCAGCAGGGTAAGGATCACCTTGATCATGTTAGTATCTATTACGAATATACGTGACTGAGCAACAAACCTCGGTTAACGACAGACATGGGCAGACTATGCGCAGAGAAGAGCAGCACAACATCCTTTCTTCGCTCCTCAGGGTATTCCGCAAGCTTGGCCTCGATGTTTTGGGCAAAAGCCTCGACCAATCCACTGTGGTTAGGCCAACGGTCGATTACACTCCAGGTAATGGTACCGTCACCGGACTCCTTGTTGGTCTTGCCTTCAAGCCGGTGCCTCCACTTCCATAGCTCATTCAAGCTACTACCTGTTGTCGAGCAAGAGTACTGAGGATATTGAGTGAATGCGACGGCGCGGCCACCTTTTCCATTTCCAAAGCCGTCCTTCAACAGCTGCTCATACATTTCTTCGGTTAATGGGTCCGCGTATCGGAAAGCGACGTAGGGCTTGTGAGGCGCAGTCTCGGGAGAGATCTTGTCCAAGATCTTACACATCTCGGCGTTTTGGTATTCAGACCACTTTCTAATTGGTGATCCTCCACCGATGGCAGAGTATTGCTTGATGATTTTGGGTGTTCGCCGCTTCGAAATCAATGGACCGAGATAGTTTTGTAGAGGGCCGAGAGGAATTAGATCGCCGTCGGCCTGTGGTGGTTGTCAATATACATGATCCGGGGGTCTCGGTGTTTTGTTAATGACTTACAAAAAGGCGGCTCAAAAAGTCGCCAACCTCATCGGTAGTCGCAGGTCCTCCCATGTTGAGGAAGACCATAGCCGTAGGGCCCTTTGATCCAGTAGCATCTTGAGTGACAGGATGGACGGGGGTGGCCAGAAATCGCTTCTGAGTAGCGATTTGGGGTAGCGCAAGTCGATGCGAACTGGCCTGTGAAATGCTCTTGTAGAGCTGGCCTCCGGATCTTCGCAGAGCCATTGTCGATGAACTGTCACTGACTTCAAGAGACAAGGCGTGGAAGGGGCAAGAAAATCCAATTTATTGATCAATTGGAAGTGGTGCGAGGTTTGGAATCATAAAACAGCTGAGGGGTGTAAAGAAATCTTATGTTACGTACATGCAACTAGTGCCGACGGCGATGATGCACGCATCTCCATGGGCTCCGGGATCGCCAACAACGCATCATATCGGGATTTTGCCCAGGCTTGGCTGCTAGGAGTGACTTACCTGACCCGCGGAGCTTCCGTGGTGCAAGAGGTACTACTGAACAAGACATCGCCAACCAATCACGGAATTGGTAATCGTTCAGAACAGTGCACGTGAGCTCGCGACAGGCAGCGCGTCGGACCTTGTCATTAGCTCGCGTTTGCCTAAAGCTATGACCCGCTAGCATGAGATCTCTCATCAGCTCTTAAAGTCAAGCCGACCCTGGGATGAGATTGATCGGTTTTCACTAAAAGCAACAGACATCAATCGCATCAATATGGCTGATAAACAGTCTTGGCGAAAAGAAGATGAAGATGAGGAGGAGCAAGAACTCGATGAGAACGTGAGTTGATCGAACATTGGTACTTACCCCAACTCCATATTGATCCACCCACAGAACTATAAGGCACAGAAAGATGCCATCTTACTTGCGATTGATGTCAGCAAATCTATGTTAGAGCCACCGCCGCCTTCGGAATCCAAAAAGGCAGATCGCGACAGCCCTGTCCAGGCGGCCTTGAAATGCGCCTATCATCTCATGGAACAACGCATCATCTCTAATCCCAAGGACATGATGGGTATTCTTCTCTTTGGAACGAAGAAATCAAAATTCCAGGACTCTGTAGATAGTCGAAGTGGTCTAGGTTACCCTCATTGTTATCTATTCACTGATCTCGATGTGCCTGCAGCAGAAGATGTCAAGGCCCTCAAAACCCTGGTCGAAGACGGCGAGGATGAAGATGAGGTACTGACACCTTCGGATGAGCCTGTCAGCATGTCGAATGTGCTATTCTGCGCGAACCAGATCTTCACAACAAAGGCTGCGAACTTTGGCAGTCGTCGTTTGTTTATAATAACTGACAATGACAATCCCCACGCATCTGATAAACAGGCCAAGTCCGCTGCAGCGGTACGAGCCAAGGATCTGTACGACCTTGGGATCCTGATAGATCTATTCCCTATCACCCGTGGAGACGAGAAATTCGACCTCAACAAGTTGTATGATGTAAGAATCGTTTTGAAGATACCAGGGAACCAGCTAACACGCAAAGGATATTATCTATCGCGACCCTGTCGGAGAGGCGAACATGACAGAAGTCCGAACATCGAAATCTGGAGACGGATTGACATTACTCAACTCGCTCATCTCAAATGTCAATTCCAAACAAACTGCAAAGAGAGCCCTGTTCTCAAATTTGCCATTCGAGATTGCTCCTGGGCTACGCATCTCAGTAAAGGGGTATAACATTGTTCATCGTCAAACACCAGCACGCACTTGCTACATTTGGCTGGACGGTGAAAAGTCGCAAATTGCTACAGGTGAAACTACGCGAATTGCGGAGGATAGCGCCAGGACCGTTCAAAAAGCCGAGGTAAAGAAGGCGTACAAGTTTGGCGGCGAATACGTCTACTTCTCCCCAGACGAACAGAAGTCATTGAAGGATTTCGGATCACCCATCATTCGTATCATCGGCTTCAAACCGCGCAGTTTGCTCCCCGTATGGGCAAGCACCAAGAAGTCTACATTCATCTTCCCCAGCGAAGAAGATTATGTTGGTTCGACCAGAGTTTTCACAGCACTCTGGCAGAAACTTCTCAAGGGTGACAGAATGGGTGTTGCTTGGTGTATCACTCGTGCTAATGCGCAGCCAATGTTGGCCGCCATCATACCGTCTAGAGAGCGGTCTGATGATGGCTCGGGAACACCATATTTGCCTGCTGGACTTTGGATCTATCCTCTACCATTCCAGGATGACCTGCGAAATATCAACCCACCAAGTGAAGTGCTGCGAAGTTCCGGAGAACTTACGACGCAGATGCGGACTATCATCCAGCAACTCCAGCTGCCAAAGGCTATGTACGATCCATTGAAATACCCCAATCCCGCGTTGCAGTGGCACTACAGAATCCTTCAGGCTCTTGCTTTGGAGGAAGAGGTACCCGAGAAGGCAGACGATGCAACGGAGCCAAAATACAAAGCGATCAGCAAACGAGCAGGCGGCTACTTGGAAGAATGGTCTGAGTCTCTAGAAGAAGAGTCTGGTAAAGTTGCGAACAAGAAATCGACAAAGCGTGAAGCGGACGATGAAGACATGGAAAGACCGGTGAAGAAATCGAGAGATTCATCAGAGAAGGCAACTGGCTCTTCCTTCAGTGTAGCTCAATTGAAGGCCGCAATCGAAGGCGGGACTATTCAAAAAATGACTGTCGTTCAGCTCAAAGATATACTAGCTACTAAGGGTATGAGTACTGCCGGACGAAAGGTTGAATTGATCGAGAGAATAGAGGAATGGATAGAGGAAAGTTCATGAGAGTGAGGTCGAAGGGCACAATAGAGTGCATTATTGGTGCTTTATATGAAGAATGGGTGGCCGGCGGAATGGGCGTTTATGCTACTTTGTAGGGACATTGTTGATCAAGCTGCGAGCACTTGATCATATTGAATCAAAATGGTGAGGAGAATGGCCCCGCTCATTTGTTTCTTGTGACTGTGATTACATGTTTTTTTCTACATGGAAGCCTTTGAAGCCTTCGAAGCTTTCGCAATCACTTCCTTTTCATCACATTCACCAAAGCTTCTTTTACTCGGTAGCAACACCACAAGTTGAACATCTTGACAAACGAATCATAAAAACTGCCAGAGTTAATTTATCTTCACTTTGATCTAAGTATCTCTTTGAAATATTCCAATATGAAATATGGCGACTGCAGGCGGGAGGATAGATTCATCCTCTATACTCACACCCCCTTCAGCACTCGTTAGTGGCTCTCAGTGGCGAGGCGCTCAACTCACGCCCACTAAACGTCAGCTAAACACTCCCCGGACCCTTACCTCATCCATCAAATCCGTAGTTCCACTATCATCCACCTGTGCGTTCGTGAGCCCGCAAACGCTAGGACAGCGTCGTTTGAACATCCCATCGGCAACACTTGTCACCTCATCACCTCAGAAGGGGCCGGGCGCTGACGAGTATAACTCAAGGCTATTGCGTTTGGCGCGACGCCGGCCAACTTGCGAACAACGAAAGGGCATGGCCGATTTCCTCGCAAGCCTTGGTCTTGGCGGCGCGCAGACGCCCGCCGCGTCAAGTAACTCGCAATGCGATTCGGTCGAGGAGCTCCAGCTCAAACTACGAAGCATTCTAGATGCCAAGGCGACCCCGACACGGGCCGAACATGTGGCTTTGACGATCGAATTGAGAGCCACGGTGCGATTTCAGTTGCCTGTGTCCGAATCGGAGAATGGGACACTCGAGAACTTAAACAACATCGATCCGTCACTGGGAGGAGCGCAATCTGTAGGAATGAATGGCAATCAGGATGAAGGACAGCTATCGCACGTGGTATTTGCCAATGATACACTCATGAACCAACCGCAAGACGATCCGACGCTCCAACGATCTGTCGCAAAACATATCATTTCAATAATCAGCTCAACCGATGGGAGTACCTGGACCGTTCGAGAAGTGTCGCGCGGTACGCAGGGTTGGACTTTTACGTATTTGTGCAAGGAGTCGTATCAGCAATGGACTCGACAGAATGCGAAGAATCCAACAAAAACAATAGTAGGAGAGTTCAGTCAGAGAGAGCCTGACCCAGTTCTGCATGGCAAGTTCAGATCGCCGTTTAAATATGCTTCACTTGCTGACAATGAGATAGCTCGGCCTGCTTTTGACTGTCAAGGATCTATCACGATTGCCTTTAACCGTGGCAGTCGCTCCATCACCGTAAAATACGACCATACTCCTTTGCACAAAACAGTTGCAGAACTGGCCGCCCATTTCAAGCCTGCTCCTCGTCAACTGGGACCAGGCGCGCAGAGACTCCTAGAACAGCAGCAAAAGGCCAAGGAGAAGACGTCGAGGAAACCTCAAGGTGAGAAGAAAGACAAGAAGGAGCGAAAGAAGCGGGATTCTATTGTGAAGGCGCAAGATGAGAATGGTAATCCCCGGAAACGAAAGAAGAAAAACAACGGAGCATCTCAACCAGCGGACTCAGTAGACGGGCCGATGATCCCTCCAGATTATCCTGGGGCACCAGCAATCGATGGGCAAAATCAAGGGGGTCCATCGTATATGAACGGCGGAGAAGCGTCAGGCAATCCTCGGCAGCAAGGATTCAACGATTATCCTCAAGGGTTGATGGGGGACGCAACGACGAATGGAAGTTCTTCTCAGCAGGCAAACGGCCAGATGGCTTCAGTTGCTTTCCCAGTTAATGTCTCAGCAGCTGAAGCAGCACGTCGAAAAGAGGCAGCCACGACAATGCTCAGCAACGCTGGTGTCGATCCCACCACATTGTCTCCTGAGCAATTTGGTATCTTCGCCAACCAAGCACCAGAGTTGCAACGCGAGTCACTGAACATGCTTGTCAAATATGGTGCAGAACGCCTCCGCATTGTCCATCCCGGTAACAAGGAAGGCTCAACACAGGCAGGCTCTTCAACACAGAGCAGCCAGACAACTTCAACTGGACCTAGAACTACCAAAGAGCTAGTGCCACAGTCAAGTGCTCAGAGCAACGCGAACACAGATACTGAGACAGCAGTAACTCAGGCTGCTGACGACACTTCCACTCCTAAGCGTAAGAGGAAGAAGATGGGCAAGTCGAGAACAGCCTGTTTCCTATGTAAGGCACGGAAAACAAAGGTAAATGTGCCACTCGAAATAATCAAACGCTGCTGACTAATAAATATAGTGCCCAAGGGAGAGACCAATCTGCACCGAATGTGCGGATCATGGGACTGCATGTGAATATGCGTCACAGAAACCAAGAAACAGGGCAACGAAACCTAAGAAGTCTGAGACAATCGTTGTTGACGATGATGATGGTGATGACGACGGCGATGAGGAGGACGAAGAGGTTGAACAGCAGGAAGATGCCGAGGGAGAAGGTTCTGAACAGGAAGATGACGAACAACAAGACACTTCACAGGACTACTCATACCCTCAGATGAATATCGGAAACATGGTAACCAACACTGATGCAGCAACTCAAGATACCCAGCCTACACAGAGCAACTACTACCAGCCTGCTTCCGGGCTAGTTCCTCAGCCAGACCCTTACTCGACCAGCTCTCAAGCAATAGGCACATCAGTACCGCAGAGAGGCAACTACTCTCATAACCTGCCAGAAGTGACACAACCCATGGTCCACCCGGCCCCTCCTATCCCAGCTCCTGCCGGTACGATCGATCCCTCTGAAACAAGGCGATGGACCGCCTTTGGTAGCGGTAGTGTTGGTAGAAGTAGCACCACCAACAAGACACGAAGAAGTCTTCCGTCCGAGCCCAGCCAAGCCAATGCGCAAAACATGCCTGCAAACCCACAGCCATCAGACTGGGCTCAAACTTCCAACACGACTATGCCTGCAACAACAATGGCATCCGTCTCTCCGCAGATAACATATGACACACGCTCAAGTGGGAGGACTAGACAGAAGAACCAGAGCCTAACGAATGATACTCCCCAACAAGCTGCAGCAGTGCCCAACATGGTCATGCAGAAGGCTCAGGCACGCCAATCGCCCGTCGCTGCGGCAGTCGTGATGGCACAGACCCGCAAATCCCCTTATCAACAAGCTGCGGTTCCTCGCACGACTTCTAGAACAAGCCAGCGAAACCAGTCTCGTACACCTGTAACTGACCAGGCACGAGGCTACCAGCCTCCTTCTGACATGGCTCAGCAGCAGAACCCACGAGGAAGTACTCATTATGATAAATCACACATGCCCAGTGGTTCTGGCTATAATGACTATGGGCGTTACAGCAGCACTAGCACCAGCGGGAGCCATCAACCACCGACCACCATGAGCACGTCTAACCAGACTGCTTCTTCCACTGCAAACCAGTGGTCTAATTCTTCGAGTCGAAACGATCGCTCATATGGCACCAACCCATCATATCAAACACCTAATATTTACGCACAGACAACAACGTCTAAGCCAACGGCGGCACCCCGCCAGAACTTTAACATGCGTTCAAACACACAACAGCATACTCGTGCTAGCAGTGGTTCATACAACCAGCAGCAACCACAACAGCAGCAGCAAGGTTACGCATCATACTCTGGATCTACACACCAAAGCCAACAGGCTCAGACATCAAACCAGCAACAGCCGCCTAGCTGGTACTTCCAAAACTCGCACAACCCTTCTGTTCATCCTGGGGGCCAGTCATCTGGCTATAACTATGAGCCATGGTCAGGCGTTTAGGAGCCAGGGTGCTCAATTGTACACAACTAACTATTCATCTATGGCTCATGAGCGGAGGAGAAGTTGCTATGGATGGGTTTTAGCGAGTCGGTTTATTTAGCGCAATGGTCATGGCATGAACAGGAATTAAGTTAGGGCACTCATGTTTGGAGATATCCAGCAATGCCAGACAATCGAGAATCGCAGATCGTTGCATTTTCTTCTTCTTTTCACCTGATGGATGTGATAGTATCTTTGAAGCATCACATTGCTTAAATCATTATTAGGTGCTACTCAGCTGATCATTAACCGTAACTCATATGTATTCCTCTCAAGTTCCGCCAAATTCCATGGTATTTCCATCACATTAATTTCCAATCATTCGTCCAGTGATATAAAGTATTCCCGTAAGGTATTCAGATGGTTGTCGGTCTCCGGATGTAAGTTGCTTATCTACTCAACATGGTCTGAAATAGCAAACTTGCTGAGGGATCGCAGCTTGCCACCGTAAAAGTATAGCAGCCAGATACCAACGATACCGATGACACTTAGACCACCGAGAAGACTGGTACCCTTAGCAACACCGAGATTGTCAAACAAGGGCTGGGCAAAGAGAACACTGCCACAAGCTAGAGCACTTCGGAAGAAGTCATTCGCGGCAAAGAGACTGGCAGCATACATTGGGTAGCTGAGAGGAATGTACACAAAGATACACTGCATGACAATGAAGACTGTAGCTCCGTAGATGGTGATGCCAATGGTGGGCACGATCCAGTGGATAGAGGCTCGAGCTGTCCAGGCAAAGAGGAACAAGCCAATGGTAGGACCAAGGGCGGCTGGTAGAGCTGGAACAAGACGACTTTCTTGAATAGGCCAACCACGCTTAGCGATGCGGGGGTCCATGTAGAAGTAGAGGTAGGAGATGTAGAGGCCCACGCCAATCATACAAGAGACGAGAACGCAGAGGAAGACGAGACCAATTTGACCAAGGTTCATATTGTAGTAGACTGGGTAGACACGGGGGAAAACCTCGAAGACTGAGAAGAGTTAGTTACCGAGACGCCAATGATATGGTGGAGCGAACTTACACGAATAGTAGATACCATAGATAATGGCAGTGTAGACCTGCACGAACAGCACAGCAGGATCCTTGATGGTGATCTCCATAGGCTTGATGAGTGCATCGACAGCAATGGCAGAGACCTTCATATGGCGCTGGTCAATCTCACTCTGTGACATGAAACGTTGGTTGCCAGTAAGCTTTCGAAGACGCTCTGCTCGACGGAGGAGAATGTTGGCACCGCTGGTCTCCGGGAGGAGAAGGAACATGAGGATGAAGATAGGGGCCGAGGCCCAGATACTCTCGTAAAGAGACCATCTCCAGTTCTTTGCGGGGACCGCGAAACCGCTGATCAGAGGACCAAGAGCAGCTGGATATGTTAGTTGAAAGCAAGAGACCGTGTGAGTAAAGAAAACTTACGACCACAGTAGGCAGCCGAGACCCAGGCCATCATAGCATAGGGGAGAGCCATGAGACTGTAAATATCTCCCAGTGAAGCACCACCAGAAGCCAAACAAGGCGAGCCGAAGAAGCCTTGAAGGAATCGAAGAACCATGAGACCGGGGTAGTTATTCACTAGTGCTGTTGGGATAGAGATGATAACAAAGAGAAACATCGTGACAATGTAAACGGGGTTTCGTCCAATGCGAGGAATCTCACTCAAGGGTGAAAAAATCAGAGGACCAATACCATAGCCCAAAACATATAGTGCAAGACCAAGCGTAGCTTTGAGCTGACTAACTCCAAAAGCGTGCATTACACCTTCAGTTGAGGATGTGTAGATCGCAGAGGATGTATAGACGACGAAGGTGTATAGACAGATGATAAGGGAGACACCTAGGCGGCGGTTGTTGGTCCAGTTATGAGGGTTCTCGTTATCGTCGCTGAAGTACCAATCGACGAGGATAGAGCCATCCTTTGTCCGCTTCGGAACGACAGGGATAGACTTGACCTTCTCGATATCGTGCTCTTCATCGGCTTCGAGTCTGTCGACAGTGTAGGCTTGTGTTTCTTGGGGAGATCGCGAGCGATGGAGTCTCATGGGCTGAGGATCAGCACGCTCGATGTCGTCGTTCTCATTGTTCTTCTCGCTCTTCTCATTCTCACCCTTGAGCTTGGGATCTTCCTCTGCTGCAACAGTGGATGAGGCTGAGGATGCGAGAGCTGTACCAGTGAGGACTGTGTTGTCGTTGGGAGAAGACTCGTCGATGATAACATCGGGGTTGTTAATCACTGCAACCCAAGTCTCTGGGAGCTTGAAGTCGGGCTTTTCTTCTGGGTACTGGAGATATTTGTTGCGAGTGACGAAGCGGATGAGTTGCCCCAAGGGAGCATCTCTGATAAGGTCTGACATATTGATGTATATCTTATCGTGATAACTGTATCGAAGAGGATAAGAGGAGGTTATTTAGTGGGAAGGGTTCTCTTTAAGCTTATTATGCTAACTGAAATCTGGAGTTCAAATCTCATGAGGTATGCACTCGTCTTATACTCATATTCTCTCCCACTCGCATGCTCCTCTGCAAGCTCTTACATCACGGAGCTTAGCAATCCGGAGTTAGTCACCCATCATGCTGTAATGCAATCTTAGCCCTTCCACGTGTCTTTGATATGGTCCTTACGAGCAAGCATAACTCTGTAAGCCACTTTCGGACTAACATGCCTGACGTTATTACCAATCCCTGCTCGGTGCTCGGCCTACTTTATTATCCTAGAGGGAATCAACAAGCTGCAGGTTTTGGAATAGTCTGGACCTAAGCGGAGTTTAGGGCTGACATTTAGGATTGGAGGGCGATTAGTCTTTATCACCGGAGTGAAGTTTTGCTTATCTGCGTGAGCACTTACACTGTAATACTGTATGCATTTTCACTTTAGCCTGTGGGTCTATTGCGAATTGAGTCGGGTTTCTTACGTTTTAGTCAGTCGAATCTACATGGTAGTTGAATTTGTCTACAGTGAGATTGATGGCCATCTGGAGATTGGATTATATGTCGTCATTGAGATCCGGATGCTCGGCTGCATTTTTCTTAGACTATTGTTGATCTGTGAGCACTAACACGACGATATGTGCATCTTTGACTGCTTACTTTGGTTTTCATCTCTGGATCTCAGCCTATATCTCTTTGGCTCTCCCCCTTACGCATGTCTCTCACCTCAGCGGTAAGCTCCAAGAGCCCGCCAGCTCATAACATGCTCAGCAAATAAAAAAACTAAAACATATCTTGAACCCCAAAGATCAGCACTAATGACCTAAATGGGTGAGACCCTCCGCCATCTGCCGTCAAAAGCTTAGCAATCGTCCCGGGGACGTGGTGCCAAGATCACCCAATCATAAGCGTGAAGGCCCCTGGATTAATCACCCTCGGTGTGACGTCTCCCCGGTCGAGGAGCCTCAATTGTCCTTAAATGCCGAGACTCTGCGGAATGTTAATCACGACGGGCCAATTCTGAACTAAATATCGTTGCTTTCAAAACGGAGATTGAATATGTGTATACCATTTCATGTGACTCATTGAACTCGTCCTTTTTTCGGCCGAACAGTGAAATCTCTTCCTATATTCCCCAACAATATCTAGTCCTTCACACCATAACAACCAGCAGCTTTCCCGGGGCTGGTCAGACCTTATATCTCACTGACTGAGACCCAAACACCCCAACTACTCAACGATCGGCGCCCGCTCCCCAGCCTGATAAGAATCATGCTCAAGCTGAAATACAAATATATCGGATAGCCCGGGACCCTGCTTACTGTAATGACACTTCAAGGCCAGACATGAAAGCTCAGAGGTCGCATTATTATGTTCGTGATGTCATTGACGCTCACGCACAACAGCTAGCCTGCTTGACGATAAGCTCAAATACACACAGTAGCTAGTTGATAGGTTCAACGTCGCCCAATGCTGACCCTGAAGTGCAACCAGAGACTGGATACGATAGTGTAACGTAATAGTCTCTTTCCGGCGCATTCTCGGCCCTAGACTCTCATTCTTGAGCTGATGTCTACTGACTTATGCGACATAACATCTTATCAATTGCTCGCTCTCTTCTGAATGCGCCGTCGTTGAAGCTCTTTTCGTATCATCATAGCTGGCGCGTCTTGGCCTTGATCTAATTGGTCGACAATCTTCCACACTCCAGGGTGCTCTGCGTCAAGGGCCAGCTTGATGAATGGCTCAACCCAACTTGCAGACCTCCAGGCAGGGTAATCAGGCGCTGCATTCTTGGCATAGTCAATGAACTTGAATGCCAGGTCAAAATCACCCATCTGTGCGCAGGCTGGGATTATCACGTCAAAGGCAGGGCCCGCTTCGACTTGATCCATCCACGTCTCGGGGACTGCGGCATCGTCATTGCCTTGATCGTTTTTAGAATTCTCATTCCCTATTGACACCGAGGTGGTGTCAATCTTGGCAAGTTCCGAATTGTAAGCCACTGCAAGGTCATACTGCGTCGTTGTTTGGCTGGCATGGCGAAGAAGAAGTCCAATGTCTGACAATCGGGGACTTTTCCCGGTGAGGAGGTGCATGTCATTGAACAGGTGCATGGCAGCTTCTGAAACTCGGGTTCGAGCCAGAGCCTCGATCGTAATCATAAGGACTTCCTGAGGAACAGGCCCCTCTTTGCGCATGCTTTGAATAGCAACCTCAGCTTCGCCAATAAGATTGCGGTTCTTGAGTAAAGCCCGTAGAACGGGCAGTATGTTTTCTCGAAGAAGGAGGCGCCCTTTGTTCTGTTGCAGATTCAAAAGTGTAAGCGCACCCGTCACATCCCCCGAATTAGCGAACGCTTCCACGATAGCATCATTATGCTGCTGGCGAGGCTTGCCACGAATCGCCAGCTTCTGAAGAGCTTGACTGGCGAGTTCAGAGTCACCGTGCCTGGCCCCAGTAGCCAGAACGTTCTCGATAATACCATTGGAAGGGCTGTGAATTGGGATATTGACAACATCTCGCCATACGAAAGTTGTTCCTTCATGGTGGAAGCCCTGGCTGAACATGTCCAAGGCCATCAGCTGGATACTTCTGAAAGCACTGTCGGAACCACGAGCAAACTTTCGCTTCTTAAGGATGTGAAGCATTTCGTCAAAGAAACCTTCTCTACCAAACTCCAGAATAAAGATATCATAGACCCAAAGATCCACATGTCCTGGCTCTTCTAAAAGCTGGTCAAATTTGCTCAAGGCCAATTCAAACTGGCCTTCTCGTAACATCGCCACGGCAATACTTTGCTTGGCAGGCATCGTGAATTCGAACCAGTGCTGCTCCATTATCTGCACAACTTCTTGCCGCAGGATATAGTCTGGGTGTACGCTGAGAGCTTCGAGAGCAAGGTAGCAAATATCCGCAGTAAGCGGGACATTTTGAAAAGCCATATCGTCCAATAATTTGCGAACTCCTTTGCTAGACCCCTGTGGGTCAGCCATAGCAGTCATCAGGCTCTCATAGATCAAAGCATCGGGGGGATAGTTGCGGTGTTTGAGAAGAAATCTAACGATATGCAGGATTCTTAAATATCTGTTGGTAGGGAGACTAGAATTGCCTTCTTGTTGTGGCATCCGTAACCGCCTGAGGGCGTCAACCATCACTGGCATTGATACGGTATTCAAGTCTGGCAACACTTTAGCCAGGGCCGGATTTCGGCCTTCTGGCTTGGCTTGTTGATTAACATGTTGCCCCGTCTCTATACTCTTTTGCTGAGCTTGCCCGTGTTCATATTCTCGAAAAAATGTACTCAATGATCCCTTCTTCTCTTCAGAGTCCAAAGACATGGCCTGGTCAAGTTCATCATGAAATGAACTCAATAAGTTATCATTGTCGAGAAAATCTGTGCTTTTTTGGTCCTTGGCTATGTCGGTCCCATATTGGCGATTTTGAACTGTTTTTAGATATAGAGGCCATCGTCCTGGCCCTGCTGGGCTCAGGATTCTTAGTGAATGAGGCCTATAAGTTGCTTGGCAAAGACAGCCTCGTAGACCATTATACACCAATCGTGGACAAGGCATTCTCGCCGTACGATTATGTTGCCAATGTCGATGTTGAGAAATGGATTCTGCCGATAATCGAATGAATTCTGTACCTTGCATACAACTAATAGCGGGCCTTCCGTAAGGTATTTGTGCAACGACCACTATCGCTAACGGGGCTATGCATTCTGCGAGGCGTTAGCCGCTCTCAGCCGCTCTCACCTTGGGTCTCACCGAACAGCCGCGCTCCACTGAGCTTGATCCATTCTCAACATTCCGTTTCCAGCACGCGCATCATAAACCACATAGTTACCACGCAACGAATTAGACCATGGTATGTTGGAATTAACCTTAACCCCCGATAGTCACCATTTAGTGTCCTGATCACCTCAGCGCACAATGCTAGCGTAGCAATAGCTGACAGCAAAAAGCTACCACTCGGACTACTCAATGCGGCCCAGGGCCACCCCATGCTCGTTGAGCTGAAGAACGGCGAGACACTCAACGGACATCTGGTTTCGTGCGATACATGGATGAACCTCACACTTAAGGAGGTGGTGCAGACAAGTCCGGTATGCGCCCACAGTCACGAACGCGATACCTTCGAATAGGATATACTGACGGGTTGAGTACAGGAGGGCGATCGATTTGTCCGGTTACCAGAGGTCTATGTCAAGGGAAACAATGTACGTTTCAACTGTGCCATGGAGTATTTACCAAGAAAGGGAGACTGATGTGCAGCAGATCAAATACTTGAGAGTACCCGACGAGATCATCGACCAGGTTAGCGAATCACAGAAGGGCCAGCAGGGCGGTTTCCGAGGCGGAAGAGGAGGACAGTCAAGGGGAGATCACAGCGGTCGTGGTGATCGCGGACGTGGACGTGGTGGAAGAGGCCGAGGCCGAGGTCGGGGTCAATGAGATAATTACATGGGTAACGATGATATCTACACCTTGAACCAACGGTCCTAGATTTCACAGCACCTCACGACAAGGCATAGTGGAGTCTACGATACTAAAGAGAAGAGGAGGACGGCGAAGATCCTCTGGTATCACCGCATGGACATCTCAACTACCAGCTTGGTCGCGGCCCTGTTGGTGGGCTGTAGAAGCTCAGGATTGAGCTCTAAACAAGCTGGGAACAAGAACCCAGTCCATGTGCCAACAATTAATGACATATGTCTTCAAGTCAGCACGAGACAGGTTCCTATTTAGTGTTGTGTGCGCGAGCGTTCAAGTGCAGTACGTTGGCTAAGCAAGTGCTACTGCACATGGTCCATCATATATTCAAAGCCATTAAAGAAGTCTCGTCCACTCCCATGGCTTGAGTATTAGCTGACCGCAACTCAAATCCCTGGCCTTAGTTCGTGGTTACAAAACCGGTTACATCGTCCATGGTTATCACAACAGGGGACCGTGGGGAACTGTAAAAATGTCTATTTCATGCGTAAAATTGTTTTACCCAGCGCAGTCTACGCCAAGTTCTATCAACACCATAGGCCCAGTATGAACTGTAGCCGGCAACATATATCATCAAAAGAGTCAGGCATCATATCGAAACATCGTTCATCAAACGCCCATTACAAAGTCCAAAGTAAACCCTTACAAACCGCCCTTCTCATTGTATTCACTTAAAAGTTGGCAACAGCCACAGCGATAGCCTGGCTATCAGAGTGTGAGATGGACAGTGTGATATCCTTCACACCGGCCTTCTTGGCGGCGGCAGCAGCCTCACCATGAAGCTATAAATGTTAGCATCTTGCGTGTTTGACTTGAATAGAAGGTGACTTACAGAAACAGTGGGGGCACCGTTCTCTCCCTTGACAATCTCAATGTCCTTCATAGCGGCACCAGCGCCTTGACTGGCGACGCCGAGAGACTTGAATACGGCTTCCTTGGCACTCCAGCGGCCGGCGAAAGAGCTCTGGGGGCTGGGAGCTTGGCGGCAGTAGGAGATCTCGTTAGCGGTAAAGTTACGCTCGACGAAAGTGTCGTTGTCGATGTTGACAGCGGCAATGTCTTCAACATCAACGCCAACCTGGCTGTTCTTGTTTGTGACCTTGAGGGCCAGAGCTTCCATGACTTGCTCAGTCTCCTTGGCCTTGGCTGATGAAACAACCTTCTCTGACTTCTTCATGAAGTCAGGGGCATACTTAAGCTCAGATGACTTCTTGTCCTCAGAGACACGAGCATCAGGGTTGAGAAGAACCTTGCTGAGCTGGTCATCAGAGTAAGGAGAGTTGTTCTTGGCGACAAACAGCTTGTTGTTGATGAAGCCATCGTGGAAGTATCGGTAAGCCTTCTTCTGACGAGCATCGACCTTGGCGCAGTATTCGGCGTAGGTCTTCTCATCAAGAGTAGCGAACAGGTACTTGGGGTGGACACCAATGGCCTGAGCACCCTTCTGTCCGAAACCGAAAGAGGTAACGGAGAAGGCCTTGACACCGTCGGTCTGGATGCTGCGGCTGGGGTAGACGATGAGGTCGTACTGCTCCATAACAGGGTCAACGTTGTCCGCGTTGCGGTTTCCAGGAACAAGACCGGTGTCGAGGACCTGGAGACAACCGTTCATCATCCAAGCACCAGCAGCACCCTTGGGGTGACCAGTGAGGTACTTCTGGAATATACCCAAGACAGCGTTGCCCTTCTTGCGGCCAAGATGGCGAAGCTGCTGGCAGATGACATTGGATTCGTTCTTATCATTGGCCTTGGTAGAGGTTCCGTGGAACGAGGCAACACCGATATCGTCGACAGTGAGACCCCATGTGGCGAGGGCACCACGCAGAGGGGCGATGCTAGGATCGCTCTTCCAGAAGTTGTTGCCCATGCTGCGGAGAAGCTCCTTCTCCTGTCGGGCAGCTTCCTTCTCAATGTGAGCGAAGCGGTCCGCGGCATACTCCTTCTCGTCAAAAGAAGCACCCTGAGCCTTCATGGCATCAATCTCGTCATGAACATACTCAAGCTCAGACTCTTGCCATTGCTTAATAGTCTTCTTGCGACGCTCGATCTGGCGGCGTCGATAGTTGATGTCGAGAAGAGGCGAAGGGAACTTGCCAGGGTTCTCGCGAGCTGTGGTGAGAACACCCTGACCTGGAGCGGGAACGGAACGGCCAATCTTGTCAGAAGCAGTGGTGGTCAGGGCAACGATACCGTGGATGGGGACACCCATGTCAAGAGCAAGCTTGGCAGTCATGATGACCTGGATACCACAACCCTGAGACTCCATGAACCCGTTTCGGGTAGTAGTGGTAGGACGAGACATCTCCTTAGGAGTACGTCCATGGGCGAACTCGTCAACAGTGTTGCTGGTGGCCTTCATGTTGGCGAACTCATAGGAGCCTTCCTCACCGAGATCATCGAAACCACCGACAAAGCAGACGCGAGCCTTGCCCTCCATGATGGTCTCATAACCGGTGTCAATGGACTCGACAGCGGTAGCACAAGCACCAACAGGGGTCTTGATAGGTCCAGAAGAGGACATCAACAACATGTTAACCCAGGCAGCCATGGTATTGATGAAAGACTCTTGGAGGATGTCGTTCTGCACTGGCTGGTCGAGGAAGCGAGTGCGGTGCATGTCGCGGAGAGCGGCGGCACCACCCATACCGGAACCAACACAGTTACCAACTTCGGACACGTGGACGTACTTGTAGAACTCGTAGGGATCAGTGATACCACAAGAAAGGAGAGCCTCGGCAGTAGACACAAGAAGAAACAGTGTGACAGGGTCAACCTGGGAGACGATATCCTCAGGAACACCATATCGCTTGGGGTCCCAACCAGTGGGGATCTGACCAGCGACGAGACGATCGAAGCGAAGAGCCTTGGGGATCCATAGAGAGGCACCCTTCCTGAGGCGAATGATGTACTCGCCGCTATCCGGGATCTCGAAGACCTCAACCTTGTCACCGTGCTCACGCTTGAACTCCTCGGCAGTCTCCTTAGAGGCCTCGAAGGGCTCAAGATCCTCCTCAATGACGACCTCGTGAAGCAGCTGCTTCTTGTTGGGGTCGTAGCCCTCGAACAGCTCAGGTTCGATCAGACGAATACCAGAGTGCTCAAGAACATACTTCTCATACTTGGGCTTGACGTCCTTGTCGTCGACGGGCTCACCAGTCTTGGCGTCAACCCAGCCGGAGTAAGGCTTACCCTTGATAAGACCATTGTGGTTCTTGATGAGACCCATAATCCAAGCCATCTCAACGCAACCCTCCAAGGAGAATTCGCCATAGGCCTCCATCTCCCATCGAGTTCGAGAGTTACCCCAAGGACCAACTTCAGCAAAACCAGTGACAACAACGACCTTCTCCAGGTCAACCATGCCTTTAAGGTTCTCGTTGAGAGGCTCAATCTCGGTCTTCCAGTCAGGTCGGTTGGGGAAGTCGAGCTTGATGTTGGCACGAGGATCAATTGTCTTCTTCTTGTAGAGAACCTCGGAGGCGGCACCATTGACAATGGTGTTCTCAATGGCACTCTCTTTGGCAACAGCGCGGCGAACCTCGCTAGTCTCCATGATATCCTTGCGGAGCTTGGTCATGGTCTCGTTCAGGTTAGGAATGAACTGCAGACCACCGTTGAGGTCAGCAAAGACAGGCTCATTCTGGCACAGATCAACCAGAGTGGGAGACATGAGACCAAGAAGGTTGAAAGCCATCTCCTGCTGAGAGAAAGTGCGGACGCCGAAGGCCTCAACGCCCTCGGCAACAATGTTGTTACCAGACATGAGACCAGTTCCTCGGGTCCATCCAATGACCGCACCGCAAATGGTGAGGTAGTTAGCCCAGCTCTCGGAGTGCCACCTGTTGAAGAGAGTCTCGAGGCCAAGCTTGGACTCAGAGTAAAGACCGTCATTACCGAAAGTGCCGTGGTTGGGAGAAAGGGGCAGAACAACCTGAGCAGGTCGGGTCTCGAAGCCACGCTCAGTCTTTTGGGCCTTGACGCATCCGAGGAGACGAACAAGGTTGGTAAGCATGATACGATGGGCAAGCTCAGACTTGGAATCAATGCTGTCAATCTCGCGACCATTCTCAGGGATAGCAGCGAAAGGAACGATGAAGTCAAGGTCCCAGCCAAGACCCTCCTTGGTATCATAGATGTACTCGACGAGAGCCTCAACATCTTGCTTGCTACCCTGATTGAAGGGAACAACGACAATCTGGGAGCCGCGAGAGCCATAGCGAGTGTACATGGCCTGGTAGTACTCGGTGACCTCGCGGGAGAAGCGGCTGGTGGTGACAATGACCTTAGCGCCACCGCTGATGAGACCCTGAAGGACCTCGGCACCGATGGAACCGGCACCAGCACCAGTCATGAGAACGTGCTTGTCCTGGAAGGTGACACCAGACTTGGCAGCATCCTCCAGGCAGTTGAGGTACACTCCGGTAAGCTTCTTGCTATAGTCCCAGCCATGGAGACCCTTCTTCTTGAGGTGAAGGAAGGGAATGGTCTCGACCTTACCCTTGCTTTGGCTGTTCTTCAGAACCTTTCGGCCCTTGTTATCCTTGGGAAGGATCTGGCTCTCGTTCATGGCAAGCGAGCGAAGGACCTCGCCATAAAGGCTCTTGATCTCAAGCTGAGAAGTCTTGGACAGCTTGTGCTGCTGCTTGATGAGTCTGTAGATGCGAGAAAGATCGCTCTGGACCTTGGTGCGGTTGCCGTACTCAGAGATCTTGCCGCCCTCAGCCATTTGCTGGACATAATGCTCGAGCTTGCGGCAGCTGGCACGCGGGACTTCCTCGTAGTTGAGGTTGCCCCGGGCGTCAACTGTTGTCCTGGGTCCGGTAGGGAGGGAAACATCCTTGTACACAGGGGCGACATCAAGAACATCCTTGCAGTTCTCGAGAAGCTGCTGTCCGAGCTCCTGAGCAAGCTTGTAAGTCTCACCTCGCTCAGTGGGGCAGTTGTCGATATGGTACTGCATGAAGTCGAGGAGCTTGGGGTTGGATCGGTTCATGAGACGGATGCACTGGCTAACAATCTCACGATCAACAGCCTGGAGACGACCGAAGATAATATCGAAGTACATGCTGAGAGCGTCCTGGCGAGCCCAGTTCCATGATGAATCGTAGGTTCGGGCCTTGAGGGGGGTGAAGACAGGCTCGATACCAGAGGCATAGAAGTCACCATGCTCGGCAGTCCAGAGATCAAGCTGGGCTTGCAAAACCTTCTCGGATTTCTGGGAATTGAGGTGAGCCTTCTCGCCCTCACGGAGGTCGATCTTGAGGTATCGAGCGAGAAGCTCTAATTGTTGCTTGAAGAGGGCACGCTGGTCTTTGGTAAGGGCATCAATAGCAGCGGGATCCATCATCATGCCGCCGCTAGAGCCGCCAGCGGGGCCAGCCGCAGTAGCTGTAGACAGACTGATGCCGGCATTGGTGGCATACTTGTTGGCAACGCTGTCAAAGAAGGCCTTAGCATCGCCCTCAGAGCCTAGTCGCGCAGGAGGCTCCATTGTGAGGGCGAGAAGCAGAGCACCATCTTGTCGGCCAGGTCCAAGACCCCATCGACTCTCGAGGTATTTTCGGGCGGCTGTGATATTGAAGCCACCAGGCATCTTGGAGGAGATAAGTCGAGCGATCAAGGACAGCGATTGCTTGCCGAGGTTGCCATCGAAAGTGGCTTGCATGGATGCACCAAGCTCATCGAGAGGTGTGTCTTCGGGCTTCTCAGGGGTGGAACCGAATTCCTTTCCAAGATCACCGAGAATCTCGTTCTGAAGAGTGGATTTGCCTGTGCAGGAAATATCGTTAATAATATATCAATTGGTCTGGACTCAGTCTGACTTACCACCGACAAGGTCCTTGATGGCCTTGCTGAGGGGAACCTCGAGGAGAGGCTTCTTGAGCTTTTGCGCAATGAGGGCGCGAACAATGTCAACAGCCTGTACAGGCTCATCGGCAACCTGGGCGACAGGACCTGAACTGGGGGCGGGTGCAGCAGCAGCAGCGGGAGAAGCGACAGCGGCCGCAGGAGCTGCAGGGGCGTCACTAGAGGAAGCAGCCGCAGGCTCAGGCTCCTCTTCCACGGGATCAACATCATAGTAGATCTCCTTAGCATCCTTGTTATAGCAGAGGATATTTCGCTGAACGGACTTGGCGGCATCGTAGGCTTCGTACTTGGACTTCAAGGTTCGCTTAGCCATGACACCAAGAGTATCGGCAGGACCAATTTCCACGACTCGCTCAGCGGTCCTCTCACCGAGGAACACATCTTGAGTCTCAATCCATCTAACAGGAGAAGCAAACTGGTACGCGAGCAATTCAACGAGCAGCGTGTGAGCAAGCTCTTGCTCAACTTCGGGACGCATTTTTGGCGGTATTAGGTTGTGAGAGGATTTGAAAGAAGGGGTATCTCGAAAAGCGCGAACTGGCTATCGCAACCTAGAATTGGTGCAAGACGATGGTCGAATTGACGGTGAATATACTAGGGGCCCGCTTAACCCCAACGTAAAGAGAAGATGGAACCGTCGTAATAAACTCCCAAGCTGGCGGGGAGATGGAAAGAAGGGGAGGAGGAGGGGAAGGAGAATGAGAAGGATGATGGAGGCAGAAGAAAGTGGCCGGAGAGTCTATGAATATGAAGGCCAAAGGTGGAAATCCGTTCTGCCTACCAGCGAGAAACAATGGGAGGAATTAGAGAAGAGACAGAGCTGAAGGATCAAGCCAAAAACATTCAATGGATGCGGATGGCCCGTACGAATAGGTAATCACGACTGTAACCGACTTGCGAGGGAGCAGCCGATTGTTGAACGACTGGCCCACCAAAAAGTCGTCGAGTGAAAAAAAAAATTGGGGGAAGCTCTAGGCCACGCCCCGGCCTGTTCTCTCCTTGCCCCCCCTCCACCGGGCAATTGGCGTCTTGTACAGTACCTGTTGGAAGCGCAGATGTCGGTACATCGAGACCCTTACAGGGCGCCCTGTACGCTCGCTCCCGCTGTAGCACGGTTGAGTATCCGGTACTTTCTCTTGAGTGGAACATTGGAACATCCCCGAGCCACACATGGCGGCGGGTCCTTGGCGTGCAGCTCGCTCCTCAACCATATTTCAGCGCTATGCCTATCCGAGTATGGTTGAACACAGTAGGCGTGCACCAGCCAGGGGCGTCCAGGGGAGCATCTTCCCCAGAAACCGACCTTTTGGGGCACCATCAACATCGATGAACTGAGATGGAGATAACTGTCTTTGCTGGCTATCTTCTTTACGGCTTTGCCTTCATGAGCTACTGGTAGCTCGGCCGAGCGGCTTGGTTATGTTGCATTCTCGATTCTGTTATCTACTGGTCGACAATTAAGTTCTCGGCCCAGCAACGATAAGAATAGGCTCCATCTCGGAATATCAAAGGCAAGGTGACGACAGACATCCCACTATCAGTATTAACCCCAAAGGTCTAAGGCTATGACAGATAGTCCTTGCTACCAGTCAGAGCTCGTACGAATAAGCGAGGATAGTGAAAGTTGAGTGGTCCAGATAAGATAGATTACAGTGAAGCTGGATAAGTAGGGTATTGGGTTAGGTTCTTTCCCATGAATCTTGGGGGAGCTTTTACTAGAGTTATGGAGTGCCATATAGTTCAAAGCCTTGAAGATGTGATATTTGATTGCGATGGTGGTGCTGAACTGGTCACAATTCTGAAGATGCCAGGCAACAGCCCCCAGTGGTTCCATTTGTCAATGTAATTTCGCGTCTTTCTCAACTGCCATCCTAGGTATCCGGCTCAATGTACGGACACTCGGTTAGGTACCGATACATTTCAACGTCGAGTCTACTCGTTTGTCCGTCGGTTTCCGCAAATCCGAACTCCTCTTGTATGCAACAATTTGTCGAGATGTTGAGCTGCCATCCCATGCTTACTGTCTCTAAGCCATCGTTGGATAATAGAGTTAGGTTGACTTGCTGAAGCGTTCGTTGTCTAAGTCACTGTGATATTTGCGGCTCTTATCTGCACCTCTCAGAAACCGCTGCGGATAGCCACAACCGTTGGTGCATGGAAACCGAAACGAGATCTACAGACGTCATGCCGCCCAGGGATAATGGTCAAGCAGTCAAGGAAGGTCACATAAGAATTCTCTCGGTCCTCAATAGTACACCCCCGGGGAGCAAGAAAGCATCAGGCCTTGAAATAGGGTGTCAAAACAAACTTAGTAAAATATATCCTAAACTTGTGTTAAGTTACCGAAGTCTTTTTGTCACTTAGGATCAAGGTCCTGGGCTTTCTTTCCTCCCCTAACACACGTCCCATATCCATAAATTACAAGCCATCAGTAACTCACCGAAACGAGCCGACTCGAGGTCACACATCGCAAAGGTACTCTAGTACTTTACGCGTAAGAGATTTGGATAGGTAAGGTAGTGATCAATATGGCCTGACCCCACCATGAGCCGGAAGTCGTGCTTGACGGAGAATGTGGGGGGCCGAATCATTGTTGGTAAGGGAAGTTGGGGATGTGAGTGAGGCGTTGACCAGGCGGTGGGGAGAGGCACAAAATTTCTCTCATGAGTCGGCGAGCATAGGATGGAGTCATGAGTTCTCATGATGGTGTGCACTGTTAGGTTTGGGGTCAATTCAGGATCAAGGATCAGGAATTGCTACCCATGCCATTCAAACTATGTCTGTTCAGAGTCACTGGAGGCCTATAGCAGCTCATGTTGAATCAATCCCCATCTGAAAGCTGTTTGCTGAGATTGGAAGTGGACGTTGATGCTTGTCTTTCAAAGTGGAGTGGAGCCACACGGGAGGCCCACGAAACTCCCGAGCTGAGTAGATGTACAGTACTTTCAAATCAGTGCTCACTGATACAACACCTGGGCTAGAAAAGGCCGGGCGATGGACAGACGTGAAAAGTAGCCACTGATTCATGATGGTTCTCCAAGCCTAAACGGCCGGATGATTATTTGCAGATTGTTAGTTACTAGGTAGTGTGAGATCAGCTTTTGGCCACTCTTTACTACTAGGTACTAACCTAGAAAGAATATCTATCAATGGTCAATGGCCACCCCGAAGACGAATTTTCTGTTCGATACTGCATTACAAATGAAGTTCACGATAGTCCCGGGTAGGCGGCGACTGTATGAATGTCCTCAGCATACCCGAAATGCCGAAATTATTGGTAGCAAAGATAGTTGAGGAGAATCGATTGAGGTGTGACGAAATATCTTGCAGAAAATCCGACCTTCAGGATTGCTGAGGGATAATGATGACAACTCAATCATTCGATGGCTTGGTACAGTTGCATATAGATGTCAAAGATAGATAGGTACTCACTCGCATAAGGAATTGAGTTAAGTTGAGTGCAACCCGTCCAACAAGCTTGGCCACACCATGGCAATGATAGTGCGATCAAAGTTAAGGATCAGATCCAGATCAATAGGATCAGACTATTGGTCTGCAGGGAGGATCCTGTTGTTCCGAAGCGGACGAATTGACTTCCCATCAAAATTCAGCATCAGCCTTCCGCTTACCCGCTTGCTGCAACCATAACTCAACAGCAGCCTCACAGGCGCACCAAGAACAAACAGATGCTCCAGTATGGCTCCAGAATGCTGTTCCAGCCATCCAGATCGAATACTTGGAGAACAGTGGCTGGGAGTAATTTTGCCCGAAGTCACCCGGCCCTCTGGAGGCAGAAGCAATGGGTTGTTGCTAGTGGAAATGTATACAAGTACCGGTACCTTGGCCAGGACCCTTCACCTTCGTTGACCTTCTTCCCAACCCAAACCCTGCGAATGATGGTCCCCTTGTCCCTCTTTAGTAAGGAGCGTCATGCAGCAAGGGGCGTGTCTGATGTCGTGGGGTCCCAGCGGATCAAGCGAACCGCCAATGCGGTGCATGCCAATGGCTCTCGCTGTCTCACAACAACGGGAGGTGGATGCGCTTCTTCACTAAGATAGCCCGGATTGTGGAGGGGGAGCAAAAAGTAGCCATCCTACAGTGCACCTCGTAGAAAAAACAATGCCAGGATACGTACCCCTCCATATCCCCAACAGAACTGAAATTTTGGCTGTTACTCCAGTCCATTGAGGCGGCCCCTCCAAGACTCCAGGTGCTTCAACCACACCCTCGACAATTCAATCCAGTCCAATCCCCAGTTGGCTACCGGTACAAGCTCGAGTTTTCTTGCCTTGACTTATACCGTGGCCGGGACCATTTCTGAATCCCTCTTAGACCTCTTCTTCCGACTCTTCCTTCTTGAGATTGTCCATCTTCATCTTCCTCTTCTATCATCATCCTCATTTCCTTCTTCCTTCCTCCCTACATCCCCTTTGCGCCTGGCTGGTGTTGTCTTGTCTTGTGCCGCGCTGCGCTCCACCGACTCCAAAGCTATTCTCTACTAATTTCTAACCCCTCCCACCTTTCAGGGGACCAGCCAGCCTTCACGCAAATCAGGACCGCCGGTTTCTTCTCACCAGCGTCCTTGGGGAAAGCATCAGGTCTTACTTCTGGTGTGTTACGACTTGAATTGATAGGTTTGTGATCACTAAACTCCCCGAGAAGGGTCTCAACCTCCAATTGCAAACTAACCATTCACTTTTGCTCGCCACTGCAGATTTCTTCGATACCCTTCACTCATCATGTACGGCGCCGGTCAAGGCCCTCAAACGGGCATTTCCACCCCCAGATCTAGCGCTTCTCTTCGGCCGTTGACTCTCTCCCACGGCTCTCTCGAGACCTCTTTTCTCATTCCCACCAACCTCCATTTCCACGCCTCTCAGTTGAAAGACAAGTTTGTCGCTACTCTTCCCGAAGCCACCGACGAGCTTGCCCAGGATGACGAGCCATCATCCGTTCCCGACCTGGTCGCCAGATACCTTGGCCTCATTGCTCACGAGGTTGATGAGGGTGAAGATGATGAGCAAGGCTCCTACGAGGAGGTTCTGAAGCTCGTTCTCAACGAGTTCGAGCGCAATTTCCTTCGTGGCAATGAAGCTCACGCCATTGCTGCCAGTTTGCCTGGTATTGAGTCTAAGAAGCTCGACTTCATCCGCAGCTACTACACCGCTCGTGCCGTGTGCAACCGACCGATCAAGCCCCACGCTTCAGCCCTTTTCCGAGCAGCTGAGGATGGTGACGCTGAAATCTACACAATTTTCGGCGGTCAGGGTAATATTGAGGAGTATTTCGAGGAATTGCGAGAAACCTTCAAGACGTACTCAAGCTTCGTCGGTGATCTTATCACCCGCTCAGCTGAGTTGCTCCAGACTCTCTCAAAGAACCCCAAGGCCGAGAAGATGTTCCCCAAGGGTCTTGATATCATGAACTGGCTTCATCACCAGGACTCTACTCCCGATGTCGATTATCTCATTTCGGCACCTGTCAGTTTCCCTCTTATTGGCCTTGTCCAGCTTGCCCATTATGAGGTGACATGTAAGGTTCTTGGTGTGCATCCTGGTATGCTGCGTGAGAGAATCACTGGTTCCACTGGTCACTCGCAAGGTATTGTCATGGCCGCTGCAACTGCCGCTGCCGACTCTTGGGAGTCTTGGAAAGACATTACCAGCTCTGTCCTTACCATGCTGTTCTGGATCGGAACACGAAGCCAGCAGGCGTTCCCCATTACCTCCATGACCCCTACCATGCTTCGTGAGTCACAGGAGCACGGCGAGGGTGCCCCCACTCCTATGCTTAGCATTCGAGATCTTCCTCAGGCTGAGGTTCAGAAGCACATCGATGCTACTAACCACTACCTTCCCGAGGACCGTCACATCAGCATCTCTCTCATTAACAGCCCACGAAACTTGGTCGTGACAGGACCCCCAACCTCCCTCTATGGTCTTAACGCTCAGCTGCGCAAGGTCAAGGCCCCTGTTGGCCTGGATCAGAACCGTATCCCCTACACAGAGCGAAAGGTTCGCTTCGCCAACCGATTCCTACCAATTACCGCACCTTTCCATAGCAAGTACCTCGCCGAGGCTACCGCCATGATTGATGAGGATCTCAAGGATATCTCAATTGACTCCAGTGATCTCGGAATTGCCGTGTTCGATACCAACACTGGTAAAGATCTCCGAGAAGAGGTCAAGGGCAACATTGTTCCCGCCCTTGTCCGTTTGATCACTCGCGACCCCGTCAACTGGGAGAAGGCTACTGTCTTCCCTGATGCCACCCACATTCTTGATTTCGGCCCTGGTGGTGTTTCCGGTCTCGGTGTTCTGACCAGCCGAAACAAGGAGGGTACTGGCGTCCGTGTCATCTTGGCTGGTACTGTCGATGGTGGCATGAACGACCTCGGCTACAAGGCTGAGCTCTTCGATAGAGATGAGGAAAATGCCGTCAAATATGCCATTGACTGGGTTAAGGAGTTTGGTCCCAAGCTTGTCACCAACAAGAGTGGCCGAACATACCTCGATACCAAGATGAGTCGTCTCCTTGGTCTCCCTCCCATCGTTGTTGCTGGTATGACTCCCGCTACCGTACCCTGGGATTTCGTCGCCGCTACTATGAACGCTGGATACCACATCGAACTTGCTGGCGGTGGGTACTTCATTGGCCCCATGATGACCGATGCTATTACCAAGATCGAGAAGGCTATCCCCGCTGGTCGTGGTATTTCCGTCAACCTGATCTATGTCAACCCCCGTGCTATGGCCTGGCAGATCCCCTTGATCGGCAAGCTTCGATCTGAGGGTGTCCCTATTGAGGGTCTTACCATTGGTGCTGGTGTTCCCTCTATCGAGGTCGCCCAGGAGTACATCGAGACCCTTGGCCTCAAGCACATCAGCTTCAAGCCCGGTTCCGTCGATGCCATCCAGGCTGTTATCAATATCGCCAAGGCCAACCCCCATTTCCCTGTCATGCTTCAGTGGACTGGTGGCCGTGGTGGTGGTCATCACTCTTTCGAGGATTTCCACCAGCCTATCCTCCAGATGTACGGCCGTATCCGACGACAGGAGAACATTATTCTTGTTGCTGGTAGTGGTTTCGGTGGTGCTGATGACACCTACCCCTACATCACTGGTGACTGGGCCAAGAAGTACGGTTATCCTCCCATGCCCTTCGATGGTTGCTTGTTCGGTAGCCGCATGATGGTTGCCAAGGAGGCTCACACCAGCAAGGCGGCCAAGGAGGCTATTGTTGCCGCACCTGGTCTTGAGGACAGCGAGTGGGAGCAGACCTACAAGGGACCGGCTGGTGGTGTTCTCACCGTTCGATCTGAGATGGGTGAGCCTATCCACAAGCTTGCCACTCGTGGAGTTCGCTTCTGGGCCGAGATGGACCAGAAGATCTTCAGTCTCCCCAAGGAGAAGCGAGTTGCTGAGCTCAACAAGAACAAGGACTACATCATCAAGAAGCTGAACGACGACTGCCAGAAGGTCTGGTTCGGTCGCAACAAGGAGGGCAAGGCCTGTGACCTTGACGACATGACCTATGCTGATGTTCTCCGTCGTCTTGTCGAGCTCCTCTACGTCAAGCACCAGTCTCGCTGGATTGACCGCTCCTACACTGTTCTCGTCGGTGACTACATTCACCGTCTTGAGGAGCGTTTGACCACCACCCCTGGCAAAGCCTCTCTTCTCCAGAGCTACTCCGAGCTCAACGAGCCTTTCGAGGTGATTGACCGCATCCTCGCTGCCTACCCTGACGCCGAGACCCAGATCATCAACGCCCAGGATGTTCAGCACTTCCTTATCATGTGCATGCGACCCACTCAGAAGCCTGTCACTTTCATCCCTGTCTTTGACGACAACTTCGAGTTCTACTTCAAGAAGGACTCCCTGTGGCAATCTGAGGATCTCGATGCCGTCGTTGGCCAGGATGTTGGCCGAACCTGCATCCTTCAGGGACCTGCCGCTGCCAAGTTCTCCACTGAGATTGATCAGCCCATCAAGTCTATCCTTGATGGCATCCACGAGTCTCATGTTGAGTACCTTACGCGGGATCTTTACAACAACAACAAGGCTACCATCCCTTACATCGAGTACTTCGGTGGTAAGCTCGTTGACCCCGAGATGCCCCTTGATGTCGAGGGCTTGACTGTCAGCTACGACACCTACAAGAACACCTACCGCCTGTCATCGTCTGCCGCTGCCACTCTCCCTGAGCTCGACTCATGGCTATCTTTGCTTGCTGGACCCAACCGCAACTGGCGCCATGCTCTGCTCATGGCCGATGTTGTTGCTCAAGGCCAGAAGTTCCAGACCAACCCTATCCGACGCATCTTTGCTCCCTCTCGTGGTCTGTTTGTTGAGATCTCTTATCCCAATGATCCTTCCAAGACTACAATTGTTGTTCGTGAGCAGCCCCGTCACAATCAGTACATCGACGTCATCGAGGTTAAGCTCGTCGGCGAGAACAAGATCCAGGTCAACATGATCAAGGAGACCACTGCTCTTGGTAAGCCTGCTGCTCTGCCTCTGGAGTTCACCTACCACCCCGAGGCTGGATACTCTCCTATCCGTGAGGTCATGGAGGGCCGCAACGACCGCATCAAGGAGTTTTACTGGAAGGCATGGTTCGGCGAGGAACCTCTCGACCTCGACGCTGATGTTACTGCTAAGTTCGATGGTGGCAAGACTACCATCACTGGCGAGGCTATCAACGATTTCGTGCACGCTGTTGGTAACCACGGAGAGGCTTTTGTCGACCGACCTGGTAAGACTGTCTATGCTCCCATGGACTTTGCCATTGTTATCGGCTGGAAGGCCATTACCAAGCCTATCTTCCCTCGCACCATTGATGGTGACCTTCTGAAGCTTGTCCATCTCTCCAACCAGTTCCGCATGATCCCCGGCGCCGAGCCTCTCAAGAAGGGAGATGAGGTCTCCACCACTGCCCAGATCAACGCTGTCATCAACCAGGAGGCTGGCAAGATGGTTGAGGTCTGTGGTACTCTCGTCCGTGATGGCAAGCCTGTCATGGAGGTCACCTCCCAATTCTTGTACCGTGGTACTTACACCGACTACGAGAACACCTTCCAACGAAAGGTTGAGACTCCTATCCAGCTTCATCTGGCCACTACCCGGGATGTTGCTATCCTTCGATCCAAGCAGTGGTTCTCCGTCGACGAGCTTCCTCAGAACATCGACTTGCTTGGCCAGACCCTGACTTTCCGTCTCCAAAGCTTGGTTCGCTACAAGAACAAGGCTGTCTTCAGCAGCATCGAGACCCGCGGCCAGGTTCTGCTTGAGCTCCCCACCAAGGAGATCATCCAGGTCGGCAGCGTCGACTATGAGACAGGAGAGTCTCATGGTAACCCCGTTGTTGATTACCTTGAGCGCAACGGCCAGCCTATCGACCAACCCATCAACTTCGAGAACTCCATCCCTCTCAGCGGCAAGTCTCCTCTCGCTCTCCGAGCCCCTGCTTCCAACGAGAATTACGCTCGTGTGTCCGGTGACTACAACCCCATTCACGTCTCTCGTGTCTTCTCCAGCTATGCCAACCTCCCTGGCACCATCACCCATGGCATGTACTCTAGTGCATCCGTGCGAAGCCTGATCGAGACCTGGGCCGCCGAGAACAACATTGGCCGTGTCCGAAGCTTCCACGCCTCGCTTGTTGGCATGGTTCTGCCAAACGATGAGCTCGAGGTTAAGCTTCAACACACTGGCATGGTCTCTGGTCGCAAGATCATCAAGGTTGAGGTCCGCAACAAGGAGACCGAGGACAAGGTTCTTGAGGGTGAGGCGGAGGTTGAACAGCCTGTGACTGCTTATGTCTTCACTGGACAGGGTTCTCAGGAACAGGGTATGGGTATGGAGTTGTACGCCAGCAGTCCCGTTGCCAAGGAGGTGTGGGATCGCGCCGACAAGTACCTCCTCGACGCCTATGGTAAGTTACATGAATTGGTACTATCAGTGTGCATCTGCTAATATATCTCAGGTTTCTCCATCACCAACATTGTCAAGAACAACCCCAAGGAGCTCACCATTCACTTCGGTGGTCCCCGTGGTAAGGCTATCCGCCAGAACTACATTGCGATGACATTCGAGACCGTGGCTGCGGATGGTAGCATCAAGTCCGAGAAGATTTTCAAGGAGATTGATGAAACCACTACCTCATACACCTACCGCTCCCCTACTGGTCTTCTCTCGGCCACCCAGTTCACTCAGCCTGCCCTTACCTTGATGGAGAAGGCCAGCTTTGAGGACATGAAGGCCAAGGGACTTGTGCCTAACAACAGCACCTTCGCTGGTCACTCTCTCGGTGAATACTCGGCCCTTGCTGCCCTTGCCGAGGTCATGCCAATTGAGAGTTTGGTGTCCGTTGTGTTCTACCGTGGTCTCACCATGCAGGTTGCCGTCGAGCGTGATGCTGCTGGCCGATCTAACTACTCCATGTGCGCTGTTAACCCCAGCCGCATCAGCAAGACCTTCAACGAAGCCGCTCTGCAGTTCGTTGTTGACAACATTGCTGAGGAGACTGGCTGGCTCCTTGAGATTGTCAACTACAACATTGCCAATATGCAGTATGTTTGCGCTGGTGATCTCCGTGCGCTCGACACTCTTGCTGGTGTGACCAACTTCATCAAGATCCAGAAGATTGATATTGAAGAGGTCAAGGACAACATCGAGGAGGTTAAGGGACACCTCCGCGAGATCATCCGCGGCTGTGCCGAAAAGACTCTTGCCAAGCCCACTCCTCTTGAGCTGGAGCGTGGCTTCGCTACCATTCCTCTCCGTGGTATTGATGTGCCCTTCCACTCGACCTTCCTTCGATCTGGTGTCAAGCCTTTCCGATCTTTCTTGCTCAAGAAGATCAACAAGACATCCATCGACCCCTCCAAGTTGGTTGGAAAGTATATTCCCAACGTGACGGCCAAGCCATTCGCGCTGACCAAGGAGTACTTCGAGGATGTGTACAAGCTGACCAACTCGCCCAAGATTGGTGCCGTGTTGGCCAACTGGGAGAAGTATAACCAGGATGAGACCGCTACCAACGGTGTTGAAGGTAGCGACAGCTCCAGTGGCGAGTATGAAGGCTCTGGCCGTGCTGCTTGAGCGAGTTAGAAAACAAAAGAGAAAGGGAAATATAATAAAAAAGAAGAAAAGGGACCATGCATAGACATGATGTAACGGAAGATTAGAGATGGATGGATGATCACGAAGAGAGTTTACAGATTCCCGGCCGGATTGTTATCCTGGCATGAGTATATTACGATGTATCTTGTTATCTTTAGCTAGAGGGGCGTTTGTTTTTGCTACAAGTTTAGACAATTTTGAATGTTTGATGATGACATTTGGTTCACAAATTGGATAACGTATCTCGTCCTGTGAAAGCTTGGTGCTGTCGTACAAGTGAAGCTCGTGTAGGAAATAATTGACGAGATAACGAAATACCTGGCATTGATGGGTATGCCTCGGCTCGGCGATTGTACCACCCTACCTTTGGATCCCACTGGTTCCGAGCGGTAGCGGTAGCGGTCGGCTGCCGGCGACGGCCGGAGACGGACAAGTGGTGGAGATGGCCTATCAGGGGAATCAAGTCCGCTTTGGTCGCTGACAATATCGCAAACATAGATAAGTTTACGTGTTCATGAATTCGTATATAATGTCCAAAAGGGAAGGGCTTTAGATTCATTCTTCTTGTTCTCCGGGTTTCTCTTTTCTTTCGGCTCTGTTCGCTATTACATCATCCCCACTTGGTATCTCCTCCTATTGTTCAACAACACAGCGAACACTTGAGAGATTAAGATACAGAGGAATCTACAATGGCGGGCTTAAAGAAACAAGTCTTTGTGGGGACGTTCATATCCAGCAAAAGCCCCAAAGAGCTTGACTATCAGCATGATACGATTGTATGTGTTGATGGAGAGGGTAGAATTGTCAAGGTCGATACAGAGGGCGGTAGTACCGAGCAGATTGGAAAGAGACTACGTGAAACCCTGAACTGGGAGCTTAGCGATGTAGATGTTCATATTGCAAAGCCCGGGCAGTTCTTCTTCCCTGGTTTTGTTGGTGAGTGATACAGCCCTCGCTTTCCAAGCAACACACTGACAGAAACACCAGACTCACATGTGCATGCATCTCAATACCCAAATGTGGGAATCTTTGGAAAGACCACTCTCCTAGACTGGTTGGAAAAATACACATTCCCTCTAGAGTCAAGTCTAAAGGACTTGAGCAAGGCAAAGCGAGTATATGGCTCATGTGTTCGACGGACATTATCCCATGGGACAACAACAGCGGCTTACTATGCTACCATCGACGTGGCAGCAACAAACCTTCTCGCTGATCTCTGTCTGGAGATAGGACAACGAGCTCTTGTTGGACGTGTGTGTATGGACAACCCTGACATGTGCCCAAGCTATTATCGCGACGAGAGTGTCGAAGAGGGTCTTGAGAAAACGAGACAGACGATTCGACATGTTCAAAAAATCGACCCTGAGTTTAAACTTGTATCACCGGTGCTGACACCACGATTTGCACCAACTTGCTCAACCGATTCGATGAAGGGACTGGCGAAGATCCAAAAGGAACTGGATCTTCCTGTCCAGACACACGTTTCCGAGAACGAAGGAGAAGTCGAACTTGTCGCAAAGCTGTTTCCGGAGTCGGAGTCGTATACGCAATTGTACGATGATTGCGGTCTTCTTACCACCCGGACGATTCTTGCGCACGCAATTCACTTGACCGAAGCGGAAGCAAAGCTGATTGCACAGCGGGGAAGTAAAATCTCACATTGTCCCTGCAGCAACAGTTCACTCACAAGCGGTTCTGCACGCGTACGATGGCTCTGGGACAAGGGTATTACAGTTGGCCTCGGTACAGACATGAGCGGCGGCTACAGCCCTTCCATCCTCGAAGCAGCACGTCAAGCAGCCCTCGTGAGTCGACACGTCGCGATGGGAATGGACGAGGAAAAAGAACGGAGCAAGTTGACGGTCGAAGAGGTGCTGTATCTTGCAACTCGCGGCGGTGCAGAGGTTGTTGGACTGGCTGATAGAATCGGTGGGTTCGAGGAGGGAATGGAGTGGGATGCTCAGTTGATAGGACTAGGAAGTGTTAATGAGGATGGCCTAGTGGAGGATGACGGGAATGTGAATGTTTTCGGGTGGGAAACTTGGGAGGAGAAGATTGCGAAGTGGATGTTTAATGGGGATGACCGGAATGTCAAGAGGGTTTGGGTCAGAGGGAGAACGGTTCATGTGAGATAGGCAGAGGACAAAGATATGAGCCGAGACAAACTGCCTATGTTGTTTCAGACATTATAACGACGATGACTGACACCAATGCTAGTTGTAGCAGAGCAGCACGATCTCTGTCTGCCCTCGTGATCACCAGCGTCAATGTTTCACTTGATTTCATGCTCATTCAGCCCTAATATGCCATGACTTAATAAAGAGAGGTGTGCTACGAACCCATGATAGGATTGCTACTCTGGGCTTTTCTCTGCACTTGATCACTGACAATACATGTCACTACTGACTTTTTGTGTTATAGCTTTAACTGATTGCGTGTATTAATATAACTCCTGCCTACCAACCCGAGGCATGACACTTCCTGTGAAGAAAACACGACAGATCCTTTTCCCAGGTGAAGTCGTGGCTTCACTGATATATCCTCCATACTCACACAAAAATTACCAACCATCCTTCTCCATTATGGTTCATAGCCCTCATATAATGGCCGAAAATCCATTTCCAATAACAGACATTCGTAATTGGGAGACCTCGATATGACTTTCATTCCGAGACTGCATCACTCCCCAATTGAGCGGCTTCTCACTTCAGCCCTTCGTCTTCCCAACGGTTTGACAGATTTTCAATATTCATGGCTTTCATCGTCGGAAGGGAGCATTTCATAGTCAGCGTTGAAGAGACTTTGGTTGCCCGCGCTTGTGAAAGAGTTCTCATAGGTCAGGTATTTGTCGTTTGCGAAATCGCTAGCCCGAGGAGTTATGATCTGTTGGCTGGAAATAGGAGGCCGTCCGCCAAAGGCGTAACGGTCTGTGTGATCGATGTGGCCAAGTCTAGCTCGTGCGAGAACGGTTGGGTTGAAGACGTTGTTTGGGATGGGGTTTGCAACTCTAGGGAGATCGGCTCCGGTGATCTCACCTCTAACGGTCTCGGGCTGCTTGACGGTACGGGCATTGCTCTTGCTGGCCCTGCTAGGCTTACTGGCCTTGGTGACTCTATTGGGCTTCTGTTTGTTCGTGGCGTTGCCATTGCCCTGAGGATTAGTGCTGCTAGAGGCATTGTCCTGGGTCACACTGTTGTAGGGGGCGGCACCGTAAATACCGTTGTTAATGGGGAGATTGCCCTGGGGCCCGTAGTTGATAGAGGTGTTGTCTTGAAAATTGATATCAAAAGAGGCATTGTTCTGAGTACCGCTATCGTTAGAAGCATTACTGAAAAGGCTGGTGTTAAAAGCGGCATCGCCCTGAATACTGTAGTCGAGGGAGGTACTGCACTGAGTACTGTTGCCAAGTGAGGCATTGCCGTAAAAGCTGGTGTCAAGAGGGGTGTTGCCGTCCATGGCGTAGTCGAGAGAGGTACTGCCCTGAGTGCAGTCGTCGAGAGCGGTGATTCTTTGAAAACCATTGGTGGTTATGTTAATGTTCTGCATATCATTGGCAGCAAATAGAGTGTCCTGGGGATTGCTCTGCATAAACCCATTATCCTGAGGTCCCAAGTTGAGGAAGTCAGCGCTTTGAGGGTTAAAGTCGTCCAAGGCATCGGCCTGGAATTCGTTATCCATCACAGTCCCGCCAGGAACCCAGTCGTTCTGCATATTGTTGTCCTGTATGCCATAGTTCTGCATGTCGTAGTTGTTGAGAGGAGCCCCTTGAAAGTCCATGGACATAGCAGGGGTGTTGTCGGTCTGAGCGTTTGGTTGATAGGCCCAGTTGTTTGGAGGAAGTGAGCTGTTGTTCATGGCGAGTGCACTAACCATGTTGTCAGTGTTCAGAGCGTTTCCATCCATAGTATCGCTGAGAGCCATAGAACTGTTGTTGATAGGATTGCCAACATCCATAGTATTGTTGACATCAGTATTGTTGACATGTTCGATTGCGCCTCCAGCATCGGCACTTTCACCGATATTGGCTGTAGTCTCAACTGGAACACCATTGATGTTGATGGAGCCACTTGCGTTGGCATGGATACTGTCGTTGTTGTTGTCATTGATCGAAGAAGAGGCTTCGGCCGTGTCACCAGTCGCCACACCGGGAGCGGCAGTGGTATCGACATGGATTTCATCGTTAGGAAAGATCATCTTAACGAATTCTGTGATGTCCATCTCAGGCACATCCTGACCCTGAGACTGTGCCTCCTGTATTTCACGATCTTTAGCCTCGATGGCAGCAATGATTGCTTGAACCTCTTTCTCCTTCTTCGCGGTGTCCTGTTTCGACAGTCGCTAGACACAACGTGTTAGTAGGTCCCTAGGATATAAGAATCGTAAGCACTGTAACTCACTGCGTTTCCTGTATTTCGAGCTGAATGTTCTAATCCTTTGATTCTCTTAATGTCCACCGATTGAGCTTTTTCGGCCTGGCACACTTTTTCATCCATATCTTGTAACATTTTGTTCTTGTGGTGGTCGGGGATGGCATCCCATTCTCGAGCGTTGGCGCCAAGGGAGACAGCCTTGAGGCGCCACCAGTTCATTTCGACTTGTAAATCCCTAATGATTTTCTTGAGGTTTTTCTCTTTCTCTTCCCGTCGCTCACGGGTTCCCTTTGCAGCTAAGTTGTTGCGGCCAAGATCGACCTGCTTCTGTTTGTTGAGAATAATATCGTTCCTTTGTTTCAGGACTTCCTCCAGACGACTGTCTTTAACTCCGGGCGGCATCAAGTAGGTACTACCAACAAATTCCTTGGGAGGCTGTCGAGGAAGCGCAGAGACGGGGGGGATGGGAATCTTGCGAGTCTGATTCTTGAGCTCAGCCTTAATCATCTCGAAGCGACCATCAACATCGTCCTTGGGAAGAGCAGGATCGGGACCCAGGCCAACTTGGCTGAGCTTGACACCCCCGACACGCATTGCGTGAGCACGAGGGTCCATGGAGCTAGCGTCATACTCCGCCTGAAGCTGAGGGTCAATCGGAGGGTCAACGGCTGTCTGTTGGTTATCCGCGCCCATCTCAGAAGATGGACCGCCGGACAGGTTCACAAGAGCTTGAAGGTTTGCAGATACTGAATCCGTCTCTTGTTCAAGCGCAGTTGGGTTATCAACACCCTGGTTTTCAGCAGCTTGTCGAGCAGCAGCAGCAGCATGGAGTCTATTGTGTTCTTGGATAGCCAGGTCAATAAGTCCCTTGACAACAATCGGTTTAAGAGTGCCTTCTTTTCCGTGTCTGTCTCTGTGGAATTGCTTGAACGCTTCAGAGAAACCAGGGACCTCCCACCATGCACCAGGGATGGGATCAGTACGGGGTGCCTGGATCTGAAGTTGTTGAGCCGGCTGATGTGGCGGTAGATCGATCGTAGAAGGAGGTGCGTGGATCCCAGATTGAGTAGACTGAGATGCCTGTAGGGCAACTGTAGAGGGAGGTGCTTGGATCTCAGGTTGAGTAGACTGAGATGCCTGTAGGGAGACCGCAGAAGCGGATGCTTGGATCTCAGGTTGAGTAGACTGTGACGCCTGTAGGGCAACCGCAGAAGGAGGTGCTTGGATCTGGGGCTGAGCAGGCTGAGATACCTGTAGAGCGGGCTTCTTGGTAGCAGGACCTTCCTGGGAAGTTGAGGGTTCGACACTGTCGATAGATCGCTTCAGAGATCTTCTCGGTTGCTTGGCCTTCTGAGAAAGGGGTGCTTCAGTCTGAGATTGTTGAGCCTGCTGAGGTACCTGCTGAGCGATTGCAGAAGGATGTGCTTGGGTCTCAGGTTGAGTAGGATAAGAGACTTGAAGAGCGGGCTTCTTGGTAGCAGGGCCTTCCTGGGAAGTTGAGGGCTCAACACTCTCAATAGATCGCTTCAGGGATTTTCTCGGTTGCTTGGCCTTCTGAGAAGGGGGTGCTTCGGTTTGAGGTTGCTGTACCTGTTGGGGACCCTGTGGAATAGACAATTGAGATGTTAAAGCTTGTTCTTGAGTCTTCTTAGGCTGTCTTCTTCTGGGCTTTTTAGCAGGGGGCGCTCCGGCCTGAGGTTGTTGAGACTGTTCAGTGACTGGTACAGTAGGTAGATGGAGAGTAGTTGATGTCTGAGCTGCTTGGGATCCAGAAGCCTGTGCGAAGCTGGTACCAAAAGCTCTGACAGATGCAATGGCTTCTTCTGCAGACCCAGGTGACAGATGTACTTGAGACAACGAGGGTGCAGGTCGAAGAGGTTTCAAGGGAAGTCCTTCAGACATCGTGTCTTCGGGACGCGAAACCGCGTGGGAAATAAATAGAAAAGTGTTATAGTGTGAAGGTGATTCTGTGATCAGTGTATCGCGTAGTGATTAAGGGTAGATGTGACGTGCGGCAGTGAATAGCTGCACAAGTCGTGTGTGGGAGGAATGGTAGTGCAGTGATGCTGTGATGTAGTTCAAAGGGATGAAATTACAAAGCAATATATGCTCGTGATTGAAAGGGAGATCAAAAGAAGATGATCCAAACGGTAGAAGTGTGTTGTGGTAAAAAAGAAGTTTGGGTTTGTGAGAGTGATGTTGTGATGGGAGAAGATGAGAGAGGAGAAAGGAAGAGATGGGGGAACGAAGTGGGTGGAGCAACCAAGAAGGCAGAGCAGCAAACGCAGCGAAGCGGACCTCGAACTCCCAGTGTCAATAGAAATAGCGGGCAATGCAGTCGAGACAAGCCAGTGAGTTCCCTACATGGAAATCTTGCAGTGGCATAGGGGCATTATGAGCTAATGCACTTGGTCACTGCGAGGTATAGTCCGCCTATGACGGTGGCGGCACGCATAGACAGACGGTTTAGAGGTAGGAGATGCGCCTGAAGACGTGATCGAGAAAAGAAAACGTCACGGGCAGAGCATCAGGTTATATCCCATCAGATGCAATGGAAGCCATACGCCGCATTTTTGTTTGGCAGCCCACGTGAGCATATCCCATACGTCTCTTGACAACATTCTCTAAATAAGCGATCATGAGCATGCTCTACTATGTATCTATATCGAATATATAATATTTTACAAGTGATGCATGTCTATGAAGCTATATCATCGAGTGTCTGGCGGAATCTATGCGTTGAAGTCGAGAGTGGAGTTCCATGTCCCGGCACTGCAGAGCCTCTATCCCCCACATCAAGTTGATACGCATGGACATAAACGGCCTATCGCCTGGGTGAAGAAAACACATGACGTGGTTACTCGCGAGGGTGCACGAGGCGTAACATGCCCGGAAAACAATTCTAGCAAGAATGGACTCTGATACTTGTTTATATATTTCAAGCTCCTACTGCTATTGCAGAAATGTTAAAAAGAGCAATCTTTGGTGAGTCATTCTTTATTATTTCTTTTGTCGATGTCTTAATTCGTCTTGGTGGTGTACCCCCCAACTCGCCAACTCGCCCCATTATCGGCATTCACTAGTGTCCAAGCTTCCAAAACCCAACCCGGAGGACCTCTTATATCGTGTCTTCATCTTCAGTGTTTTTTTGGAGTCGTATCTATCGTTCCGCTTCATCACAGCTAACTCGTATCATGGTTCGTGTCGTAGGCAGTGGCCGTATCGATGGTACACGTCTAAACAACTCGCCGAATCATTGACCTATTAAGACAAAAACGACATAGAAACAATGCCACACTATCTCAGTACGTCGGGATGCATTTTCGAAAGCGCTGGGTCGTCCTGTGTTGATGGGCGTAAATAGGGGTTACGGTTGGCGTTGGCCGTCAGCAGTGTCGTTGGTGATACACCTACATTAACAAGAAGGAGAAAAAAGTCTTTGGGACCAAACAAGAGGACGAAATAATCCATCCAAGTCAATCGACTGAGATGAACATGTTCGCTCGTTAGGTCGTTGTTTTACTGAACATACTTGTTCATCACCCACCTTCACTTTATATTCGCGCCCTTTGTTTGAACATCATCCAGCATTGATCTCATTGCTAATCTCTTCCTTTACCAGTCACTCTACCATTATCAATCACGAACCATCCCGAGAAAGACACGATTGGTCAAGAACTCAAAAAGATTAATAGGAATTGAATTTCCACATGCCAAAAGACTTGGCTTTTCGACAACACATCGCTGTCCGCTTTATGGTATCTAAAAGCACTGTGCCGCTCCCATACTCAAGTCATGTCTCCAGTCCATCAAGGCCGTTATCCACCCGAAAGAGAGTGTCCCAATACGCCGCCACGAATACGTTGCCCCCTTTTTCCAATCCCTATGGCTTGCTTGCCGTTATCTTGACCAGAGCCCTGCTCACAAGGCCAATCCTGTTCCGTCCTTTGTCCATCGATAAACCGCCAAAAGCTCCCTTCGCCGTTGTTGCTGCTCTCCCAGATCCTCAGGCACACGACCTCGAACCTGAGCAAGAGCGCTACGCATAACTTTGCTGAATTTTCGCTATCCGTTGTTAGTTTTTGCGCTGAGACCTCGATTTCTAGAGAAGGGCTTACCTGATATTCTGTGCTTAGAGTAACAACACATGCTTCGTGAGCCCGCACGATTGTCTCGCATGCTTTTGCAACACTTGGCGATGCTTCCGACTGCAGCTTATCCGCAATAAGCAGCAACAAGAACGATCCTTGAAGAAGATATATACCGAAGAAGAACGGCATGAATTCGAGTCCAGGATCGAATTCAAGAATCTGGTTGATCGCTTCAGCCGCAGCAACAGCATGGCTCGTCGATGTAATGAATCCCTGCGATGAGATCCACAAATCCTCATCATCCAGCAAGTTGATGGGATCCCATTTTCCAGCCAATAGAATATGCAAGACGTGCATAACGTGAGTTCCATATGCAATAACGATTCGAGTCTGTATATTGCTCTCGGTGAGACGATTCGACCCGTTTGTGTGTACTGAGTGGACTGATGGCGTGTTGGCATCAGGAACCCCTGAGCGCTCGTTGCCCTCGTTCTGAGCATCGACTCTTTCCTCCGCCGGTCGGGGCAGGTTCTTGTGCTCGAAAGCCTGCAAGCTCTGCTCATAAATTTCCAGATGTCGAGTAATTTCTGCGGTTTGAGCATTCCACTCGTGGCCTTGACGAAAGCCGGTTCCGAAACGCGGGTGATTCTTTGCGTGGTGCAAATCGACAATTTCACCCAGGATTGTCATGAGAGGGAGGAAATATCCAAATATACTGTGGCCTCGGCACTCGTATTGAGGACCATGAGCTTGTGTCATGTCGGCGCCATACCCTTCTGGACTCGTTCCCAGTAAATTGGGATCTGTGGTTGAATTCGAGTGGCCGCTGAAATCGCCGCTCTGCCATCGGGCATCGTCCATGGGTTGCAACAGACCCTGGCACTCGATATCGAGCAGAAATAGGGGGCGATTGTAACACAATGCCAAATGTCTGTCGACGATGTAAAGGAGCCACCATATTCGGCGTCGCTCCTCACGTTCTTCCTCGCCTACATATCCGCTACCACTAATACCGCCTTCTCCATCATCTGCGGTGTCAGTGTCCATGTTCTCTTGAGTCGCAGGCGAAGGTCCAGGGGGAAGCTCGCGACCCAGCTTCAGCTCACGAGCAAGACCCCAAGCAGCGGTCCACCATCTCATACTTGCGCCTTTGTATTCGCTAGCAGAGACGACGACCGCCAAATGAATGTAAGTTATCACGTCGTCAAGGCTACCTGCGGCACCAAATGGCCCTGATTCGCCACTTGTAGCATCAAGACTAATTGAGCCGGGCATAGCCACACCCAACCCACCAAGAGCAACACCATCAGCAACGGGGCTTGGCGCATCGCTCGGTGCTGTATGAATAAGTGGTCGAAGAAGATACACTGTAAGTTCTAAGAGCTTCTGACACGTCTTGGCACGAGCTGATGGTGTGCTGGCGAGGAAAGGAGAGTCACTAGTCTGTGCAGCAACCCAAAGCATGCTTGCCAAGAGGGCTGGTTGACATGGTCTCGGCCTCGTCTGATCAAGGAAATATCGTTTTCGGAATACGAACCCCAAGACATAGGGTGACATAGGGTGCATCTGGGCCGATGAAGAGGACGCAAAGTATAAGTCGATTAAATCGCAAGCCAGCGGGATAGGGATAAGGTTGTTGAGATATGGCACCAATGGCTCAAGAACAGGATACCGCAACTTGGAGTTATTGAAGGCCGGAGCTGGGACCTGGGACTGGTATTGACCTGGCGGTGAAGCCATTGAGATACCCCATCCAGGTGAAGTTCCCTTCCCCATTGAGTACCCAAGAGGGCTATTTCCCATCCTGAATGTGGGGTTATTGGCAAAGTTGGGGGGACTCTGGGCTTGCATCGAATACGGGAATTCGGCGTAACCAGGCATGTTGCCTCGTCCGTTGGCCGCATATGACTGACCGTTGAGCACAGGACCTTCAAGACCCTGTGTCTCATAGCCGTGTGCCATACTTCCGAAACCATTGAGATCCAGACCGCCGTTATTTTCAATGTGTTCGCCATCCAGAGAGGAACGACCCATGTGTGGTTGCTCGCCTATGTTGCCAAGGGGGTCGAGGCCTTCCAGACCTTGAGTATGTCGCATCACATCGTCGCCGGGATCTCTGCTCGATTTGCTGCTTGTGCTCGGGTGTCGTTCATTAGATTGCTGCTCCAGTACCATGTTCGACGAGTCGAGTCCCTTGTTGCCGGATTGGCCATTCTCAGATGTAGATTCATCAAGAGTCTGGCCGTTGGCAGCCGCCGCCGCCTGAGCAGCAGCTTGCTGGGCCAGTTCCTTTCTCGACGCCTTTCCTCTCTTCTTCCTTTCGCGGATGTACTCACACCCCAGGCCGAATTCTACAGAAGTCAGAAACACTCCGTCAATGTTTGACCTCAGTACCTACCAATGCAGTGTGCACAGGGGTGTTGGCCGTCGCATTTCGTGCGTAGTTGATTGCACTGATCGCAAGCTCGACTGATTCTTCTCCTGATGGGTCCTGAAGTACTGGCGTTACGCGGATGCATTCCATAAGGATGTTGTCGATTCTTTACTTGGGGACCTGACCTCTCCAGATGAGCGTTTGAGAGGGGGACGGCTTGTGAGAGTGGTTGAATCGGATATTGATGGCTTTGCCCGAGTGATTCCAGTCCTGTACCTGACATCGTTCCTTGCTGGACATTTCCATCCGGTGAGATGTTGGAGGAGGTGATGTTCTGGTAAGGTGAAAAACGTTGAAGTGGATTAGATAACATGTTGCCGGTGCTCGCGCTCAACCGCAGACGCTGCGGAGGGTCTGGCGGCAGTAAGGGTATTGTGGGTTCGAGTATCCGTAGCTAGGATAGGATCGGAGGATGTTGTGAGCTATTCCCCTCTCTTGGAGAGACGGGGACAGCTTCACTGATAAACCTGGTCAGCTTGCCCTCCTGCAGGCAGAACTCAAATCAGTTTATGGGGAAGTGCTAGATGTAAGAGGTAGGTAAACAGGGGTTCGAGTCTGATGACGGCTGCAGGCGGGTTGCAGAGGCATCAAAACAGACCAAGATCAACGCGTATTGGTATTAGGGGGCAAATTTGTCGGGGAGCGGGGACCGCTGAGTGATTGACAAGGCATCTGACACCTTTGCATTATAGGTAGTGATGGACACAGGGTTTTGGGAGTAGAGGGTTGTGAGAGTACGTCTTCCTGTATATATGAGGAGGGCAGGGTGTGAGAAATGGGTTGACACTTGACGGGGAAAGTGAAGGGATTTGGGGAGATGAAAGACGGTTCAGGAGATGAGACAAAGCGAAGGCATACACTTACAGTACCCTGGTCGTTTGAGGTGTCTAGCTGCCGTCGTGAACTCTGGCTAAATAGCTTATTGCCAGATGCGTTGAGATTTGCGGCAATGTCAAGCTGGACCTCCTCTTTGGACTCTGTGCTTAAACACAGCTCGACAAGATCTTCGTCTTTGATGCAATTGATTTTGTGCTTCTTGTTTTAGAGAGGCAAGAGAAGAACGAAATCTTCATATCAAGATTGGTCACCTTATGGCTCGTTTTAAAGAGGCCCAAGTAAAGTCAAGTCATGTCAGATCAGAAGACTGAGTGACTGACAAGTGGATCCTCAAGGTTTGACGTTGAGTGAGTCGTGAGTGCTATAAAACTCAAAAACCCTGGAGTCGAGATCCAACTTTGAGACGGAGAATTGGGATCACAAAGATCAGAAAAAGAAGCAATATGAACAGATTCGAATGCTCTTAACCAACGATGACAAGGACAATCTTTGATCAGACGGTAACGAAAGAAGGGACGAGAGAAACGGGCGTTGTGTTTTTCTGGAGAAACCAAACCAACCCAACCCCAAGGCATGACGGCTCGTGACTGAAATATCGGGCGGTACCAGGAAAACCTGGGCATGGACGGGGCCTGTCGACAGAAACGGGGGAGTACTTTTACTAGACCAGCATGCCCCAAGAAGTTGCCGCATGCCAAATGGTTCGCTTACTACTCCGTACGGAGAAGTGAGGATCTAGCCTTAGTTAGACTCCAAGCTTGGGAGCGAGGTCCCGCCGAAGGTGGGTTGATGAACAGATGTGGAGTGGTGTAAGAGGTGGAGGATTTTTGGTACCATGGGGTGTCTAGTGCCACTCCTACCAACGAATTGCTTGTCCTTGTCGGTTGGATCTTCCGAGAAAGAATTCTTTAATGACTGTCATGTCACAGTCGCAGTCAATCTGGAGTGTGATGTTCGAGACGTGTTCTTTTCTTTTCTTTTCACCGGCCGGCTTCGAAACTAGCCGTGTCCTGCTTGTCACGTCACGTCTCGTCTTAGTCTTAGCCTTAAACCCGCCACAACAAATCGACATTAACCGCGAACCTGGGGAAATTGACAACAACAGTTCGTCCGCCTGGGGTCGAGATGCAATGATGCAAAAAGGTGGCAGCCATCTCCAGGATCTCCATTTTATTATCCAGACAACAATTGGACAGGGTAGAGGCGAGAAGCCACCGTCGGTAGCTTCCTCATATGATTGCTACCCATCTAGGAAAAGAGCTGTAGCACGTCCAAGGTCCTAAAGCATGTGCTGACGTCTGAGAGAAGCGTTCACTGCCTTTATTGGAAACAGTGATGTTATTAATTGAGCATGTCTTGCTTGTCTATTGTTCTATGGCTGTCCCTGTAGGGGAAAGCCCAGGGCCGTTGGATCTAGTGGCGTCGAGCGCGTGGCCGCCCATCTGAGGCTCTCAGACACTGACACACTTACACAGACATGACAAAGCCGGGCCTAACTTTAGGTTAGCCGAGGCTTGTCGAAAATTCTCTCGGCGTTTGGAGTTTTTTTTGGGGGGGGAGGGAGACGGCAGAGCAGAACGGCATTGTAGAACTTGAAAGTGCCAAGCGCTTCTGCTCGTAAGACGGACGAAGGATGATGAAGGATCTTCGGGCTTCGTTCCCAGGGCCTACGATCCGTTCCGCAAGTTGCTAGAGGCGTCAGGGTGTCTAGTGATAGTCTACAGCATGTGCTGGATACATATGCATACATATGAACATATCATGGACTTGCACTGCATCTGCATCCACAAAGTGGATTGAAGCAGGGCAGGGTAGGACAGGGCAGGGCAGGACAGGGAACGGGAACGGGAGGGAGGTGTGGATGAAGAATGCTTGGGACTTTCCTATTGCTCTCAGTTCCCCGGATTTTCATGGTCGAGACAATTGACTTTATCCCCTTGTTCTGATGTTCTTTTGCTGAGATTCGAGCTTGAATGTCGATGAGCCAATGTGCTACGTGAACTGAACCCCAGGTGATTGATTGACTATGCGCCTTCCTTAACGGTTATTAGTGCACTGGGAGGGGACTTGGGGGACTCTATGAAGTTTGGGGCTCCAGCTTTTATTCTTCCCCCAATCTCTGAGATCGAGGACAACCGGGGGGCCAATTAGCTTTGGGTTCGGCTCATCTCCAAGAGCTTAACTTACTTGGATGTTATTAACCCCCAAAAGGTAATTACTCGCGAGCTTGTCTTTCGATTTAATTTCTCTCATATCCGATCCTGAAAATTTCCACTTCCAAGTTTGAAGTTACAGCTTTGACATCTTCCCGTCAAACTCTTCACATCTTCTCTCTTACCAATTCTTGTGTAACCTCTGTTGCTGGACTATATCATCGGTAGCCTGTAGTTAACCCGGCATTTGCGCCCGCATTCGCGCACCAATCAAATCATCAAGAGCCCTGTCAGAGCCTGCACCGGAAGAGCGGATTAGACTCAGTGGAATGTATGCAATGCCAGGCTCCAGCATACATAAGTCAAAGCTACCATTGGCGATTCAATCACTCGAAGCAGCATTTGAACCGCATGCCAGGGTCTTGGCCACGAGTTGGATGGATACCTACTGTACAATGCCTGAGCCCTCCATCGTGATCTTCCCCCAACTCTGCACATATTATACCGTACCTTACTTGCTGACCTATTGTTCCTACGTTCCTTCAGAGCTCCTACGCTGTAACTCACTTTCCAGAAAGCCAATCTCGCCAATCGCTGCCTCCCCTCATGACGTCCACCACCGGAATGTCTTGCTTGTGGCGCCGAGGGTCCAACGGCCTTCCGGGCCGATTTCCCCACACTCGTCCCATCCACATACACCCCTGCTATGTACGGAGTACCTCCTCTGCTTTATGTATTCTGCACTCTCCCCGGTCAAAGAGCTCCATGAACTGACCCTTCAGTTCGTCTTGACACCATCTTCAACCGAAGACTCGCACTGCAGCGTGTGCTTTATCGTCCCTTGTTCCCGGATACCACGTGGCTCCCTCTTACACAACCTCCTACGTCGCCGTCGAAGCTTGAGTTTTGAACCATCTTTGTGATGTGACAGCCCTTCCACCTCGTTCTCAGCGGTATAGCAGTGTCTATATGGCCACTTTATCTGTAACCGCCTGAATCTCAGGTCGGCAAATGCGGTCTGTGAGCCTAGCTGAATTACGGAGAACTGAGCCGGACATTTTATTATTCAATCGTAATAATATAGCCAAAGCTTACCGTGTAGGAGAGAGATCCCGACTCAAAAGTTGTCACACCGCATTATGGCCAGTCGTGTAATACAATACGAATCCGCAAGTCTACACCTAATCCATCAATTAATTTATGCTTCTGGTTTTGGCTAGTATACTTTTGACGACCAACTCCGATCCCCTTCTAGTAACTGAATATTCTTCATCCAAGTCGTGACTATTGAAAACACATGCAGCCATATTTACAGTATCGTAGCGCGAATTTTCAGCCCCTTTAATCTAAGCCCGGAAGCCATCCACCACGGGATAATGAAGCTCCTAACCCATCAAGCGCTGCTATCTGGTCATTTGTATCAGCTTGCAAATTGCCGTTACCTTCTGTGCTGTTAGGTGTATCCTGATTGTTGCTGTCGCCAAACATGAACACAGAAGTGTCCTGTCCGTTGTTGGCCATCTGCCAGGCTTCAAAACTCTGGTGCCACCTTGCGCTGTCGTTCAAGAACCATTCTTGTCCATCCATCCTCATAGACCGGTTGGATGTTGGAGGATTGCTGACAGGCGGGACACTTGTGCCGGCGTTTGCCATGCTGTTGCGGTTGATGGGCGCAAATGCCTGCTGATAAGATGGGATCGATGATGTAACAGGGACAGACCCCCATCCACCCATAGGCTCGGGTCCAAATCCTGCGTTGGATCTGTTCAAAGAAATCCCCTGTTGTTGAGAAAGGATGGTGTTCGACAGCGGGGCGCTTGTCAGCATGGCGTCTGTTACAGATCTTTGAGGCTGGTGCTGCGGCTGTTGCTGTTGAAGCTGTTGCATCGGTCGAGCCAATTGTGCTCGATTATACGGGGGAAAGGGGCTGTATTCACCCATGACCTTCATCCCCAGACCACCATCAGAAAGGGGTGAAGCTCCTGCCTGCGAATGAGGTGACGGGACATCAGAGGTGCTGTATGTTCCGTATTTTTCGTCGGCCCGATGAAGCACGAATGCTGCATCCTCAGGGAGTTCGCAATTCCACTTCCGGGCGAGAACGCTCAGGATACTCAAGGTTCTTCTCGCGCAAAGCCAATCTTCCGCAATTTCTTCGAGGTGCTTTACCCCATGAGTGATATCCCGACGAGCAGTTTTCTCGGGGAGATTTAATAAATGGATTGTGCATGCGCTGTGCACCATATACACTGCGATGTTACAAATCTGGCGCAAGTTCCAAAGCTTCTTGTACAATCGAAGCAGTTTTGAGATTGCTCCAGCATTTGCTGTACAAATACGGCGGGGTGAGACATGTGGCGGAAGAGGCGAAGAAGTAGGTGAGTACTTTAGGAAAGGTCGGAAGAGATGTATGTATTGGAGATGGAAGAACATGCTATTCAGGGTCAGTCATTTGTGGCTTAGCTGTCCGGTACCGTGTTACTTACTGCATGAGAAGCACATTGGGTAGCTGGCCATCTCTAGGCTCAAACTCCCTTGGAAGTTCTTTTCGCCACTCTTCTAGACGGCGATGCAGCTCACTTAACTTTTTGAGTTCTACCGTCTTCCCACTGGACCTGCCAATGTGACTCGGATGGTAGAAGAAGGCGAGCAAATCACTGCTGATCTCGGAAAGCTTTGACATTTGCAGAGCAATGGCTCGTGTTCGTGCTGGTTGTTTAAATGACTGGTCAAATCCACTGTCCGTATAAGGCGACCATGATTCCGCATCTTCGTCGGGGAATACATCGAATTTGGAAACGTTGAACGAACTCTTGGGGATCTGAGGCAGCCTGCCGAGGTAATTGGACCAGCATTTGTCGAATAGATAGCAGCCCCAGAATGTAATTCGCCTGGCATCAATCTCATAATCACTCATTCGTTCTTTGTCGAGCTGGCTAACATCTAGGTTCAGGCCAATATCTTCAGCCATGCGGAAACTCATTCCGCTATAAACCCACCCCTTGGCTTCGCGAGCACAACCGGCTTCTCTCACCGACATGAGTGCCAATGCTTGAACGGTAACTAATCGGGGTTTTTCGTATTCGTCGTTTTCAATAATCAAGCGTTTTGCCTCAGCAAAAAAGTGATCGCCTTTCGTCCGGCTATCGCCAGGGGTACCATAGGCGCCGGCTACACTTGTAAAATGGCAACCCAAAGCGAGCATAGCGTTGACTAGGAGTGATGAACAGTATGCAGTACCTCTTCCTATCCCGGCCTTGCCTCTCAAAAAGTCTTGGAAGAAGAGTGTTTTTGAGAGCGTGGTAAAGTAAGGGTAGTGCCAGTTGAAATACATGTTAATTAGGTGAGTGATGAGCTGAGTGTCCTGGGTGACGCGAGTCCAAGAGGTAATAGGATCCTGTCCAGTTGCGTAATCTTCAAAATTCGGCTCCATTTCTCCTTCATGAGTCGGGTCACTCAGATAGATAAGGTGAGAGGTACCTCCGATGAAGCGAACGTTACCGTTCTCGAGTCTGAGCTCACCCATTTTGCGAGCCAGATCCCTTTCACCCTGCTCGGGTTGGTCGGTAGTATAATTATCATTGGATTGATCATAGTCATCAGAATCATCATTAGCCAACGGAATTGTCGGTTGTTGTGGTTGTGGCCGTAGTGGCTGCTGCTGTTGCAGGTTGATAATATCTTCGGCAACAGCGTCAAGGCTATTGCAGGTACGGATCTTTTGAACAATGCCCAACACGTCGTCTTCTTCAGCATTCAATATAGCTTCGATTAGAATCTGTAAGGTCGAATTGCGTGCCTTCATGCTGTCGACCTTTTCGCGATAAACACCCTTCCGGCGATGGTCTGAGTTAGGATCATAAACACACTCAGTTCCATATACGCTGGAGCATGCAGCGCAACTGGGAAGGGCACCATCGCACTTCGACTTGCGTTTACGGCACGCTATACACGCCGTACTCACGCATCGCCTCTTCTGACTGGCAGAGTCGGCGCCTCTGCGTGACTTCTTGCGAGTTGACCCTTGGGCAGTTGTCGATGGACCCGGCTGCACCGCGGTCTTGGGTTCCGGCTCTTCCATGGTGTAACTGAGCAAGCGAAATCTGGTGATAAAACTGTACGCAAATCAAACAAATGGCAGAGGTCAGGATATGAGGAGATCCAGATGATAAACACTCTTCGTGAGATGATATGACACGATGTTTTGTATGAATGTGCTGGTTCGTTGGCCCACAACCTAGACTGTGGGGGACGAAATTGTGGTTAGAGGTTGAACGGTGATCAGCACTTTGGCTCAAACTAAGCGAATATGAGGTCTTTGTGGTTGGTTAATAGATACGGGTGCGGATGGCAGTTTAGATGTGAGAAATTGGAAAAGAATTGAACAGGAGTTGGAGACTGAGTATATAGTCCTCCTAACAACTATTCCATCCTGACTTTGCGGGTTTTGTAATCAACCATGTCTGGTAGGGACAAGGTGAGGGCTTCTGCCGAGTTGACCAACTCCACGGGACTTGTTACCCAGAGTCAACGCCGAAGACAGCCCGAGGTGCCTGACCAAAGTGAGGTGATATGAGATGAGGTGATGATGGGAGGCGATACAATGAAACCTGAGGTGGTAAAAAAAAGATCGTGTATGAAGAGTGAGGAGGAATGGGAATGTGTGAGGTGGATTTCTTGCAGCTGCGGCCTAGACTCTGAACGCGGCTGATTAAGGTGAATCTTCAGGCGATTCCCGACTCGACCTGACCTGACACCGAATGGATGTTTCTTCTGGGACTTTACTAATGTAGGAAAAGACCCTGAGGTAGGTGCACGCGTGGTAAGGTTAAGCGGGAGAAGGAACAGTGAAACTGACGTTGATCAAGGAATTGAGTGGAGGCAAGAGCCCAGCATCGGCGTGGAGGGTCCCGCCTCCCCTTGAGTTCTGGCGACTCAGAGAAAGGCGTTATGTAAGTCGTCTCTCCTGGACCAGCCACTCTAAACCGAACATTGTCTGGACCTGGGTCTGATACTATTTCGGTATAGTCTGAGTATTCGGCTTTTGGAGGGAATGAAGACAGCCAGGATAGCTTATTTCCCAAAGGTTAAAACACCAGCTGTCTATCACATGGGATGGGATAATATTCTCAACAAAGATAATCGACATCTTTCCCGCATAATCCCCCACTTGGGATCGGCCAGCCAAGGATGTGGCTCCTCACAGTAGCGGCCCGGGGCCCCAGGGTCTCTGATAGCGGCTGTGCGACTTAGGCAGGCCGTCCTGATAAGCTCTCGGGGGAGTCCTCAGATTGGCTACAGAACGGTAATCAACAGGTCTGGATTCTCTTTTGGGCCGGGACTTGAGCTGCATTCTTATCCACGGACGTGGTACCCAATAACCCCATCCGTGCTTCTTGTGGCGCCTTGAAGAAACGAGTTGGCTTTGTACTACCTTGTACTGCATGTCTACTCCAATCAAGTGGGATGGCGGCTCAGCTGCACCTTATCAGCTTGAGGCATACGCTTTGACTTGTTCGTTCAGACTAGGTATACCCAAATATATCTGCACTTGTTCTTTCGGTCACCTTCTTATCATATCTTAGTGATACCGGTTGACTAAAACAGAACAGAGAGCATCAAGCCTCTGACAATCACTTTGTTAAGAGCATGTCCAAGATAACCTCCAAACTTTGAACCAGTATTAATCTAGCCACCAACAGTAACGTCAAAGCTACCGTCCTCTGCACCAATAGGTCCACCATCATTGGTGGCTTGAGATCGGGAATCTAATATCCGCTTGATGACTCCTTAAGCCATTAACCAGCCGAGTTGCCCGCCCATGTACCCGAGTTGCACAGCAGATGAGGCGCGGAGAGTTCTCTCATGTTGCGGAGATTATATGTGATCGTTCCAAACCTTATCAATTACCTACAACCCTTTTCTTTTACATGTTCCCAAAGCTGACATCACTAGCTTCCTACTTTGTACAAGGACCCAAATCATAATTTCGTAGAAGTATCAATATGTGTGGACTTAATTGCACACTTAGCACTGTTTCTAACGGCAGGAAAACAATGTGCTATCCGGACTTGTCATGCTTTTAACGGTGGTGATACATACAAGGTACATCCGGTTATCTACCGTACACTCTAGAAGGTGGTATATTACACAGGCATCCTATCCGCCTAGCCAAATTTCTTCCCAATTCCAAAACCACATATTTCTTTTCATTAACCTCGTCCCAAGTACCAGTTGTGGGCCAGCTGGTTGGTCAAATAGCTGAAAGGCGTGGGCACCTCAGCCATACCCTTTCTTGCGACAGGATGACGCAGGTAGACCGCAGCACAGATGTTGGGGTTAACCTCAAGGTAGCGAGGGATGAAGGCAAAGGCAGACATGAATGGGCGAGGACGCCAGGGAGTAACATAGGGTTTAGAGGGATCGATAGGGTTCTCGGAGTCGCTTCTGAGAATGTTGATAAGGCGGCGGGTCTCCTCATGGGTCAAGTTCTCAGTGGCCAGAATATTCATAGCCCGGTCGCGATCTGCCTTATTCGTGATGCCCTCCAGACCCTTCTCAAGGACGTTGTTCTTGAATTGCAACTTCTTCGCCTCTCTTTCCTCCTTACTTAATTTAGAATCTGATTTCTCAGCTTGTGGTTCAACGGACTCCTCTGCCGATGCTTCAGCCGAACCCTCAGCATTGGCTGCTTTAGCCAGTGTTGAGTCAGCCTTTCGGAAGGTATCGACAGACTCAAGCTTTGTGATCTGAGTCTGAATCTGATGGAGGAGGTCTCGTGCGTCAAGTTCACGAGCCTCAGGAAGAGACAGGAAACGCTGAGCAGTGTCACGGAATAGTCGTAAATCTTTCTTCTGCTTAGCAGAAAGGTTTCTCATATCGCCCTTGAGAATCTCTCTGGCGGTTGTTCGGAGGTTTCTGACACGGTGCAACTGCACCTCTCGCTCAACACGCTTGCGCGCATGTTTTCCAAGAGCCTTTGTATCAGCGGACTCAGCTTCCTCTCCTTCCTTAGCCACAGCCTCGAGGACTTTGGATCGCTTCTTCAGCCCATGCTTTCTGACTGACTCTTCTTGTTGGTCGAGCATCTCCTTCTCGCGGGTTTCCATAGTTGTATACTCAGCTGTCTTTTGCTCTCCAGTGCCATATAGAACTTTCTCAACCTCAACTTGGAACATATCACCAGGATTCAATGCGTACGATGGGTGGACCATCTGTCAAATGTTAGAGCAATCCGTGATGGAAGTTTTCTATTGAAACAAACCTTCTTGCCGTTCACCTTTACAGCTCCGTGAATGATAAATTGACGAGCTTGTCGTACACTGCTAGCAAACATGGCACGGAAGACAGCGGTATCCAACCTCCGCTCCAATGGCGCGAATGTCATTTGCATATAAGGTGTCATGTTTTGGAAATGCTCCGAGAGCATATCATTCACATTTCCAAAAGCTCGGCCTCGCTGAGCAGGATGAGAAGGACTTCGGACTGTTGTACTGCCTTTGGGAACTCTGGAGTAGGTCTCGGCGGTCACATTGGATGTCGTCAGACCCGAACCACGACCAGCCGCCTGCTCGGCACCATCGTTGGCGGCTAGGTATTCGGGAGGGAGATCGACAGCGGATTGAAGACGTCTTGAAAAGAGCCGCACCCACTTCTTCTCGGAAACATGCTCGCCGTGATAACCTCGGGTTTTCGACTTGGCTGCCCATTTCTGCTGGAAAAATGTTGCTCGGCTGTTGACTTGGGGCTCACGGCCGGCGGCACGGGCGATGTTAAACAGATTGTACTTGTTCCATGATTGCCTGAGTTTCTATATGGTGTGTCGGTTAGCAAGGCAAAATTCACCTCGCGCGGGGTGGAACAGCCAGCCCGGGTCAATTGGGGTCAAAATTTGAGCATACCGGTCTCGTCAGACTATAGTATTTCGTAGGCCGACGCATATTGGCAGATTGAGGCCCACGGTGCTGGGAACTGGCTCGTCGTGATTGTCGTTAAGAGCCAAATTTTTGGCATCAATTCAGCTGTATCACCGGATTATCTCGTGGGTCCGGCCGTGCAGGTGATGGTCCAATTCAAAGTCACTCGCTTATGTCAGCTGGGGAAGATCAGAATATGTGGGCCCCTACTGACTTACACGCAGGACGCGACTCAATTAAACACGACGCGTCCCTAGCTCAGAGATGTCCCAAAGGAATTCATGAGTCCCACCAGTAACACCACCATTTTCAAAATCCTTTCATATTAAGGATATTTTACTTCTAATACTCTTGAAAGTCTTTCCACAATGCTTTCAGCGTCGTCACCTATCACTTTCCCTCATTCTCCACCGCCGGCGAAACGAGCCAAACCCCACGATCATAGCCCTCCTAAGCCGAAAGCTCGAGGTCCGTTCCTTGTTGAGGACGACGATTCCGATTCGGACAGCAATGGCGAACCTACTGACTCTACTCGTGTGGCAAAACGTCTAATGACCGAGGATCCACGAGAGAAGCCTTCAGATATCATTGCACAAGACCAGACAACAACTATTGATCTAGTTGCTGAGGAAGAACCCTCAAGCACTCCCAATGTGCAAACTCAAGAACCAACACGACTGAGTCAAAGACCAATCTTTACCACTCCGATTTTCAGTAATCTTGTGCCGCAATCTTTCAAAGCAACAACATGTAACGGTAAATCCGTCACAATCAAGGAGCGAAAGGCCAACTCTGCGCCAACATACGAGTCCATGGTCGCAGCTCGATCGAAAACGAAAGAAGGACGAGCGAAACGAAGCTACTACGGCGTTGATATCCACAATCTCATGAGCGCTGCATCTGCAGAGATCGCAAGTCAGAAACAAACGCAGCCGCAGAGGCCTAATGTGCCTGTTCAATCAGTCGAGCCCCGGCTGTCGAACAGCAAAAAGCCCAGGAGAACTCGCTTATGGACGGAGAAATACCGGGCAAGGAACTTTATGGATCTGTGTGGTAACGATAATACCAACAGACGGGTATTGGGATGGTTGAAAAAGTGGGATCCCGTGGTGTTCCCGGGAGCTGCAAAGTCAAAGCCTGTGATAGCCAGACGACCAGGTGCTCAGCAACAAGAAGAGGAGGAAAAGCCTCATCGAAAAATCTTGCTGCTCACAGGACCTCCGGGACTGGGAAAGACAACGTTGGCACACGTGTGTGCGAGACAAGCAGGCTATGAAGTTATGGAAATTAACGCCAGTGACGACCGAAGTCGCGATGTCGTCAAGAACCGCATCCGGACAAGCTTGGGAACAGAGAGTGTCAAAACCGTCAGTAACCGCAAGGACGGAGACGGTCCCCCAAAATTGGCTAAACCAGCGTGTGTTGTGGTGGATGAAGTGGATGGCGTTGTATCTGGTTCAGGGGGGTCAGGTGAAGGTGGCTTTGTCAAAGCACTGATAGATCTAGTTCTCCTGGACCAGAAGAATGCGTCGGGTACCACCACAGAAAATTACGGGCGAAAGAAGAAGAAGGGTGACGACTTTCGACTGCTCCGACCCCTGATTCTCATTTGTAATGATGTATACGCGCCAGCGCTTCGACCACTCCGACATTCCAATTTGGCAGAAATTATTCACGTTGGCAAGCCTACTATGGAGTCGGTGGTTACCAGGCTAAAGAATATTTTTGAAAAGGAAGGTATCCCTTGCGAGAAAGACGCTGCACGAAAGTTGTGTGAGGCGGCCTGGGGTATGACAAGCGGCATTGACGCTAGACGAGGAGCTGAAAGCACAGTGGAGGGTGACCTTCGAGGTGTCATGGTCGTTGGTGAATGGGTAGCGGGACGATTTCGCGCATCAAATCTGAAAGGAAAAGGCTCTCTCACGCGGCAGTGGCTGGAGCGCAATGTCCTTCAAGATCTAACCAGCGACGATGGTGGTGCTCGAGGTCTAGGTCGAGGTGGTGTCAAGGACATCGTTTCACGCCTCTTCCAAGAAGGTGGCGGCTTTCCAAAGCAAGCTATGGATCTGTCTCAATCCAAAACACAGCATGAGCAACCGCAGGCTGAGCTGGGTTTCGGCGAGTATCAAAAGAAGCATGCCATGGAAAGGCTGCGGCAAATGATTGATACAAGCGGCGAAATCAGCCATATCATGACGGAGGTTTTTACTGAATATCCAAATCGCGAGTTCAACGATGATCTGTACCTTACTAAGCCTAATCAAGCCTACGAATGGCTGCACTTTCACGACACATGTCAGTCACGGCTTTATGCTAGTCAGGAGTGGGAATTGGCACAATACCTCAGCCAGCCCGTTCTAGCATGCCATCACCTTTTCGCATCTCCCAAGCGTTATCTTCCCAGCATGGGCTACGATCGCCGCTGGGGTGGTGATGCGGATGATAACTCTGCGCCTCCACTGCCATTCTCTGGTTCTCGAGCTGATTACCAAGCTTTCGAAGCAGAGCGTCAGAATAGGACTCAGCTCCAGGCTTTGCAGGGACAGCTCCCACCCACACTGATGCGTTCGTTCCGCAGCGCTGAAGATGTTGCTGCCGAGTTCCTCCCTTATCTTGCGCGTATTGTCTCTCCGGACGTCAAGCCCGTTGTGGTGGGTGGTAGTCAAGGATCCACGGCCAGCGTACGCAGGGAGAGCGAACGTGCCATGGTCAAACGTGCAGCTGATGTTCTCGCCGAAGTTGGTATCGAGCTGCAGAAGGGAAGAATTGAGAGTGAGTCGCTCACCAATCGGATACCACAATATGTGTATCGCATGGAACCGTAAGTCATTCTGTACCTCGAACAGGTGAACACAACTAACATTACTACAGGGATCTTGATGTTCTGGCCACATTCGAAACAGCTGCATCACTTCTCCTACCCTCGGCAGCACCTACACGCTATGCTGTTCGTCAAGTTCTCGACCAAGAACTGAAGCGAACATTAGTGGAACGGGAAGCTCGCGCTCGACAGTCGCGCTTCAAAGCAGGCAACCCACTTGGACATGCTGAGCATCTCAGCACAGACAAGATTATGGCTTCCAAGAAACATGCACTCGAAGCATCATTTCAGGACACTACACTCATCAAGCGTGATTTCTTTGGCCGAATCATAGAGGCGCGGCCGCTAGCTGAGATCACGAAGAATACTCCCGAGAAGCAAGCCAAGCAGGATGAAAAGGAGCGCAAGGTATGGGTGACGTATCATGAAGGGTTGAATAACGCTGTGAGGAAACCAATGTCTTTGCAAGAATTTATGAGGGGATTATAAGAGCACGGTATTGTTGAGGGTAAGGTAATGGATATGTGAATAGCATTGAGTCAAATCAGCATTGGTTGCATAGCGATCTTAAATTTATCCTAAATTTTATAAAAAGTTCCGACGCTAAAGAACTCGTGTATCTAAACCTCTCTACATCTAAGGCCTCGACAAATTAACAAATGACGAGACTTATCAAACACAGCTCGTCTAGAGTTTCGCTTTGGGGGTGTCCTGCTTGGGTCCAGCCTTGGGCCTCTGCGCAGGCACAGACAAAGGATCATACACAGTAGAGGAAAGGTTATCCGATGGCACAGCAGAATGCTGGAATAGACTTCGCAGGTCAAGCATACCGGGATGCAAATCTTCGACAGTGCTAGCACCAATGAGGCGCATGTTCATTTCCAGCTCATCCTTCAGCAGCTGCATAGCCCGTACGACACCAGCCTCACCATAAGCACTCATGGCGTACAGGAAAGGTCGTCCAATACCAACGCCACGAGCACCCAGGCAGAGCGCCTTGAGGATATCAGTTCCACGACGGATTCCGCCATCGATGAAAATCTCAATCTTGTTCTCGAGACCACGCTCGCGAAGAACAGGCATTGTCTCGGCCAGAACCTCAATGGCAGATCGGGCAAACTCAAGCTGACGACCTCCGTGGTTGGAGAGAACAACGCCCTGGCAGCCGTAGTCAATAGCCTTGAGGACATCTTCGACGCGCTGGACACCCTTGAGGATAATAGGCATGGATGTAATACTCTGGAACCACGCAATGTCCTTCCAGCTTAGTGCAGGATCAATGAATGTCGAGATAGCGCGCGCAGCACCTTGGCTGTTATCCGTATCTGTGCCCTCTTGGACATGGGAACCAGGATCGGTAAACTTAGATCTCATATCCTTCTCGCGACGTCCCAATTGGGGCGCATCAACGGTAATGAAGAGACCCTTGCAACCACGCTTCTCAGCATGTTGCACGATCTTCTTAGTGATAGCACGGTCCTTGTTGACATAGAGCTGCAGCCACTGGATCTGATCGCCTGCTTTTGCGTCCACAATCTCGTCGAAGGAGCATGATGCAAGAGTGGGGATCATTTGAATGATGTTGTGCTTTGCTGCGGCGCGAGTGAGGACGACTTCACCCTCTGGGTTACCGAGTTTACCGAGGGCTGTGGCTGTTACATAAACGGGGATGTCTGTTTTTGTGCCGAGCATGGTGGTTGAAAAGTCGATGTTTTCCACGTCGATGAGAATTTGAGGACGAAACCAGATGCGATGGAACGCGCTGTGGTTCTCTCGCATTGTCTATTCTCATTTAGATAACTTCCTCAGTAGTGGTGCAAGGAAAACTTACAATCTCATCGTCAGCAGCGCTGGAGTAGTATCCCCATGCAGTCTTTGACATCACACGTCGAGCGACAGCCTCAAAATCGAAGAGGTTATAGCATTGCGACAGAAGAGGCTTCTGCTCAATGCGCTGCAGACGTTCCACTTCCTCTGGGTCTACCTCCTTCTTCTCCTGCTGAACGGTACCCATATCGACAGGGCCGAGATGTTTGGAGGCATCAAGATACTTGTCGAGGGTGTCGGGAGGATGAATTGGTTCGTATTCTTCGGTAGCATCTTTACCCTGGCACGTGTTAGTAGATGAGTGGTGTTTAGTAAAGGGGGAGACTTACAGCGTATTTGAGAATGATCTTTTGACCTCCAGGGTGTTCTGCAAGTCGTCAGTCTTATCCAATGTTCACTTTTTGGGTATATCATACCTGGCAGAAATTCTGTCACATCATATGCTTTACCCTGTCGCATCCAAGTCAGTAAAAGTCGGTAAGTCGCAACTCAATTCCTGGGGTCCATACGTGAACGATAACCCAGCACGACTTTGCGCTGTTGTGCTCAGCAACCTCGCCACCTTTTAACACCATTTTGACAGTATTCGATTTGTTGTTTGTTGCAAGAAACGTGCACCAACTGAGGAAAAAAGAGGAGCGTTGCCTTTTGCCCGAGGATGAATGACGAAATAGGCTCTTGATCGACAGGGTATAGCCTATATGTGGATATCTTGTGTCTAGATCTTGGGAGAAAAAGTCAATCAATCAAAGGCCAAAAGAGTCAGGAGTAAAATGGAAGTGAAAAGATGAGAAGGAGAGAGTATAGGAAGAATAAAATAAAAAACATCCCTTGAGAATCCGAACACGGAGACCGGGTAGTCAGGGAATAACGGGTAGCGGAACGAAGCCGAGTCGGTTCGGCGACATGACCGATCTGAAAGTTCAACTTCCCGGTTCAAGCTCAGTAACCTCAGTTCACCTCTGCGGGGAAATACTCCATAAATTATCTCAAACAGCCTCTTAAATTGCCTGTATTACTCCCAACATGCACCATCAAGTCTAGCGCCCAGTTTTAGTTGGGGTTAAACAGCTCGGGCAATCGGGGTAAAGGCATGCGGGGCGCCAGGGGGCCTTTTTAGCCTCATTACACCGCAACCACAACCTCGGTTTAAAGTGTGGCGAGTCTAAGCTCAGATAACCTTACAAGATGAAACAAATATTGTTGGCAATTCTTCTCTATGTCGTATTCTTCCGCTAAGCTCTCATAGCTGCAATGCTTGAACACAATCGCTTTTCCTTTCATCACCGTATCCCTTCTCTTCAGGTCAGACGAATGCATCATAGCCAAATGTATCTCAAAACTCATCGGCAAGCAAAGTAGTCGTCTGTTTACTACTTGGTCACCCCCCGGCCCCTTAACTATGTCGTTTGAAGAGGACCCCCACACAGCCAGCCTCTAAACCCGAAGAGTTGCTTCCACTTCCTAATTACTTCCATGCATTCAGCCCTGCCCACGGATCATTTTGCTGCTGTTGCTGAGGGGCTGCTGATTGAGGATGCGCACTCTGTGGATAAGCACTGTTTGGGTGTGCGCTGTTAGGTTGGTTTCCATAATGAAATGTCTGCTGAGGTCCAAGCGGTGGTGGCCCAGGAGGTGGCGGAGGTGGTACGAATCCAGGTGGCACATAGCCTCCCTGTGTCTGCGGTGTAGCTGAAGCTCCGTATCCTCCAAATGATTGAGTTTGTCCGAACGTTGTCTGGTTAGGAGGTGGTGATGCAGGGCCCCGGTAGCCTCCAATGTTGAAAGACGTTTGATTCGGAGGAGGCGACGTAGGTCCCGGTGTGCGTCCATACTGACTTGGATTATAGGTAGGCTGCACGAAGGTGTTGATAGGAGGAGGTCCGAACGATTGTGTTGTTGGTGGCGGAGAAAAGTTCTGGTATGCTTGTTGTTGAGCCAGGGTCTGTTGCTGCGCCGGAGGTGAGTTCGGCGCCTGATACTGGCCTTGGTAATTGGTTTGCGGATATCGAAGATTCTGTCCCTGTTGATACTGCGAGGGGGGTGTTGGCCGATTTTGCGTCTGAGGCTGTGGAGATGACTTGGAAGGGTCTATCGACATTCGGTCCATGAGACCCCTGAGTCTCTCTCGCTCCATCTCGGCCTGCTCGTTCTTGCTCGATGACCGCTCCTGCTCAATTTGGTTGAGGAGCTGCGCGCCCTCAGATCTACGGTTGTTGACAAAGCTGTCAACGTTCTTCTCCAAGCTCTCTACTGTCTCGCGCATCTCAGTATACCAATTTTTGGCACTCTGTAAGCCTGCGACAAGGTCCAGGAATTCCTGGTATGCGCGCTTATATCGGTTGATGACTGATGATCGCTGCCGCTGGATTGCCTCATATTTGCTCTGTTCCGATTGAACTCGCTTATCCTGCAATAATCTGTTGAACGTGTTCGTGAGCTCCTTCATCAAAGCCGACTGCTTGTGATTGGCTTGCAAAAGTCGGTTTTGATGAGGCCGGAACTTTTCCAGTTCTTGCTCAAAAAGCTGCGTCTCATAATTAGATATAGACTTCTTATTCAATATGAGAATTTGGGAAATATCGTCGTTGTGAGCCTAGCAAGGTTAGTCAGGCTTCTGATTGAATACTAGTGACTTTACTCACCTTCTCCTTCAAATCCTTCAGCACCTGGTTTCGTTCTCGCTTGATAAGGTTGAGTTTCTTGAGAATATCCTCAACCCTGTTGATCTGATCCACAACACTAGGACCCTCTTCAAAATCGTCATCCAAAAGATTTGGCTCGATGCCAGCCGGGCTTGTTGCATTACTTCCCCTTGCTCGCGCTTGTGCAACGGCACGTTGGAACAGCTGGTCGACTTCTCCTGACTGAGCAGCCCGTCGCATTTCATCAAAATCCATTTCGTTCTGTCGAAGTTTACCGGCTAGCTGGTTATCACTCCTTGATGCCTCATCTAAAGCCTCACGGTAATGGCGAATGTCGCCCCGTAATGTTGTTGTGAGTCTCGAGCTTGGCTGCTGTGTCCAGTCGTTTTCATACTTAGATCGCATTTTTTCACAGACACCTTCCTCCATATCGAGTTGCTTCGTGCTCTTATCCAGGATCATGAGAATGGAATCCTTCTCGGACCGGAGCGAATCGAACAAGGTTACCGGGTTGTCTTGATCAGAAACATCAGCGCACCACTGCCGGAAGTCCTCGTCAGGCAGGATATCCTGGTCGAATCCACCCTTGAGCACTTGCAATGCTCCTGGCAGCCTCAAATAATCCAGACTAGCTGCCATTTCATCATTGGCCGTTTCTACCCGTTCTGCCTCAGCTCGTACAAGCTTGGCTTTCTCTTCATCATATAAGCTGGCAGACTCCGTAACAGCGAACGGCACAATTTTAGCAAAAAGGTCAGGCCCAGTGATACGTTGAATGTCCTGGCCAGCATATAGCTCGCTGACAGGAATTGGCTTCGCGGCTGGCAGCTTGGCGACGGCTTCCAGGCTGGCCTCGGCGGGCACTTCTTGGTGGTACACATAGTCATTATCTCTCAAAGCACTTTGCAGCTGAGTTTGCACTGTAGAGTGATGTCGTTTCGTAATTTCCTGAAGAAATCCTCCACAGTCGGCACTCAGGTTCGAGCTCATAGGAACCGAGCTAGGAAAGTTCCTAGCAATGCGCTCGGCTTCCTTTGCTTGGGCCTCGGCAACTTGCAGTCTTCCAGCAGCGATACCATGCTGGTTAGCCTCGTCATCCGCTAATGCTTGATAGTATTGTGCCATAGAGTTCAGCAGGTTGGTTTTGATCTGGTGCCGTTAGCGAACCTACAACACCAAGAATGAGCCATGTTGGATGGTGACGGGTGAATCTACCTGTATCATCAACAGCCACACTTTCTCAAAAATAGCCTTGTTCACATTTTCCTGGACACCTTCAAGGGCCTGACCATATAGATAGCCAGCCTGGGCAGCCAACTTTGCGAGCAACCCAATCTTTTTCTTATCAGCAATTTGCTTTTCAAGGAATACTTCCTGAGCCTGTGCGAGCATAATATGAATCAGTGCCTTGACAGTCTCTCTACTAAGGTCGGATGATGGCGCATGGAGGAAGTTCTCGTTGATGTAAGTGAACATGCCAGCTGAAGCCTGAAAGTTGTGATAGGCAGTCTTGAGGGCGGACTCCTCGGCGCGGTCTTGAGCAGCAGCGTGACAGGAGAGAACAGCAGAGATGTTGAAAATGATAGAGGCTTTCTCGAAGGCGAGTGAATATTGCGCAGTAGATTTGTGTGTGAATGCGTCGAACCTGATTATAGAAAATCAGCATATGTCAAGAGGTGCAGCGCACCATCCGGTCGAACTCGACCTCGGGTAAACGAACCATGTAAAGGATATCTTGATGTGCTGCTCATCAACAGGAAATCGTAGGTCAAGAAGCTCAAGCTGCCCGTAGTAGCGATAAAGCATATCTCGTCCAGAAGTGCTATCCTTTCCAGCGCCCCGCACATCTTGTCTCAATCGATTCAGTGTCGCGCACTCTTCTGCATAGCGTTCTGGATCATCGCCATAAGTATCGCGGATATAGCCCTTCAGAGGCTCAATCCAGTCAATCTCGTTGGTAGCCTTGAGGGGCACCGAGATCATCGGAGACTGTGCCATGGCAGGCAACAGCTAAAGGGCGAATAGCGTAGTGGCGCGATCGGATAGGACTACGGATCGAGGTGAGCGAGAAGAAAGGTATGTGGCCAATATGCAGCTGAGCGTGGAGATGTCTGCTGGAGCTCCAAGTTGGCGGTCGCACAGATGCAGCTAAGGGTTGCAGGAGATGCCGGGTGGAATGACAAGGCTGAGAGGAAGAGACAGATCAAGTCCCTGAATATTGAGGACGATAGCCGGCTGGCCGCTTGCAATGCGACCCGACCTATGTATACGGTTCGAAGTGCGTGGTAAGAACGGGAGCAAGAGTCGGGTCGTAAGAGGATGGTTTGGGGGCGGTAGCGGGGACAGCTACAGTACGAAGCCGGCCAAGAGCTAGAGAGACCGCAGAGTCAAATAAGCTCGAGGGAGATGCAGCTGGGATGCACTGTTGACAGGGGCCGTCAAGGGGTGGTGTCGAGAGGAAATCTGTCAGCGAAAGCTGCAAGAAGACACACCAGTCGATAGTAAATCGTCCCACGGAGATTGTGAGGGACGAACAGAGACGTGTCTTCGTTTAAGTTGAGTCGAAGGTTGAGTCGAGATTGAGGTTGATGGAGAGCGGGGTCCGTCAGGCCCAGTTGGCGTACAGCGGTGACGAAATAGGTCCAGGGGGCCGTCGAAGCGCGGTAAGGGTACCTAAGACATGAGGTAGGCCCAGGAAAAATGTTTTGTCACATTCAGATGAGGGCAAATAAACAGCGCAGTTTACTTTGGAGTGCCGCAGCTGATGAGACGGATAAAAGTCTAGACCCGTGGCATGTACAGTAGCTCTAGAGACGGCTAAATTTGGACGGGACGGAAGCACTTTGAGCTGGACCAGCACCTTCTGATTTTGGAGACCACCCGACTTCACCTCAGCGGACATTACAGAACTTACCTTCTGTACTGCGCCTACGGAACATCATTTAACTCACCAATTGTAACCATACAGTATGGAACGCCCACGCTTAATTCATGCATACTACAATATTCAATGCCTGCAACAGATAGGTAGTCATCTTCCATCACCAGTGGCTCATGATAACCCCCGTCGCCGTCTCATCGCGGCATATATCTCCACTCAAGCACCCCAGAACATGAGCTTTTAGTGCCAAACCGCATCAACAACCGCCTGATGGGCCATCTTAGGCCCAATATCAACAGCCAGTAACGTTGCAAAGGTGCCTTGTAAACCAATTCTCGTCCCGTATCTTGTGGCTCGACTATTCCTGGCTTGTCTAAGCCTCAATGATTAACCGCCGCCATATTGTCCTCTTCACTTTAATCCGACACTATCACAGACCGATAATAATGTTGAGTTCGGTTCGTGATAACATTCATGGGCCGCGTTATTACTTACGTGGAGAGATGCGAATCACAGCTGCCTGTTGATACCTAGCTTCGTGAAATGCGTACTACAAGCTGATGAATACACTAGGCATCACAGTTTTCAATGCATGGGACTGGCCAGATTGTTTCTATGGGCAATGGCCGTCAATCTTCATATCACTTTCTGAATAGTTTCCGGTGATCTCGACTCAGGCCTGCAAGGCGATTCGTTCGACAGTCACGCCAAAATGAAGCCTCATCATTATCATGTACGCCAAGACAATTTTTCCTCCCAACCATCACACTTTCTTTGATCAATAAAATGGAAACTATTCTAGTTGTCTTGAATCGTCTCAATCACATCTAATCACAACCCAATAGAAGCACATGGGAAAGACAAATTCATGTTTACTTCGTAGTCCATGCATGAAGCATGTCACATGTTCAGGCTCGCATCGATTGATAGGTAGAGAACATCCTAATGGTCTGCCGAACTATCAAAGTTGCAGCCGGACCATCATCGATTTGCTCAACTCAATATCACTCACATACAAAAAGACCCTCGACTGATGACTCGGGGCTAATGCAAGTGACGCTGGCCTCATCCTAGCCAGGAACGCTTGTTCTATCTACCATTGGTCAGTTCTTCACAAAACCAACAAGGAATCCCGCCCCAATCCGTAGCAATGAGCGGCCCGCTTCTGCAGGGGTCTTGATCCCTCTCAAAGGGTCGCCGCGGCCTATTATGCGACCCCATCTCTAACTATTCCAAACCGTGCGCCATGAGCTCGAGATATGACCAACCGTGTCAGCGGTCTATAAACCAAGTGGTATACATAGGAGGTCCTGCCTCTATGTATCGACATCCTGAGTTTATAATAGAGGTGGAAATACATCGACATACGAGATGGTCAGATACATGAACTCTACTTGGGCAGAGTTACATCAGACCATCTCAAGCTAGCCCCAGGGCTCACTTGTCACACCGCAAACTACTTCGATGTGTCGGGTGCTATTGACGACGGGGCGGATCACTCTTCCAGTAAAATAGCCGAGGGCTTGCATTTCTTGATCGCCTGAACATCGCCGGATCCACCTGTTGGTCTCCAAACTGAAAAGTACGACTGCCGACGATAGATCATTGCCGGTAAGTCAGTATCCACTATTCACGTTCTCTACGCTGGAGTGGTTCGCGGTGTATATGACTTTTTTTAAAAAAGATTGCCGAGGGGTTTTAGTTACTTTTCTTATAATGATTTCCCGTGCTCATAGCTATGTCCTGGCCAGTACATTCATTTGTGATACGTAGCATGGTCTCATCCCTCATAATGTGTTTGTTAACTGAGGGTCACGGGAGTAAACCTCGTTCTCGAAACACGTATTTAAGTCCAAGGCGGCTATTCAATAAGTGATTACTATATCTATAAATCAAGCCCCTCAACAAATCGTTCACATTTGAGAAAATCCACCCTGCGTTCGGTCTCTAGGGTAAGATTGCATTAGTATGGTATATGTAATACAACGATACAGACGCTGACTCTGCGAGAGTCGAATTTAGCAGAGACCATAGCCTAGGTGGGCGTACAGCATATGTGGACGCTGAGATGTCTTTTATGTAGTCCTGTTACGCCCACGAAACAGCCCGGGATTTTCGGCGCAAGCATATTAAAAAGCGGGCCATATCCGGAGGCCAACGTCCGGCCGGATCGGGATCGAATCTGGAAAGCCCTTCATCTTCTTTCGGCTCACGTGCCAAGTCTCTTGCGAAGATGTACGTATCTCTACTGAATGAGGGACCAATAAGTGATGTAATTATACTGGGTCTATCGAGAACTTCGCATTGTACCACATTCTGACCTTGATTCAATTATCATTGTCGCCTGACGTCAACGATAGTGATGACAAAATGACGATAAATTCGGCGGTTGGAGCTCAACATTATATCAGCCGCGAGTGGCCATATATCAATGGGAATTTGCTACTATTTAGTTGCCCGCTGTCACTAATCCTGAAGAAAAATTACACTTCTTTGCATTGAATCTCAAAATGTCGACACCAGCAGCTCCCTTCTATCAGCTCCGTTGCGGCTGCAACCAATACCCATGGGGTAAACAAGGTTCCAACTCTCTATCTGCACGACTCTGTGAAAAGACGCCGGGATGGGATGGGGATGGAAAGAAGAACTTCAAGATTGACGAGGACAAGCCATATGCTGAGATGTGGATGGGCACATACCCCGTTTTGCCATCCTATGTTGCTAGCACAGGCGAAGATCTCCAAGATGTTCTGGACCGATATCCTAAGGAACTTTTGGGAGAGAAAATCACTTCGAAGTTTGGACACAGCAAGCTTCCATACCTTCCCAAGGTTCTCTCTATTGCGAAAGCATTGCCATTGCAGGTTCATCCTAACAAGGAATTTTCGAGTAAGAAGCACAAGGAGGACCCAGAGTCATTCACGGATGGCAACCACAAGCCAGAAATCGCCCTCGCATTGTCCGAGTTTGAGGCTTTTTGTGGCTTCAAACCTGTTGAGGCTATCGTCGATATCTTACGCCAGAAGCCTTTGAGACACTTCCTTGTCGCCGGTGGCGCAACTGTCGCGGACGAGAAGCTCAGTCAAGAAGGATTGAAGCAGGTCGTCAAAACTATTTTAACATCATCTGACGAAGACATCAAGAAGGCTTTTCAGGCAATCCGAGAACTCCCCGACTCTGCCTTTACGGGACTTAACTCAGCCGTTCCACAGGTTGCCAAGAAACTCGAGAAGAATTTCCCAGCAAACGACCCTGGTAATCTGGTCGGACTGTTGTGTATGAATTACATGCTACTCCAACCGGGCGAGGTTATCTACATTCCTGCAGGAGGAATTCATGCCTACATCCAGGGCGATATCATTGAATGCATGGCACGTTCTGACAATGTTCTCAACACTGGATTCTGCCCCAAGGCCGAGCGAGACAATGTCGATGAGTTCTGCTCAGTGCTTAACTGGGAGCCCACGACCAAGACACAAACGACACTGCAACCAGAAACTTATCCTGGAAGCAAGGAGGGCAAGACACAGCTCTTCAAACCACCTACCAGCGAGTTCAACGTGCTTGCGACTGACTTGAAATCTGGTGAGCGTGAGGCATTGAGTGAAGGTGGTCCCAAGATTATACTTGCTACACGTGGAAGCGCAAGTGTTAAGGCAAATGATCAGTCGTTTGAGCTATCCGAGGGCCATGTGTATTTCGTCGCTCAAGGAGTGAAGCTGGATATCACTGCTGGTAGTGGTGGTCTGTTGCTGCATACTGCGGTTGCGGAGTGATTGGCTATGACGTCTAACGAAGAAGACTGTCCAGTCTGTGAAACTAGATGAGATAGTTAATAAATGGAGAAAACTCTTAAGCCTGTAGTTTAAACAGATGTCGCAAAGTCTCCTGTAAGAAGCTCAAGGTTCAGTTCTAAACCACCGCACACGCAGAACTTGGAGAGACAGTTATTGGTTACACGTCACCTGTATGTTCCTTCCGGCGTACCGGTCAACTGGGCGGGAACTGATTTGATATTGAATCTCGTTTACCAGCCATTGCGGCTTACAGGAAATAGCTAACGGTGTAGGTTCGACTTTGGATGGTAGTGTTGACCGATCCGCTTGTGAAAGTCTGGGTCCATGTATTGATACTAAAAGCTTTACAAATTATTTCTTAGGTATCTCATACGAGGCTTGCCGCAACCACGATACTTAACCACCACACAAACCAAAATTAAATACTGTGAGTATGACTCTTGATAACAGTTAGATTCTAGAGCAAAAAGACTAAAACATACAACAGCGGGGATTCGCTGGTCGTCACCGACCCAACTACTAATCCACCGGTTAGTGGCTTGACTATGGGAGAGCAGACGGGATCCCGTATTTTCCACTACCTATGGTCGTATGTACCTGTCAACCAAGGGAAGAGGACTATATCCTTAGCACTCTGTTTCTGTTAATCCACAGTGCCTGGAGTACGCTATCGTAGATCACGTTTACGATGGGTAGAGGAAACCCTAATAGAGAACATAGAAATCTATTGCTGCAAATATGAGGATTTGGTGAGGAAGGGAGGAGAAGGTTGAGATGCTGTTGTGATGCGGTTGCGGGTGGTGTTTTAGTTTTAGGCAGTCATGGAGCATTGGCCGGGCAGGCAGGTAGGGGTGCACTGTGTTAAGTGTGCCACTGGGACGAAAGAACGGACAGTGCGACTGCTCCGTGATTCACCCTGACCTTCGCCTTCTTCTTTTCACAATTTCTCAACACTCTTCACCATGAGATTCTTACACACGCAAACAATTCCCGAGGCTGATCTCCATATATTGAACGATCAGGCGCATGAACGATACAAAGCTCCTATTTCGTCCAAGTTCCCTGAACGCCTCCCTTATTCTGGGTGTTCCACATTAGCCAACCCGCTGTTCGCGTCTAAGTGTTGCCAATGTCAACATTTAATGGAATCGTGTCTGAATTTCCAGACATACGGAGTCAGTTAATTTCCGAGAAGTGGTGAACATGGTTTGACAAAATTCCAGTTGACTTCTTCCGGCGCAATGCCGTTGCACAACCACCACTTGCTTGTTTCCTAAGTCATGTTCACAGCGACCACTTGGCTGGGATCGAGAGCCTGCGATCTCCATTGTACGTCTCCGAAATTAGTTTGAGTATTCTACTAAATTTTAGATCCAGTGTCTACTGCTCAGCGGCTACCAAAGAGATCCTTCTTCGTCTTGAACGATATCCTTGTCGCATCAACTATGCTAAGGGGGTGCTAGAATCAAGACAGCAAACCTTCAAGCATCTCCGCAAAGTCTTGGTATGTATACTCTCTATTTGCCCGGCCTCGTACTGAAGGGAATAGAAACCCTTGCCTTTGGAAACGCCTACATCCATCGAACTTTGCCCGGGCCGCGAGATCCAGGTAACTCTTTTTGACGCCAACCATTGCCCTGGGGCGGTGATGTTCTGTAGGTTGACACCGAAAAACAAACTTGACTGTTTCTGACCGAATCAAGTGGTCGAAGGAGATAACAAGGCAGTTTTATACACCGGAGATATCCGAAGCGAACCATGGTTCGTCAATGCTGTTTCCCGGAATCCGAATCTTATCGAGTACACGTCTGGCATCAAGACCCTTGACAAGATCTATCTTGACACGTCTTTCACTGAGAACGTGCCTTTTCAGACAAAAGCCCAAGGCATCGCTGAATTGTTGCGAAAGGTTTCCCAATACCCTAGTGATACGATCTTCCACTTACAAGCCTGGACTTACGGATATGAAGACGTCTGGCTCGCCTTGTCTAAGGCTTTAAAATCTAAAGTCAGCTAGAATGAACTCACAGTACGCTGAACTCTGGTCACTGATATTAGCAGATTCATGTCGACGATTACAAACTCCGGATCTATAGTTCGCTTAAATCAAACACCCCTGACTCGAGATTTGACACAGACATTCATCTTACTCCAGAGTCGCCGGCTCTGACTGGCCACATGTGTGGCAACGCGCCACATCCAGGGTGTTTAACGTCAGATAAAAATGTCCGCTTACACAGTTGTGAAAAGGGAAACTTATGCGAAGTGGCTCAAAGACCTACCGCTATATCTATTCAACCTATCGTTGCGCACCTGCCTACAGGAGAAGACTTGGCCGAAGTTGGTGTCGGCGGCGGCGGAGTTGATCTTCAACGAGAAGCCGAGTTGGAGTTTCTGGACCAAGCTAGCTTGGCCACCCTGTTCAATACGTTTGTACATTATATCACTTTTGCGAGAGGCATGCTAATCGCGAACCCAAGGTTCCTCTCCTCATCTATCTCTTCAACCGATATGTCAGATATACTCGAAGGGGCCTTGGAGAAGATAGTCTCCACCGGTCGCAACATTCCACTAGACTGGGACATCGACACCTTGAACGCTCACTCTGCTGAAGAAGTTATCATGATGCTGGTGGAAAAGTTGAGAAAAAATCCCAAAAACCAGAAGCAGCGTGGCGAGTGCAGTCTCCCAAGAACTATTTACTTTCCATATTCAAGGCATTCTTCGTTACCAGAACTCCGCCACTTCGTTGAAGCCTTCCGGCCACTAGACGTGTGGCCATGCACTGTCAATAACGCTGAGTGGCTAAAGAATGGTGAGTAATGCATATGGACCTACGCGTCTTTAGCTGATATATGAAAGGGATCACCATTGGGGGCATGTTTGGGCCATCATGTTCCGGTGAATTATTTGAACATGATTTGCTGATGCAGGACTTCGCTGTCACACACACATCAGATGACGGACATCAGCAACATGGCAGCCAGACAACGATCGGATCTAACTCCGTCCCAAGCTCACCAGTCCGTGAGCCGCAGGGTGCAAGTCAGAAACGCCCCATCAATATAAACAATCGATTCGTGAGCCCCTTATTGGATACGCAAGCGAGTATTGGTCATGAGCGCATGGTCTCGGAAGCGGAATGCCCAGAGGAGAACCTGGAAGCTCCAACCGAAAACTCTACTCAACAGTCGCTCGTAGTCCCTACCATCGAGCAAGCAGAGGACGTGCAGCAAGAGAGCCACATTCATCCGGAATCATTGATAAATGGCCCATCTAATTCGCCAGCACCTGTTTCTTGCCGCCGCAAACGTACCGTTTCTGGTATTTCAGTAAGTGAAAATGGCAGCAACAGGCAACAAATGCGCCAAATCACTGAAGAACCGTTGCCCCTGACCTTATCAGACGAGGCCTCGATTGGTCGCCAAGATGCATATTGGCATATGGTTGGTTACATGGACGAGGGTACTTGGGGTTCGTTCCAGCTTATATCTACGAGCAACGAGTATACAGTCAATGAACCGGAACTGTGATCGAAGGTACATTCTATAATATTCCAATTAAGCAACTCATGTTTCGAGCAAAGGTCACCATGCTTCATTCTGGACAGGATACAACGCTTTATGCTGGTGCCGAGGGCACCCGTGCCTATACAACAGCTTCAGCAACCATCTGTTTGGGCCACTGCATCATTTCTAAGAAATTTGGCCTGCCGCTTAAGCCCTCTTCTATCTTGGCCATCACCTGTCGAGACCAACCCCTCGTGAACCAGAAGCCTTTCTCAAATACTGCCCAGTGCACAAGGTAATGTGCGAAGAGAAGAAGAGCATGTGGCCTTTGTGCAGCTAAGTCGATGAGTATACTGTCATCAATAATGTATAGCCAAAAGTGTGCCGCTGCGACCTCTGCATGTAACCCAGCAGCGGCAAATAGTCTCGCAGAGGTTTCCAGACCTTCTACAGCTGATGTATAATGTTGCAGGCCGCTAGTAGGGATATCAGCTTCTTGGAAGACTCGAAGCCTTTGCAATGCGGTCCATGTATCTGTGGGCAGAGACGAGTTCTCGAGAGAGGGACAGCTATGGCTTGGGTCAGCTTCTTTCGAGGTAAGATCACAGCCTCGGGCATAGATACCGTTCTGCCTCATCGTCAGAGTCAAGACTCCAAATTCCGAAGACGACCGGAGCGAATTCTGTTTTGACTATCCGCCCCATTGCTGGCTCTAATGTTGTCTTGATACCCCTTAACAACCCAGCAAGTTCGATGAGATTTGTGATGGGGTCTTCCAGTGCACAGTTATTCATCCGGGTGGGTAGCGTCAACATATGCAGCACAACGAGAGATGCAAAGCCAAAAACAGGCATCCAATTAGTCATGCTATAGTGTTGGAGGTAACGACGATAGCCCTCGGAGCCAAGAGTTTGATGATAGTCAGCCAATGGCAGATACGTCTTGCGATTAGCTGGCACCAGATAGGCCTTGTGGGCTGCGGCAATGGCAAGGATTCCATGCATGACGAAAGGGTCTTGATAACCTAATCTTGGAATTGCGACGCCCCAGACATATGCCAAATCTTTCCGGACACACAAAGTATCTGCGGTTACTGTGCAGTAGTGATGCATAAGCTCACAATCGCGGGCCCAGAGTTCATGTGGAGGGAAGGGAGCGATCTGCTGTGTAGGACTGGGGTGACTGTAGCTGCCAAATGGATTAGGGGAGTTGACTAGATGATGGCTGTCTAAGGAACTCAGAGTTGGAGCTGGGGTTGAATCTGAAGGGCTCAAGTTGGGAAAATACGATGAACGACTGTCACTGCTGCCGTCAACTGAAGAGATGCCTAGACTGGTTAAATGTTGTGACGCGAGACTGCATGTTACACCATGTCTTGTGCAGTGGAAACATGATGGTCGAGCCTCATCACACTACTTCGGTTAGACACAGAGAACGGTTATGGAGAAGCTTAAATCTCCTGCTAGGAAAGGGCGTTATAGTTTACGAACCTTGACTTTACGCTTCTTACAGTTTATACAGCCTGTCCGAGATTTGGTATGAGTTCTTCGAGAAGACATTGTATGATTGGTTTATAAACCCGCGGGTTCGTATCACGAACAAACGTCAAAGCGAAGAGAAAATTGAGAGACAGGAGAAAAGCAGCTTAGAGAGACTCTTTTCACATGGACTCGGGACAATGTAGAGCGAGGCAATGACGAATACGCGGACACAGCCTTCTATACGCGTACTCGGAGCCGCTAGGCTTGTTTTAGGAGAAGACAGTATGTCAACATCCTTGTTGTCAGGACGTTGAGGCTCCCGTTAGTGGCAGATCGACCAATCTGAAGCAAAGTATGATGAGACTTGAGCTTCATTGGGACAAGAATGGGATATTTGCGAGTACTCGCAAAGTGTTCGGAGATTTATCAGATGTACGAGGATGGCCATGGCTGTGCGAAGGGAGTAAGTTGGATGGTAGAAACATAGATCATAAAGAAGACGTAAGGACGTCCAGGAAATAGGTTTTGTTCTTTTGATGGTACGAACTAAACATTGTTCAGCGGTTCTTATGAGGTTTGCTTCTTTGTGTTGACTACCTGTTTTTTTCCTGTCCTTTCCTAACCCTTCTTATTTTATCTTTCAAACTTTATCTAACTTTGACTGTACATCGGAAACACTAGTCGAGTGGTTAATATGGACTGCAACCCCAACTACAAGGATGCCGTTTGGGCCTTTTATCGATATATACCCTCAAAAGAGGCAAACATTGTGTTTGTAGTTCTCTTCGCGATAACGACGCTCCTCCATGTCTTTCAACTCTGGCGAACAAAAACATGGTATTTAATACCATTAGTTTTGGGCGGAGTCTGTACGTTTTGCCCACATTCCAATTGGAACAGGATACCGAACTAACCAAGGGTACCCAGGCGAGGTTATCGGATATATCGGGCGTGTTTTAAACACAAATGAAGAGCCGGGATGCTGGACGATGGGACCCTACATCATGCAGAGTGTCTTGATTCTCATTGCGCCTGCGCTCTTCGCAGCGTCGATTTATATGATCTTGGGAAGAATTATCCTCTTGACGGAGGGTGAACACCATTCGTTGATCAGACGGAAGTGGCTCACCAAGATCTTTGTATTTGGAGATGTTGCATCGTTTATGCTTCAATCATCAGGTATGACACTTGTCTTTGTGTGAATGATTGATAGAAATGCTGACTTTTCAGGTGGTGGTCTCATGGCCATTGCAGATCTCAGCAAAATGGGCGAAAAAATCATCGTTGGAGGCCTTTTCGTTCAGCTCTTCTTCTTTGGTTGCTTCATCCTCGTAAGCGCGGTATTCCACATTCGAATGCATCGAGACCCCACTCCGAAATCCTTAGAATCTCGCGTAAGATGGCAGACATATCTCACGTCACTCTACGTCACAGGCATTCTGATCTGGGTGAGGAGTTTGTTCAGGGTGGTTGAGTTTATCGAAGGAAATGATGGGCACTTGATGCGCAGCGAGGTTTGGGTATTTTTGTTTGATGGTATGCTGATGCTGCTGGTGTTGGTATGGATGAATTGGTTCCATCCTGGCGAGATTGGACTCCTAATCAGGGGAGAGAGAAGTATCACGAATGGACTTGAGCTGGTCAAGATGGGAGGATCGGGGAGAAAGAGACTCGACACCATGGAGAGCCTATCGTCTGAATATAATGTTTGAGTTAGGAGGATCATGAGATTATGATGCTAAAATAGAATAGTGCCCCCTGGGGTTGGAACCCCCCCCCCTGTAAATCGAAAGCTTAGCGCATATACCAGCCAATCACCCAATTCCTCACGTCATCCATCCCTGGGCCTGAGACGGATAAGACATCTCTCAAACTAACATGATGCATTCCAAGGAAAAACGCACGGAACTAACGGCTGCGGTAGCTTCATGGGGAAGTACCTCGGGATGACAATTGACTTATCAACATGATAGCATTACCATTAGCTCTTCAGCTGCGTTGATAAGAAGTGGCGCTTGGCTAAGGAGAGATGGTTTTATCTAGGCTAGCAGTGCCTCTTATTTCTCTTCCTTTTGTTTCTTGTGTAAATACTCTTGTCAATTGATTGGATCTCCTCTGGAGAAGTATCATCATGACTGTCCTGGGCGACATATTGTCCGAAGTCACCTTCACTCGCGTCTTGCTCTTCGTCTCTCTCTTTTTACTTGTATCGTTCATTGTCGATCTGCTCACTCAACCACGTTATCCTTCTGAAATTCCAGTTCTTGGTCACAGTTCAGAGAAATGGTTCTCTAGAATCAGGAATAGTCTCGCCTACTTCAGTCAACACCAAGCCTGGATTGGCGAAGGCTACGAAAAGGTAAACCCTCGTACCTACGCCACCACCACACATTTTCTAAGAGAAATAGTATGGCAAGAATGGACTTCCATTTATTGCTCCATCGCCTATATCGCGACCTCCAGACGTCATCCTCCCCCGTTCACAAATCGCCTGGATGATGGACCAGCCCGATCGAATCCTCTCAGCATCCCACGCCCACGACAAAATTCTCTACACAGAGTATAACTTCCTCGGAAAAGATCTCGCCGCGGAGCCCTTTGCGAATCGCGTCATGCACAAGTATCTCGCTCGGAACTTGTCATCAGCGATACCAGCAGTCGAAGACGAAGTCAACGGTGCTGTTGAGCATGCACTAGAGACCATGATGAAAGCAGCCGCTGAGAAAGACCCCAAAAATGTCGACGGTGAAGGCTATACGAAGGTCAATCTCTGGGATCTTTGGCTTGCGATTGTCCCGCGCGTTACAAACCGTCTTCTCGTTGGCAACCCAGCATGTCGAAATCCTGACATCTTGAAGCCGATGGTGAGCTTCACTGACAACGTTGTAATGAACAGCTTCTTGCTACACGGCTTCCCTCAAGTTCTCCATCCGATTATTGGCCGTTTGATCACCATACCAAATTATCTCCATTGGCGCAAAGCATCTCGGGTCTTACTGCCGATCATTGAACAGCGCTTGAAAGATATGCAGCGTCAGGAGGCTGGCGACACTGAGATGAAGAACTACACGCCTCCAGAGGACTTCATCACTTGGGATATTCGTCTTGCGATGGCAGAGAAGAAGCCTTTTGAGCTTGATCCCGTCGTCATCTCTAAGCGGCTCTTACCAATCAACTTTGCTGCTATCCACACAACCGTCTTGACAGGTCAATCTTGGATGCTGGATTTTCTGTCTTCTCCACCATCTGTTCTTGAAACACTGCGCAACGAGATCCTCGAAAATAAACCTTCTGAAGGCCACTGGACGAAACAGGCCCTTTCTTCTCTTGTACGCGTCGACTCATCCATCCGCGAATCCCAGCGTGTAAGTAACTTTGCCGCCAACCTCATCGAGCGACAAGTTATTGCACCAGAAGGTCTGCATCACCCTGACTACGGATGGACTTTGCCGCGCGGGGCATTCGTAACGGTCAACTTGCAAGGGACGCACCACGATGACGAGATTTATGAGGACGCCATGAGCTATGATCCCTGGCGATACTCACGAGTCCGTGAAGAGTGGGAGGCGAAGTCGGCTGAGGAGAAGCAAGAAAGGGAGGAAGAGGCTAAGAAGATAAGAGGATTGGGAATGGTGACAACTAGTGATGCTCACTTGGCGTTTGGACACGGTCGGCATGCTTGGTAAGTCTCACAGACATCTATGAGAGTTTTGGTGCTGACATTGTGAAGTCCTGGCAGATTCTTCGTTGCCCATGAGCTCAAGCTCATCATGGCTGCATTCCTTCTCAACTATGACATCAAAACACTCGAGAAACGACCAAAGCCCCAATGGATGGGCGCCACAATCATTCCTCCCCTGGACGCATGCATTGAAATTCGACGAAAGAAATAAACATGATTAAGTCAGCAATTGCAAAATCTAGCTGTACCCTCCGTGGGCCTCTCCGTCATTGAGAGTCACCCCGTTACGCTTGTCCTCCATCAACCTCGTCAACGCCGTCACCAACTTATCAACAGCCACCTCAGACGTCTGATGATGAAACACGAGCCTGGCCATAGGGAAGACCGAAACATCCTCCTTTGCGCAATACTCAACGAATGCCGCGGGTGGAATCTCTGCTGCTTCCAAGTCTAGTAGAATCATGTTGGTCTGAACAGGAAGTGTGAACTTGTATCCCACTGCTTCGAGTCTCGCAGCAGCATCCTTCGTCATGGAGTGAACAGACGGGAACCTCGAGATGCTGTACTCAAGCGCAGATAGAGCTGCAGCGGCCATCATGCCCGGCTGTCGAGTTCCTCCTCCCAACATCTTCCTGAACCACTTTGCCCGCTCAATAAAAGGCTTCTTACCGAGGATGACGCTGCCCATTGGAGCACCGATGCCTTTAGCTAGACAGATAGATATACTGTCAAAGCAGGCTGCGTAGGCTTTGAGATCAACACCTTCTCCGATGACGCCGTCAAAGACACGAGCTCCGTCGAGATGCATGGCAATGGGCTTCTGGCCTTCCGGTACAGGGAATGAACGGACATAGTTTGAGATAGCTTGGGCATCAGCAAGGGGCAGAATAGTGCCTGAGAGGGTATTCTCAAGAGATACAACCCTCGTAGGTGGGAAGTGAACTATCAAGTCAGTTACATATCACACTTTAGGACAAATCAACATACTGTTCCCATCAGCGATAATGTTCTTCTTAACATCCTCCAACGTCAGATGCACTCCGTTCTTCGCGTGAACTGTCGTGACACTCGCCTGTGAAATCACCGGCAGAGCACCACTCTCCCAGCAATGCACATGCGCCCTATGATCCAGCAGTACACTATGCGGCGGCTGGGTAAGATGTGTTCTCAAACAAATTTGGTTCCCCTGAGTACCAGAAACAGCCCATAGAGCAGCCTCCATGCCCGTCAACTCGACAAGTCGAGCCTCGAGAGCCTTGACAGAGGGGTCACCTTCAGGATCGTAGATATCGTCGTTTACCGAAGCCTCTAGAATAGATGTCATCATCTCCTCGACGGGGACGGTAACGACATCTGAGCGGAAGTCACGAGAGGCTTTCTCCCGGCTGGCAAGCAACTTAGCTTGGACTTTTGGGGTGAATGGGGATTCGGGGGTTGTTAGGGAAGGCATTTTGAGCTTGTGACGCTGTGTTTAATGGTGAGTGAGGTAGGAGAGTACTTTCACGGACTATCGGGGTCTTTTTATACTTATGTAGTTTATATATCTTTGATACCCCACATGTCATGAGGGGAATCTGTGTCTGGCTGCTCTGCATTCGTTATCTCTATGGTGAGTGTTGATCTGAAGTTTCCCGCGGGGATGTGTCAGTCCCAACTACGGGACGGGGTTGTAGATGATGTTGTGGATCTCGACTCTCTGGACGTAGCTCGGGATCTACTCCAATTCTCCTGAGTGTACACTGAACTATAGATACCCTGGCTCACCATCTCGCACGAAACTGCATTCATAGGATAGTATCTGCTGTATACTCGCCCACGAGGGTGTCATAGATCAATATTACATCCAGTCCTACAAAAATGTGCCTTCCTATCGATAATGAGTCCTAAATCTACGATCCATTTTGCTTTGCGTACTCCTCACTTTTGTGACTTGTTCAGGCACGTATGCATGGCAATCTATCACCCGGCATCCCCACAGTCGAAATCCGCGGACAACTCAAAGTTTCCCGCGGTTGAGCGGTTCAAAGAGGACGACCAATTTTGTGAGCAGTGTCTACTATTTACTCCCGAAAGAGAAAACAGACATTAATTAGCTTCTCAGATACATACTAATAGCTTGTCTTTTTGTGTCTAGGGATCATACTGGCTAAAACATGTCAACAGCTCAATAGTGTGAGCAAAACTTTTGTTATTCGACAGATGCATTATAACTTAGCCATTCTTGCCTTTCATAGGCTCAGGCTCAAACACGCTCTCTATAACTACAAGTCAAACCCCAATCCATCTGTATTTCCCAGGAAAATACCCCCGTTCTTCCCCTCTCTCAAAAGAGCACCGACGTCCACTCTTCCGCCCGTGATATACCTCTCACTAACACCCAGGTTCACTCTTCTGCTCAACTCCTCTCTTAGTTGAGCCTTCAAAGCACCCATTTCGGCCTTAGACAGGCTCTTGGCTGCCTGCTCCTTTCTCCTTCGTCCACCACCTCGACCACCCTTACCACCACTTGCGTTGACAGCCTCGAGATCTTCAGAGTCGTATTCTACTCCAAGTTCATCAGCTGCATTTCGCAGCCATGTATCGTCGCTGTGAGCCTTTTCCTTGGCTAGTACAGTATCGGCGATCTTTTTGGCCAGGTCCACGCGGGGTTTGAGACGCGATGCCATCTTTCGATCAATAAGGAGAGTCTGAATAAAGTGCTCTCTCTTTGCACCCGAGCTACGCTCGACGTGAACTTTGCTTGCAAGACGTCGTGTAGGGAGGACTTCGTCAGGTGAGCACAAAATCACACTCACGCCACTAGACTCGCCACGAGCTGTACGACCAGATCGATGGATGTAAGTATCCGCAGATCGGGGGACATGGTAATGCAGAACTTGATCAACCTGCTTGATATCGAGACCACGAGCGGCAACATCGGTGGCAATGAGAATAGAATTGCGAGCAGCAGTGAAACGCTCAAGTGAACGAAGTCGCGCCTTTTGTGCCATTTGAGAGTGCAGAGGTAGCGCTGTGAGGTTAAGATTTGAGAGAAGGGGTGTCAGACGGCGAACAGCAGAGATGGAGTTGGTGAAGACGAGAGTGCGGCGACCAGGGTTGAGAAGGAGAACCGTGTAGAGATAAAGATCCTGTACAAGGTTAGCATGATGTGTATGTCTGGCTTATTCTGAAAACCTCACCTTTTCCATAGCACCACACTCAATAAGTCCCTCCTTCAAGCCCTGAGCCATCTGGCTTACGGGGTTGACGTCGATGAATTTAGGCTCACCCCTGAATTTCAGGCACTTCATCAGATAAGCCATCTTCTCCTCATCGCTTCCTGTAGATTTGCCCTTTCCAGCCAGTTTGGTCTGAAGGTCCTTGTCGAAAGTTGCTGAGAAGACCAATGTCTGTCGTGCACTACGCTCATCATCCTCCTCCTCTTCTTCTTCTTCCTCCTCCTCATCCTCATCTGAGCTCTCTGCATCGTCGCCCGGGCTTTTTCCATCTAAAGCACCAATAATATCCTCTGCCTCCTTGAATTGACCAACTTTAAAAAGTCGATCGGCTTCGTCGACAACAAGGAACTTGATCTTGGCGAATTTGCTTTGCAAAGCTCTGTCGCCACTGAGAACCTCCCATAAGCGACCCGGTGTGCCGATAACAATATCAGCTTTCTCCAACTGTCGCTGCTGTTTCTGAATACTGAGGCCACCTGTCACAACACACACGTACGGCGCGCTAGGAAGGCCGTCACAGAGTGCCTTGAGATGATCACCCAATTGCTTGGCCAATTCGCGTGTAGGAGAAAGTACCACAGCCATAGGACCGATTCTCTTGACACCCTGCTCTTGCAGCTCCAGCCAGCGCTCAACCATGGGAATACCGAAAGCCAATGTCTTTCCTGAACCTGTCTGTGCCTTGCCAATAACGTCATCGCCAGCCAAAATCTCGGGAATCGTCTTCTCCTGAATCAAAGTCGGTTTGGTAAACTTGAGTTTCGCGATGGCTGAGAGAATCTGAGGTGATAGGTTCAGAGGAACCCAGGCCGCCATGTCGACGTCTTCTTGGTCTGCATAGTCGTTCGCATCGGCCAACGCGCCGAACGTGTTGCCCCCGCGTGCAGAGGACTTTTGTACGACTTTCGAGGCCTTGTCCAGCTGCTCGTCTTCTTTTTCGGCTCCACTGTTCTTCCCATCCAATTTGTCTTTGTTTTTGTTCTTCTTGGTCTTTTCTTGTTCTGCTTTCCCTTGCCCAGCCTTGCCCTTATTCTTCCCTTGAGGCTTCTCGCTCTCCAAGCCACCTTGACCACTGCCAGCTTCGCCGGGATCGATATCCCCGACCTCCACAGGGTCGTCGCCAAACCCTTCAAAAGACTCGTCCCCATCGAGAACTTCTTGTTGAGGATCGATTATGTTGCTCTTGTCGCCGGCCACGAGGAATTGCACTCTGCTACCATCCTTGACCACGTCCACGCCCTCGATAACCTCGAGTCCTCCAAAGTCCTCGCCTACCGATGACCAAGCGAGGGCTGTAGCGTCGACGGCTCGGCGCGATTCTTTTCCGCCGGATTTCTTCTTGGAGATGTTCTTTGATCGTTTCGAGACGGGACCGGTCGCAGTTGGAAGCTTGCGCTTCTTCGAAGGGGGTACCATTGAATAAATTCGAGTCGCCTCTTTTCAAGGCGATGTCTGTTTCGCTTTTCGCCGTTTCTTTCCGTTAGTGAGTCGGCTGAACGTGGTTTCTGTTGTCGAGTTTGATCTCAAAGTCTGTAGGGAGGTCCCCAATTTTTTGTTTTCCTCCGAACTTTTTCTTAGGTAGCTTATCGTTATCGGCAAAAGCTGGTGCCGATCCGCCGACACCCCACCAACAACAGAATATCAGTCGCTGGAGATTTCTTCGGTTCTCTCGAGTGATACTTATACTTATAGTTGCAACAATGGATGAGATAAGCGAATTTTCAAGACGATCTTACGACGCGCCTATACGATGATGATACTCTAATCTCACTCTAAGCATACTTCGAATAATGTTATCACTAAGAGTATTCTCATAATAATTATCATTGTAGTCAATCAATCACCTACATTCGAACGTTAGACGGCAGGAGACTTAGGATTGTAAATCAAGGAAATGTATTTCTTTTTCCATTTAGGAACCCAATAAGTATATGAGACATAATAATGCTGTTGCAACACTCCCAAATGAACCGTCATCCATTCTCTCATCCCCTTTAATGACCAAAACACAATAATTACATGCCTTTTTCATGTTGTACATTTCAAATATCCCAACCCCAGCGTTCTACTAATGCGCTCCGCGTGCTCGCTTGGCTCCTCCACCAACTTCCGAATCTCCTCGCGGCCGCTTGTTGCCAGGCTGGAAATCGTTGGCACTGGGGTTCATACCACCGCGTCCACCACCACGGCCTCCTCGTCCTCCACGGCCAGCGTTACCATGTCCACCCTCTTGAGGTCCACTGGCTGCACGTTGGCCAGGAGGCACATAAGCTCCACCCCTTCCGCGCCCGCCACCACGAGGCATAGGGATGCCAGATCGGACTGCCTGTTGGCCTTGTTGTTGTCCCTGCTGTTGTCCTTGCTGCTGGGGCGCTTGCGTCTGTTGTTGACTTGGCTTGGCAGCGGGTGCTACACCATTTTCGTTCTTAGTCGCAAATGGGTTTGGAGCAGCCGCTGTTGCAGCGTTAGCTGGAACAGCAAATGGATTGCCGGTTTTGGGACCGGGAATTCCACTGGTTGCTGGGGCTGCCGCTGCCGCTGCCGCCTGCGCTGGCTTAGACTCTGAGCCTGCTTGTTGTTGTCCCGCTGGAGTTGCAGCTGGTGTCCCCTGAGCAGCCTTAGCACCAGCTGCAGGCGTTGCAGGGGATGGTGATGGAGGTACGCCCGCAACCGAACCCTGTCTGGCCGGAGTAGGCTTTGCTACAGCCGGAGTTGCCGGGGGAGCCACAGCAACCTTGGCCACTTCCCAAACCTCAACCACAGGCTTCTGAGGAGTTTCGGAAACAGCCTTCTCGACTACACTAATCTTGGCATTGGCTGCTCTCAGCTTGTTCTCAGCCATGTTGATACGTAGAGTTGACTTCTTGGACTCCATGAGCTGGGCTTGATCCCTAGCTGCGGCAATCTTGGGTTCATACTCAGTTTTGAGTGTTGACTCAAGCTCCGCTTTGAGTTTGGAGCTTTCTATCTCAAGCTTCTTCTTGATGTTGGCGGCAACAATATTCTTAACTGTAGGGTTAGTCGCCAAAAATTGTCGAATGCCAGTATCATCGAGTTGAGACAAATCGGTTTGTCCAACGGATGAAGGTGTTGCAGGCACAACAGGGCCTTCTGCTTTGGCCGGTGTTGCAGGGGGTTGTTGATCTGCTGGCTCAGTCTTGGTGGCATCAGTGGTTCTGGCTGTGGGGTTCTCAGCGAGCCAGATCTGCTTTTCTTGCTCGAACTTGAGCTTGAGATCCTCATCCTTCTTCTTGTATTCCTCTTCCATCTTGCTTCGACTCTCCCTCAGCTTGGCGTTCAGAGTATCCCGCATCCTGTCCGAACGTTCTTTGATAGTGGTTTGAATCCTTGTCTCAACCTCATTGGCCTTCTGTTCAAACTCTGCAGCCTTAGCCTCGGCAGCTGCAACTCTCTCTTCCAAAGCCTTCTTCTCTTCGTCAGAGATACTTGAAGCGGGTTGCTCTGTGGAAATGGCTGCTACGGGCTCCGCAGGGGTCTGATCGGTAGTTTGAGCAGAAGCATTGGCAGTGGCCTCTTGGAGCTTCTTTGTCGCCTCATCACGCTCAGAAATAGCAGTCTGTAACTCATTGCGGAGAGATTCAAGCTGTTGCTCCGCACCTTGCTTCTGCCCATTGATGGCCTCGAGCTCCTTGCGAGCATCGGCAAGCTGTTGCTCAAGCTGAGCAACAACGTCGGAAGATGCGGAGGCTTCAGCAGGTTGGGCGAGAGTAGGGGTAGAGTTTGCAGTCTGAGCCTGTTGTCGTAATTGCTCAACCTCCTTCTGGAAGTTTTGTATTTGTTGTTCAAGCTCAGACTTCTGGTTTCTCGACTCCTCCGCCTCCTTCTTGGTACCTTCGAGCTCACTTGTAGCTTTGTCCAAGCTCTCTTGCAGTTGGTTGGCACGCTGGATGGCCTCGTTCTTCTCTCCGGTAAGTTTCCTTGATCGTTCCTTGGCCTGCTCAACAATCTTGGCGCGCGTGGTACTCCAGTTGTTTCGCTCACTTTCCATGGAGGTTTCGAGTTCGGTGATCTTGGCCTTCAGAGGCTCCTCACCTTGCTTCAAAGCATCACGTTCAGTTTCCAACTCGGTGATCTTCTCCTTAAGCTGCTCCATCTCAGCGGGGTCAACTCGTCCATACTTGGTCAGAATGCCTTCAGTGCGCTTCTGCCATCGGTCGCGATCCTCCTGGATTTGCTTGATTTCATCCTCGAGGAAAGACTTCTGAGTCTTGAGCGTGTCGATTTCAGCCTCCAGGGGTTGGATACGGGCCTCCATCTCTTCAATCTTCTTGTTTTTCTCGCCGATCTGGTCCTTGAGTTGCTGATTCTCGTTGCGCAATGTCATACTGCTTTCGCGGTAGATATTGAGCTCATTGAGCTTCTCCATGAGGTCCTGGTGTGTCATTGAAGTGCGACCACTCTGGGCAGCCTGTGTGCGTTCTTGGTCAAGTTTGAGACGTGCCTCGTCTAGCTGTGACTGGGTATACTCAAGTTGTTGCTGGAGTCGCTTGGCCTCTTGAGCCTTGAGATCATACTGAACCTCGAGAATCTCCTTCTCTCTTCGGAGATAACTGTTAAGTTCCCGGAGACCTTCACTGGCGTCTCCCAGGGGAACTGGCGACATTCTTTCGTCCTCCTCTTCTCCGCCACTTCGCTTCTGCTGAAGCGCGGCAACTTGTGTAGTCAGGGCTTCTAGTTGTTGGTGAAGAATCTTGTTCTGGGAGTTGACATCTTCTCTTCGAGTCTTGAGTTCCGCCATCTCCTGCTCCAGCTGCTGTCGACGTTCCTCCCAAGAGCTTTCGCTTTGAGCAAGGGTAACCTTTGCAGAGTCCGCTTCTGACTTGAGCGATGCGGCCTCGCTCTTGAGTGTATTGTACTCAGTTCGTAGTTGCTGAACAAGCTTAGCAGCCTCAGCATGCTTCACTAGTTCCTGCTCGTAGTCTTGCTGGGCCTTGGAGGCGATTTCAGCTTGAGCACGTAGATCTTGTTGATGGAAGCGAGTTGCCTCCAGGTGCCTTGCGCTCTCCTCTTTCAGTCGGTTCACCTCCTCTTGTAATATGGACTTCTCATCTTCATATCGTCGTGCAACCTCACCCTGGGAGTCACGTAGGCTAGAGAGCTCGGTGTTAGAGCGAGACAACTCCGCCGATAAGTCCTCTGCACGTTGGCTAAGCTCCTTGATTTTCGCATCCTTTTCCTCAATGATGGCCTCCATCTCTTGCCTGTATTGTTCTTGTGATCCCCGTAGATCCTCAAGCGCTTCTTCGTTAGCCTGACTGAGCTCTTTGAACTGCTCAGCCTGGGTCTTCGCGTTCTCGAGATATGTATTGGCCATGTCTAGATCTCGCTTGAGATCGGAGATCTCCACGTTGAGGTCCTGGATCTCGTTTTCGAGTTGCTGCTGTTGCTCGCTAACCTCAAAGGTTCCAGGTCGGGGCGTAGGTCGAGGTTGGAGTCTTCCAGCTCGTTCCTCAGCGTTTCGTAGCTCAACCGTCAACTCATCAACGCGAGCCTGAAGGTGATCTCTGCTGGTCTTAACAGCGACATGCTCCTCACGAATCTGGCTCAGGCTTGCCATGAGTTCGTCAATTCGCTTCTGTGACTCCTTTGACTCGAACTCCTTCCTAAGTTGCAACTTTTTGGTTTCCTCTGCTTCATAAGTGAGCTTTCTCTGGGCGTCACTCAGTTCCTGCTCGAGGCTTTCAATCTTGGCCTGCGCTTTGCGTCGGGCTTCCGAATCAGCCATGTTGCGCTCATTCTCGATCGATTGCTGAGTTGCTAACAAATTGTTGAGTCGGTTCTTTTCCTCGATAAGGTTCTCGTTGTCCTTGCTTAGTCTATCCTGAATGTCCTTCCAAAGCTTCTTCTCCGCCTTCAGGTTTGCAGTCTCGTTGCGAACGCTATCAAGCAAACCTCTGGCTTCGATGAGTTCTTCAGCAACCTGTTGCGTCCGAATATCTTGCTTAGCAGCAGTCTCAGACAAGGTCTGCGCTCGCTTTTGAAGCTCATGGTTCTCACTTTGAAGTGCCACAAAGTTGGTGTGCAACATTTCGCGCCTCTCAGACTCAAGGCGGGCTTCAGCGTGAAGTTTAACCTTGTCAGTCTGTAGGCTGTTTCGTTCGGCTGACAGGGCATCTATCTGGTCGCGCAAATCCTTACGAACTTCGTCCTGTGCCTCGCGGTAGTTGTCATATTCAGACTGAAGCTTGCGTAGTGCCTCGTTTAGAGCCTCGGTCTGCTCAGTTGCCTCAATGCTGGCCAAGGGCAAACGCTCGCCACCAGCAATGGAATTTCGCATTATAGATGATTCATCTCCGTGAACACCCCGTTGCTGCAAAAGCCTTCGGAACATATCACGCTCTGTCTTGAAGCTCTCCATCGTCTTCTTGATAGATCTTGCCTCCTCAGTCATGTGGCTAAGTTCCTGCTGAAGCTTCTCAACCATATCGTGGTCTTGCTTGGCCTGGTGCTTCTCTGCGAGTGCTTCCTCGCTTTCGAGTTGATTGGCAAGCTCCCGAGTAATGCGAAGTAGCTCTTCGTTCTTGGCCTGCAGAGACTGAATATCCTTGAACACCACCAGCTTCTGCGTAATGAATTGGTGAGTGTCAGACATATCTGACAGTGCCTCCTCTGAAATCTCTCCTTTCTGTAGTTGTTGAAGTCGGAAAGTCTCCTCATCAGTGAGTCGGTCTGTACCCTTCTCCATGGCGTGGATCTGGAATAACAACATGTTTATCTGAGTACCAAGATCTCGAAGTTGAGTGCGCAGAATATTTGTTTCAGATTGCGAAGTTGCAAGTGCGCTCTCTGCTTTCCTTGCTGCTCGTTTTGCCTTGTCTCGTTCCTCAAAGCTGTTTTGAGACAACTCTGACATTCGAGTGATCTCTTCACGAAGCTGTTCAGCTTCAGTTTGAAGATCTTGGATCTCGGGGGCCTTTGCTTCTAGAGCAGTCATCATATTGTCGAGCTCTTCAGAGAGCTGAGCATTGCGACGCTTTTCAGTAGCAAGTTGACCCTTAACTTGGTACAGCTGGTCAAGGGCCTGGGTGGTGGTTATCGCACCCTTGGCTCGCATAGATGGTGTTGCGAATGGAGAGGAAGGTCGCATCAAGGAGCCGTTGGCACGGGGAGTTTCTGGTGCAGACTCGGGTGGTGGTGGTGCGTGCTGCTCCATGCGAGCCTGAAGCTCGTCAATTTCGGACTGAAGCTGGTTAATGCGTTCCTCCATTTCACTCGTAGTCTGGCGCTCTTGCTCAAGCTCGGCTCGAACGCGTCGGAGCTCGTTCTCGTAGTTATCGCGAAGTCGCTCCTTTTCGGCTTCAAGTTCGTGCACTCGTTCTTGGTGTTTCTTGCTCAGCTGATTAGACATCTCAACCAAACGTTTCTGGGCTTCAAGTTCATGCTTATAGCTCTCGATTGTCTGCGCAAAGGTTCCCTCCTGGTTCTGAACCTTCACCAAAGCTTCATCCGCCTTGGCTTGCATGGCATCGAGTCGATCGCGGAGTTGTTGCTCTGTTCTCTTTAGAGAATCAACCTGAGACTGAAGGTCTTCATTTTGTCGCTGGAGCTCGGCAATGCGGGCGCCCTTTTCCTTTCGGTACTTGAGGCCCTCCTCGCTCTTTGTCTTGAGTTCATTCTCTAGCCATTCGCTGTTCTTTCGGGAAAGATCGAGCTGTTGTTGTAAGGATTCTTCTCGGTATTTGGCACTATTGAGCTGGCCCCGTGCGTTCTGTTCCGATTGTTGCAGTGCGGTGATTTCGCGAGAAAGCTCGACATTTCGCTGGTGCTGCTTCGTGAGTTCTTCGGTGATAGTCTGATCGCGCTTGTTGTTGGATTCAATAATGCTCAAGTTGGTTCGGTTCGAAGATTGAAGGGTCTCAATCTTGTCATTGAGGGCCTTGATCTCGGCATCGTAATCCGATTTCTTAGATTTGAAAACTTGAAGTTCGTTCTCGAGAGATTGTCGCTTCGTTTCTGTGGGGCAAGCGAATGTCAACAACCATCTGGCTTGGTTTCGCACAGTCTGTTAAAACATACCTTCGTCCTTGAGCTGCTGCCTAGCCTCTTCAACATCTTTGAGGGCCTTATCCGCAGTAGCTTTGAAAGTTTGCGATCGCGTTTCAGAGCTGCGCACCGCGTTCTCCAGTTCAATGTCGGTCTGGAGCTTTTCAGCATAGAGGGTGTCAAACTCGTGCGCTTTGGCTGCAACAGCCTGCAGAACAATGTTGACGAGTTCAACGGTCGGTTCTGTCGTTAGAGACGCGATAACGGGCTGGTCGAGGCCGAGGTGGCCTGCGACGTAGCCAATGTCCACGTCTGCGGCCGCCATGGTCGAGGTCGGATCAGGTCAATAGCGCGACTCTCGTCATTACCGCAGCTACGCGCTCGAGGGGGGAAAGCCAAATTAAAAAGAAACCCAAGTCCACGTCGGTTGTCGCTTCGATATGTGTCTATCAGATCAACAAATGAGGGTGAGACGTTGATGAAATTCTCCGACAAAGGAAATGGAGCCTTTGTTGTTGGAGAGACTACGAAATTTGGAGCTCCAAAGCTGAGATGCAACACGCCAACGTTTGCTACCGGGGAAGCAACGGGCACGGGCCAGCTGCAGGTAGAAGCTGCGTTTGTACGGCGCCCAGTTTTTCCGGCCACCACAAGCTTACCCTACACTCCGAGCCTCAATTCCACGCTGTCTTAACATTATGAGTATGAGGCAGTGTAGGTAAAGCACTTACTAATGCATCTCTGCTCTACTTTCTTGTGAAGAAAACTGTAAACTACTCTTGCAAAGTGCAACCACATTGTGTTGATTCATCGGATGCGCCTGCGGCCCATGAGTCTACAATCTGAAGTCTTACCCACCTCTTTTACTCAAAATCAGAAACACAGGCAAGATCTGTATTACAATTCATGCAACCATACCAAGAGATACAATTACAAGCTCCATATTACATTGAAACTACAAAACTGTCCGGTATCTGTCAACAACCCGTGATTAAATTACTTCTATTACCAAAAAGCAACCATAACGCCAGTTCTCGAAGCCATCACAAGAATAGAGGAAATCCATATCCTTCTATCGACTTCGTATATTAGAATCCAACTCATAAGCCTCCACAGGCCCTGACTGAAAACCCATTCCATGAGGGCCAGAATATGCTGGCGCTGGACTCACCGGTGACACATATTCTGGTTGTGCTGGTGAATGCCCCCAGTTAGACTTGGCAAGGTGAGCTTGAAGCTCAGCTGTGGGTGCATGGTTTGGAGGGAGCTCTGAAATGCCCTGCCCTCCGTCTAGTTCCGGTTTGAAAGAAGTGGTCGACGACAATTCGGAAACAATCGGTGGTGCAGTGTGACCCTTGATGTAAGCACTATTGCCCATGAGCTCTGGATGCCCAGTATATTCTGGAGGCCCGTCGGCAGTGTTGGAGAGTTCTTCGCCCTTGGCTTGACGTTGACGCTTTCTTCGAATACAGAGGAATAGTCCCGCGCCAAGAGCGGCCACCACTACAGCACCAGCAACTCCACCAGCGATCGGTGCGATACGCGTCTTCGATTCACCATCCTCTTTATCCTCATGGCCAGGGTCAGACTCTTCCGCAGTGCTCGAAGTGGAAGTTGCAGTTGCGCCAGCTGAACCAGTCATTCCTGGAACTGTTGTCCCTGGGCCAGCTCCTGAACTAGCAGTCGGATAAGACTGGAAGATTGATTGGCTGACGGTAGCAACAACCAAATTCTCGGCGGCGCTGCAATAATACCGAAAGACGTCGATGGCGGATGTGACGTTGGCAATGTGAGTGCTATCGCAGTAGTCCTTGACTCGCTCGGTCAAACTGCTAGAGATGATCTTTGACATCCCTGACTTTATGCAGATGCATGAAGCCAGCTCTTGAGGACCGTCTCCACACAGCCAGGAGCTTTGCTATACTGTTATTAGAGACAGGGTCACATATCGAAACATTGAGACTCACCTCCATAACTGCAGAAGCTATCCCAGACTGGGCACATTTGCTGAGAGACTTGAAATGCGGCATGGCTGTGATGTAGTATGTCACTGACAGTATCAACATTAGAATGATTCCATGAGACATGATTCAAGACTCACTATCTCCAGGAGGCCCTTTCGGGGGTGCAAAAGACGTTGTGCCGTCGTTCATCTGACAGAATTCGCTGTAGAAGTTCTGGGCCGAAGTGACGTCTCCGTTGTTGGAACATGAGTATTTCACGGCACTCTTAAGTGTTGAAGTAATATCTTGAACGACATCTTTCTTGTTACAGACACACGGCGCATTCAATTCGGCGGCTTCAGGGCATCTTGACGACCCCTATATTCATGTTAGTCGGGCCAAGCCCCTATCACTGTACTTTGGAAGCTCTCTTACAATATTGACCACGGCGTAGGATAATCCCGACTGCGCGCAAGGCGGGAGATATACCAACTCAGGAAGATCTGTTATATATGCCTCGACGATATTCTTGGTTGGCGAAAAGAAAGTGACATGTTCCTCCTGGTTGCAGTACTTCTGCATCAGCTTAGACGCACTTGACAGATCCTCCGTCGCGCTGGAGCCGCAGCTGTATTCTATATCGGTCGAGATCGACGAGGCAACTTCGTCCATTCGAGTCGAGCAGATGCATTTCTGCAATTCGGTTTCTGAGTCGCCGCACATGGTCGAGTATGTCTGCATGCCGACATTGTAGGAGATTGCGCTGGAAACACATGGCGCCTAAACAGTCAGTATTGCACTGATGCTCTTCCCAGGTGCCGTACCAAGTAGGTAAAGATCTCGAGGTCAGTCACGTAAGAGACATCTTTTGCGGTAGTCAGGACAGCCAAACCCAACAGGCTGATCCATAAGAGGCCGTGTAAGTGCTTCATTGTATAGACTAACACTATAATAACAACACCGAAAAGCACAGAAAACAATGAAACAAAGATCCTCACATTCAGCTGCGCATAATGCAGCCGGAACATTCCGTCTCGAAAAGGAGCTCTTCATCTTGCCAGCAGCCGGACTATCCTGTAAAATGCCCTGTTCTCCTGGTGTGAAGCCTCAAACAGCGCCTCTCGAGTCTAGATACAAATTGGGTCAGGACCCCTGAGGCTAGGTGAGATAACTTGTCTAGCTTGTACAGCACACCATCAGCTGCATTTCATCCCACCACCCGAGAGCATAGTGAGTCAGGTCCTGCATCTAAGCAAAGAATAGAGTTATCTCATGCTTAAAGAGAAAACTACTCAGGTGAGACAGCTGCTGAGAGTTTATAAACGAAGTGTTTCATAGTTGAGGGTGCGTGCAGGAGAGGTCGACTCAATTATCACAAGACGTGGGCTTTTCTTAGCGCCCCTGGGCTGCATGCTTTTTGTTCGACTAGAGCAACAGACAAACGATTTAATTTCCCTTGAGTAGAGAGGTTGAGTCTCACCAAGTTATATACTGAAACCAAAACTAGATGGAGATGGAATTATCCTTTAATCAAGATCTCAAGATCTCAATGTTTCATAGTTGATTCAGGTCCCACATGTTATTTCCAAAGGGTGTTTCGATGACCAAAACACTCGTTCGTCTCAACTGGTCCCAGTGGAGGTCAAAGCGATACCTGAATTGGGAATGAAGACTTTACCCATCCAGCCATCCCAGCCGGTGGATGGATACTCCTGATTGAGCTAGCCCCCGCGCCACACGGATAGTGACTGAAGCGCACCTCGAACCATTGGCTCTCCTGAAATGTCCTCTAGGCTTAGCCAAGGATTGAATCACTACATGAGACGAGTCAGCGACGAGACCAGGCGGCACGACAGCGCATACTGTGAGTATGGTGATCATTTGACGAACTGGTGATGGGATAGAAGGCGATCAACTGATGTGGTGAAGATATTGCTTTGCAGTCTCGACAGAGTCTCCCGAACATGAGTCTGGCCAGGTCCCGTCTTGATGGCCAGGTACGTAGCTTTCCAGGTTCTCCGGCTCCTAAGACCGCGGCAGTTAATCTTCCCTCCACCATGACGTCGAATTTTCCCTTCAATCCGATCATATCTCGATGTTGCAACGACGGATCTTGGGTGATGTCAGAATAGCGACGATCTAGCTTCAAGACAAGGTGTTTTCCATGGTAGTGTTTATAGTTGTTGTAAACCTCCAAACTTTGAAGGTCGCATCAAGAGGAGCCATCCAAATTTTCACGTCGATCACTCAAGAATTGCATGGCTATCGAAAGTATGTATCAAAATTATTTGGTAGATTGTTCGTTGCTGTACTATAGTAATAATATGGTAGCTGTTATCCCTCAGCTGTGATATTGGTGGTATCCCGTAATCCGTAATTGTCCGGTGCCATTGCATACATGTCCATAACGCCTTGCTAATACTCAGAAAACATAAGAAACCATGGTGTGGCTAGTATGGCGGTTGCTGCGAACTTGGCTAGTGTCCCAACTCCCGCTTAAAAAAAGCAGTATAATATCAAAGACAAAAAGAAATATTCGTAGAGTGGTAATGCGTAAGCGCTTAGAGGACGCGCACAATCTTGGGAACACGATACCGCGAGGGGCTGTCGTAGTACTCGCCGATCATACCGCCCTGAAGACCCATAGGTCTCCGGGGAGGTAATCTTCCATTGACACTCTGGTCTCGTGTGGAAGCTGTCTTGCGCGAGTCGCGGCTATGCTCACGCTGATCTTGTCGCTCCGAGGAGACTTGGCGAGAGCGTTCAGAATTATGTGTCTCAGAGGAAGATGTCCTGGAACTGGCGCGAGATCGGGATCTTCGAGGGCTTGCGTGATCCCAGCCTACGGGCTCTTCTAAGATTTCGTCAAGGAGATCATCATCGCTGTCCTCCTCGTCGCTTTCAGGGTGGAAGGTACTGTTAAGGGTCTCCCAGAGATCAAGACCAAGATCGTCCCAGATGACGACGGCCTTGAATAAACGACGGCAGGCTTGTGTGCCAGCAGTCTTGTCGAGCCTGGCAAAAGACTCGAGCTCGCCTAGGCTAGGTAGGTTCTCCCAGGCAATGGAGATCTGATCGGATTGGTCCTTGAAAGGGGATCGCTCAAGGTAGTAGAGGAGGAAGTCTGAGGTTTCGGCCTTGGTTGCGAATTCAGCTTCCTCGAGAGCCTGTAGGCGAAGCTTCTCTTCTTTGTCCTTTTGCTCCTGTTCTTGTTGCTGCTTCTGCTTGCGTCTCTTGGGTACACCAAAGAGGGGGACCTTGGGGACGTTGGAAGTGGTTCCTCGGAGCATCGTTGCGGTGTTGTAGTTGGTGTTGACTAAGGTGAGGTAGGTAGGGAGGTATAGTAAACGTTGTCGAGGTGCTGTATTGGTATATATGGCTGAGACAGGTCGGATGATGAGCTGGAGGGGTAGGAATGGGTTGTTGGTCGACGGGGAAGCAAACAAGACAATATGCGTGTCAGGTTGTTGCTATTAAAGGATGTTTATGCATGCGTGTATGCAAGGTGGGAGCACAAACACGACCCAAGCTTGTTAGACGTTTCAAGAGACCAGCTCGTCGAAGCTTTTGGATTTAGTACTGCTCTCGGGAGATACACTTGGGAAGCAGAATGTCTTGGTGGGAAAAGCAAGATGGGAAAAGTTGAAGTGGTAGGGGTGCTGGCAGATGGATATATGAAGAACTGGATTGGATCGAAATGAATGACACCCTGGGCCTTGTTCCCGGTCCTTTTTGTTTGTCTTTTGTTGTGTTGCGCTGACTAGCCTGGGACCGGGGGGTGTAGGTAAATGTGATGAGGATCCGCGGCTATTTTGGTGGCAGAGATGAGGTAGCCCAAAGCCCGTGCTTGTACTGTAAGGTACTGTAATAGGTGGTAATTGTATTCTCGGGTTCGGAACTTCGCGGATTGGTTGGTGATCGTGAAAAAGAGAGATCAGCGTGTTTGAGAAACGGGAGGATGCTTTTAATATCATTGTTTCTGGCTGTTTGCTTTTTCTCTTCCGACCCCTTGGCTCGTAAAATCTACTCCTTTCAGGTTTAACTTGTTAGGTTGGGCTGGGCTGGGCTGGGCTGGCCTACCGCAGCCTCAGCCATCAGCTGTAGGTACCTCCTCTAGTGCAGGTCCGTAATTCCATTTACCAAAAACGCCAGAGCGGATCCGTGTCATCATTGAGAAGCTGCTGGAGACATGACCTGGAGTCGCCCAGCCTGGGCTTGCGATGGCTAATAATTTAGTCGCAACGGTGTCGGTGTAGGTGGGTGAGTAGGTTGCTCACTGTCATGTACTGTACTGTCCTGTAGCAGTGTAGGTACCGACGGAGTTCTGCTAAAATGACCACTGATTTTCCCCTTGCCTTTCCCAAAAGTCTGGTCTGCCAAGAAGAGAAGCGAGTAAGGCACACCAGTCACCAGAGCAGAGGACCCCAGTAGAGTGAGGCATCAGCGGGTTTACCTGAACTTAGGTACGGTAGCGAGTTCTGATCCTTGTCCCGTTTTGTCTTTTATTGTCTTTCCGATGCATCTGATTTCTGGTTTGTCTCATCCCGAGTTTAGGGGTTGTTCACGTGGATGCTTCGTGATGACCAGTCGAAGATTTTATTGGTTTCGAGACGATACAGTACGGTTACGAACAGACGGTTCAACATTAGCCGGCTGGAGGGGCGCCAAAGCCAAACCGTACAGTAAGTAAATTCGGAATAGAGGCTATTTGCTTTTTTCCAGCTCCCGCTCAGCCCTTGAACTGTTTGAAATGAGTTGTCTTGTCAAGGGGAGGCAAGAAAAACTTATGACCTCTTACCTAAGTTACAAAAGACGTAGGTGAGCTTAGTGTATTTGATTATGACTTTAGACTAGATTATTTTGGCACCCCAAGTCAATATTAGAATTCTTCTTGCTCCCTGATGAGGGCTTGTCAACGTTTGTTCATTTGAATTGACGTGGTTGTCAGACGGTCCCTGATCGGCATGTGAGTTCGCCGAACCCTGACCCAACATTCTTACGAGCCCGGCAATGTCTCGTTTTGCCGGGTTGCGGGTTAGCTCTTTGCCAGAGGAATGCGGTACTCGCTCGAATCACCGCTCTCTTCTCTTGTATTGTCTGGTCTGTCTCGCCTTTCTATTGTGAAGCTTTCCATTGTAAAACGCGAGGCGTTGCTGCTCGTCATGAATTTTCCCTAATCCTCCGCGGAAGCCGAGTGACCGAACGGATACTGTTCTGTTTGAAACCAGTGTTTGCTGCAGCCATTACGGTCTTGGATGCCCAATTGGTTATCGCGAGCAGAGACAATAGACGCTATTTCTGTTAGGTGCAGCAACATCAGGATTATTGTGAGCGTTCCGTGATTCCGACTCCGTCCCGTCATTAGTGTCAGTACCCGCCAGTTCCTAGTCTCCGCTGCAGTACGATCCCGCCCGCGTCGAACGAGCAGTCCTGGACTCCTGGTCTGAGGATGATTGAGATGGATGGATGTGCCTGGTCGGCCCGTCAAAAGGAGGCACGGACACAGATGGACAGGTCACGCCAGCCAATACTACTGCACCCTAGGCATCTCGCACGGTTGGGGCACCCTTGTGATTGCTCATGATAGGTCGGCTTCTGTTCCGGAGGCATAAATGGGACAAGGCAGGGGAAGAGACGAGACGAGGCGAGACCCCAAAAGCAAGGGACAAGTACTTTGCAACGAGCCTGAGCCAGGAGAGAGAAGAAGAGAAGAGAGGAGAGGGAGCGCTGAAACGCTACCAATTGGTACATTCCCCGTGTCCCAGGAACCCGGAACGAGAACAACAATCTGCCTTTTTCCCGACATCGCAAACTAGACCCTATCCTGTCGAGTAACTTTATCAATGTCCAGTGTCCACGCAATCAATCAATGAACCGCGAACGCCAAGGCTTTGAAACTGTAGCCTCGTTCTACCACGGCTAAAGCCATTGAGGCGCAGCTTTGTCCTCAATACCTTAGGTACACCATGTGGCACTTGACTCGTCAAACTCGCGTTAAGGCTTTCGAGTGCCTATTCAGAATCCACTCACCACTTCTGGACACTCCCGCTTTGCTCAAACCAGAATGCGATCAGCAAATCCCCAGCTTGTGCCGCGTCTAGACTCCCAGACTAGACTCGAACCTTTGAAGCTATCCCTAGCTATTCTTTCACGCCACTCATAGCTTGTATCTTGATATCAGATCAGATCAGTTGCACTAATAAAATCTCAACCAACAAGACTGTTGGAGTCCACAGCACGAGGCGTCTGTGTTTACGAGTCGACTACTTTTCTTATCCCACTGAACTGCCGATAACTGTTTTTTACAGGCGATTCGAGGCTTGCTCGTATACCAAAAGACGACATCACAGTGTCGAATGGCCTTCCACTACCGCACCTCAAACGAGCTACCGTGACTTTTCGCCCGGTCTCTGTCCGTAGTCCAACCCTCCACTTCGGTCCGCGATGGGGACCGGACGCTAACACACATGACGGCTCCGCGATTCCACGCAATCCTCCGGTGACGGAAGTACCTAAGATACCCGTCGCTCGAAACAGTGAAATTCCATGAACCCTTCTCTCTTTCTTCGGTATCCCCAGACTCATACTTTTTCCATGCCTCATCTGACGGCATATACCTTAAGTGCGCTTCCGCCGAGAAGGAAGAAACGTCCAGAAGGAAACTCTGCCTGGGGTTTGCATGCGTAGCACGTTCTCTGCATCTTCTGTCGAAGTTAAAAGGCGCGGCTACATTCCAACCATTCTCCTCCGCGCAACTTCTACCCCGAAGAGGAATCGCCTCTCGGGTAACTCGTAAATCCCCCAGTCCGAGGGCGACAGCTGCGGCAGCGGGTAGATGAGGCTCCTAGTCAAGATTAAGCAGCCATCAAAGCTGTCATGGAATTCAGCAATAAGGCTTGTGCATTAAGCTTTAAGGGTGCCGTCTATTCAGAGATTGTTTTTCGGCCACTGGATGAATGGGTATAAGGATTGTGGCTGAAGTCTCTTTCTCCCTGGACAAACTCTCACTCAAGATCAGTAAGCAAAATACATCGAGGGTCTGCTCGTGGAATGAAAAAATTCTTGGCGATCAGAACAATGCCGACCAAAAGGCAATCGACTCTATTGTCATCTCTTTCAAGACTGTTCTCGCTCTTTCGATGTTGTCCCTCAGAGCCGATTAAGATCAAACAAAGCTTGGATGGACTATGACCAACAGCATAAATCAGGCACAGGTCCCTTGAATGGGTAATTTCAACGTGATTTAATTTTGCAAACTCAATTTTGCCCAGATTCTATTCCCATCTTCAACCTCAGCCATAACAAGGGTGTATCACATACCCACAGACGTTCATGGCATGTTCGGCATAACGGCATAAACATTGTTTCTCTTAGCTGTTCATGCAAGTCAAAGCAGACACCATCATACCATCCGTGCGAACCATCTCAGCCCAATGTCTGATCTACACATCTAATTTAGATAACATGATCCTCCTCTATCTTTCATAGACCCGTGCTAGCAGCTGCCTTGTCGATCCAAGACCCCAGAATCTGGTAATTAGTGTGCGCCATACCAAAAACCGCCGCGTTCTATAGCCCCGAAATTCGCGGCGGCGGCATGGTTCTGTGCAACCGAGCATTCAAAGTTAAAAGCCTTATGTTAAGCGAGCTGGAAATAAGAGAATTCCTTGGGCTCGTTAGAGGGGAGACTAATGCACGCACGTCTATCAAAAATGCCTTGCGATATTGATGATATTGAGAAGCGACTTTTTTTCCGGACGCCGGAGCAAAGCTGGCGACCAACGGCCTTATTAGAGCATCCAGACATTGCCAAGAAAGAACTAACGAATACTAGGGGCAAGTCCCTCTAGGGAATGAAGAGTTCGGGCAAAAGTTATCTCTCGAAATGCTTCATATGGCCATCTCGAGAGGCAGATCTTGGGTCTTGGCAGCCAAATCAAGATAATGGCAAGGACCTTCTTCCCATGGATCAAACTGATAGGCTTGACGAAAGTGTTGGCGTTGATGTTGATGGGTCTTTTAGCTTGCCGCCTAATGATTTGGATGATGGAGTCTTTACAATAGACTTTGCTAACCTCATGCACGAGGAGCTCAATATTGACAGTAACCATCAAAAAGACCCTGGAACTGACACAAAAAACTCTTCAAGAGACGGAGTTCTTGGGTCTTGGCAATAATTTTATATCATTCTTCGCATCTCGTGTAAGTCATATCGAGGAAATCATCAGGTGGCTTGACTACACCAAAGCCTCCTGATCGCTCAGGACTAAATTTCCAAGAAGCTTCTCAGAGAAACAACTCGCGACGTGCAAGAATATGCACATGGTTTTGATGTAAGGGGATTGGTGATTTCTTTCTGTTCGAGAAACCAACCGGGGAGTCGAGGTGGCGAGACTACAGACATGAACTAATGGGTATAATATAACATGCTCAACACTGTCACAATGTAGAGTCTCTGGATGGCCAGAGAACGTCCAAGTTCGGGTATTTTGAATATAAAGGTATCTGATTCAAACATTGTAGTATTATCTTTGAAGCAATAGCAATCTGTGGGAGGATTTGAGTGACACAGTGATGGATATTTGCAAAGTTCTCAACTAGGTAGTCATGCCAAACAACAAAACCCAGTATCAAGTGTACAAACAACCGCAACAGTAAATGAGTGGTCTCATTATCATGCTCGGAGCCTGGAGGCGGAATATATGAGTTTCTCCTGCTTTCCTGGCACAAGCCAGCAACTACTTTGAGATGAATAGACTCGAGTCCATTTGCAGTTATTTTCATGGAACCGTTTTTGTACACTCTCTGATGTAGTATTCACCACTTTATTTGTCTGGAGCAGGTCACTTATGATGTTGAAAGTGCTAGATTTGTTGACACTCCCAACTGTGAATACCCTCACTCCCCAGCAGTGGCAGCTTGGGCTAGCACTGCCGTGCAGCTGTCGGAGGACTTCCCACTGGGCGGTTGCTGGGCAGTGAATTTACATCAACATTTCAAATCAGGCAGAGATTCATTTCATTTTCATTTCATCAAACTCGTCTGCTCCGATTCCCCATCGTCGCTCATCTTTCGCTTCACTTCACAACAGTCTTTAATGAACCACTGCACTTCATCAACTGCATCCCTTCACTAGCTTCACCATTTCTACCAGAAAACTCTCAAGTAATCACTGATATCAACAAAACCCAGTCACCATGTTCTGGCGTCGCTCCCACCTCACTTATGACCCGAAGCAATTTCCCAACTACCGCCCCTACCCCGAAACCGGTTTCGAGCGCCTCATCAAGGAGTGTCCGAATGTATTTCACTTCATTGCCTTCACAATCAGATTTCAGATTTCCATTTTCAGTATCATTCTGGAGTGGTTCTGTATGATGCTTCGCAGTCCTCTTCAGTACTCCAAGCACAACGATTGGATCCTCGGCCACTACGAGGCAAGCCCTACTGCTTCTCACATGCTCTGGGGAGCCTTCATCACTGCCTGGTCCTCTCACTTCATGTACCGTATCGGAAAAGCTGTTTGCGAGGTGATTATTGATGCCTATGATGACCCTGTGTGGGCTCTTTACGAGATCTGGGATCTCGGGGTATACTCGCAGTTCTTTCTTGTCCGCACCATCTTTTTCATCCTGACTACCATCTTCAACTTCAGCTGCTTTTGGACTGTCTTCCTCTTCAACATGTCGACATACTCATTCGTCGTCTGCCTCGCCCTGCTCGGCGCTGTTGCCATGTGGCAGCTACACTATTACTTTTTCGTGTACAGTCCTCAGGAAGTCCCTGAAGAGGCCTCATATCAGTCCCCTCAGAAAGAAGTTCTTTCTACTCCCGACAGACCAGGTCGCTGCTTTCGGGTGCCTACACCTTCTACTGGGTCGTCTACTTCTTCCTCCCGATCACCACCTGGGCATACTCCACCTCACCTTCGACCCCGACCATCAAACAAACCCCCTGGCGCTGCATACGTCAAAATATCTCCCAAAGCCATACAAAAGCTTCATGACGAAGGAGTCTTCGTCCCAGAACCCACCAGAGTTGCCGACTACTCTTATCTGGAACCTTTCGCACGAAAACGCCCTACCAACTTCAGCCGCTCTGATGCGAAGGCGCACTTCCGAAGAGTTAGAGAAATCGAGAGGAAGAAAGGCATAATATCAAACAGCCCTGACCCTTATAAGGATGATCCTCCCTCTCCTACTGTTATTACAAAGACCGCGTGGGTTTATTCCAAGATGGATGCTGTCGACCGACTGCTTCGAAACATCACAGAAGATGTCATCGAGATGAACATGCTGCTTAACACTTTCAAAGACAAAGGCAGCGTCAAGTCCCTTCCCGACGCCTCACCCGCGATACCATTGTCGCCCCGAACACAACGGCGAAACGCAACTCTCGCTGAGAAAGACCGCATTGGAGAAGTCATTAATGATTGCACAAGTGAGATCAACGCCATCTCAGAACGTGTCTATAAAAACAAACCCTGGACTGAAGACACGCTGAAACGCATTGATCGTCTGGTTGCCCATGCAGGTGATGCCGCTTCCCGCGCAATTTGTATAGAAGTCGAAGATTGCAAAAGGCGTGTTGATCTCGCGTTCAAGGGCGTGGACGCGGCAATTACGAGCTCTAATAGAATTGCAGACTTTTGCGTTGATCGCCAAGCAGAACTGGAGGCCCAAGCCAAGAAGCTACGTCGTATGGATCGAACTCAGGCTAGGCACCCTAATATTTCAATCATTGATGACTACTATGGTTGATTGCCACCGAGTTTTTGACTTATATTTATCGACTAAATGATTAGCAGAGTGCTGTTGTATACATATACACCGCGGAGAGCACTTGAAGATTGAAAATTTGGAGTTCGGGATTATACCCTTTGCTTTGCTACACATCTCAGAGAAACCTGCATGATTGACTACGAAGTCAGGAGTATGATACCTTAGGTTGATTTTAAGTATAACGGTCAGAGTTGACATTTAAGAATGAATCCGATGATTAATGCCATAATATTTGTTCTTATGTTCCCAAAGTGATCCATGTTTCGACTCATCTCTTGAGTTACGCTGGTTATGGTAGGTGGCTCACGACAAGTAGAAGACGTAGTCCAATACATTCATCTCGTATCAATAAGAGCGCCTGGGAGAAGATTATGAGAGAGGTGAGTGGCCGTTTCTTGAGGTCTACCTTGCCTTTGCAAACCAGACGGAGCCGGAAATCACGGTCTATCAGAGCTGGCGTTGTCGACACGCAAGCGAGATAGGTCGTTGAGCCGTAGTGGTAGTGATTGGATATAGCAACAGAAGCTGGAGCCAGAGCCAGAACATGTTCTGATGAAACTATCTAAACAAAGGAAATAGTGCAAGAGACATCTCGAACCTATAAGTAAGGTGTATGGTGGAAGTTCTGTAACTACTGGCTTTGATGTAAGTGATGCAAACGATATATGCAACCCTCAATGAAGATGACGATGTTATCCCCAACCACCGAGGCCGGTTTCTAATGACTTCAAATCGGTCACTGTGACAGACACTTCTCGGTGGTACTCTACCAACTACTCATCTTAAAAATGTGAGGGTACGGGAACTGCCAAAGCTGTTGAGGTAGACTGTGATGCCACAGATCATGCGACTCAGTGAACGGGGATAATAGTAACATGATATTGACCTTCCTTGATCTTGGCATGTACCATTATCGAATGATGCGTCCGTTTAGAGAGGCGAGGAGAAGAAATATGTACTCATTGTGGCTATATCTTTACTTGCCAAATCCTCTGTGAACACCCGGGTATCGCACATAAAAATCGCATCTCGTCGTCAGGACAGTTCCAGAACCGATCCTCCAATAAATCCTTCAGGTCAGAAAACTCACCCAGATCCATAGATTGAACAGATGATCATCAAGATCACCGAGGCACCGGCTAATAACCAGCAGAGTCAATACCATGAACCTGCCAGTAAAGACCTCCTTTCTTCCCAACCTCGTCAGCATCACACTTGACAGATCCACGAGCTGCCATCTCCGTTCCAGCAGAGTACTCCAGAACAGCCTTCTGCATAATCCAAACCACATCGTCATCGCCGACTTTTAATCCCTTGTCAGCACGCACAGCAAATGCACACGATCCTGATTTGACGATGTCGACAAGTCCATCTCCCACATCGTACTCGCGCTTGTCGTCGGAAGCAGCGGGGATGCTGAAAGTGCCGTTACGAGTACCAAAGGTTGAGAGAAGCGCTGCGCAGTCTCTGTAGTTGGCCCTCTTGGTGCTCTTGGGGGCCTCGTGCGCGTTGTAAGTCTTCTTGTCGCATATACTGAAGGAATGGTTTCCAGCAGCCCAGTAGGTGTATGGATCTTCGTAGGCGCTGGGTGCTGTGGTTGAGACGGCGATCATGTTGTCTTTGGTGGGAGTGGCCGTGGGCGCTGCGGCTGCAAGGCCGATGAAGACGGCGACAAGGTTGATGAAATGCATCTCGACAGTTGATTTAGCGGGCGGGAAAAAAGTAGAGAAGTTTGCTGAGAAAAAGAACGGATCGTGGTGAAGAGTAACGGACCAACAGGTGATCAACACCTATGTTAACGAGTGACTGAGAAAGGGAAACACTGCGCTGCACTGCAACGAGGAGGTTGGGAGAGGCACTCAACAGCAGTTAGTTGACGGGGGAGAGAAAAAGAATTATACCCAATCCAGGTGGGCAAGTGGGATGTTTAGATACGATCACAGGCGGAGATGGTAGTGTTTCAAGTAGAGTGGATGAGTATGAAACAAGGATCACAATATGCAGAGAGGATGGTTTATTTTGAGCGACATTTGGGAAACAGATTGATTGGACTCGGAAAAATTAGTCCTGTTTTGCTTTTAAATATATTGAGTCGTAACGAGTGAAACAGGGTGACGGGCTGTGTTTTTTTAATTGTGATGATCATACCGGAGGATTTGGTGTTTGTGTTTCCGTTTTTTGATGGGGACGATGTTTCGAGCAAAGTGCCATATTCATGCCGAGATCGACGCGTATAGGGACAGGAAAACGTGTGATTGGAAAGCGATTAGGAGGAGTGAAACGAGCCGTCTATATATATAAGGAATTATATGTGATGATCAGCCATATGATCTTGTATTCTTGGAGTTTAATTCGCTACCAAGGCTGACTGAGCGCAGGACCATAGAGACATTATATACGCTTTGACTATCGCTATGTCTCTCTTGAAGTCCTCGAAACAAACTAGCAATTGCCTATTTCTTTGAAACGCTCTATCTTGTGTGCCTTGGCTTTCTCCCATGCGCATAATTTGCAGCCTCGCATCGAGTCCAGATCAGCACTCTCGATCTCCAACCTCAAGATCAAAGGTGGTTGATCAATACCAATTTCACATGATAAAATGGCTGTCGGCAACTGCCGTCAAACTTGAATATCAGCTCCTATACCGTTACAGTAGGATTTATCTCCTTGCAAACTTAAATACCCTTCCTTGCAATATCTCGTGATAAAAAACTATCGAGTTTCTTCTCAGTAACTCCCCCGGGCCGACAGTGGAGAAGAGTGACGCTCCAGTGGATTGAGAGCCCCCACTCCCAGCGGTTCATCAACCCCGGTCTTGGAGACTGATGACGCGAGGGGCATTGGCCAGTGATAGAGCAATTCGTTGGTTTATTTGTTGGGTGATGTTTGTACTCTCAATATGACTTCATATTTCGTGGATCTCTGTCTCAAGGCAGCCATGAAAAGTCTTGGCCAGATTAGTAGTCTTCGGTCTTGGTTCATGGTTACCACTTCCCACGGCATAAAGATTGATTACGCTAATGTAAGTTGGAAAAAATGTCATTTCCAGCATCTTGACCTCGTTATTCCCAGACGTCACTGTCTCGGCCGATGCAATACTCAAATATGACGGTTCTTCAGACTGTTGCTCGTTCATCGAATTGACCCTCTTTATTAAGCCCGCCAGTATCCATCTTATCCCCCATCAACGCGGTAATCATCTTGGCTCCGTCTTGGCTCCACGTCAAAATGATCATCCAAAAAACCTGTATCATGGACTGCTCGGTTCAGGTGACCCCTCCAAGAAAAAGGGCCGTTACCACGATGATGGAATGGCTCTGATGATCGTTGGAATTGGCTGAGGGTGAGTGAGACCCTTTCTTTTACTTTTTTTTTTATATACTCGATGTAACTCTCAGCTCGTCGCTTGACTCGATTCCCGAGCCCCGATGAACTGTTCTTGTCCCGTCTAGTCCTAGCTAGGGGTATTATCGGCCCCCAGTTTTGGGATCATTGCCAGTTCCTGATATCATCGTCATGGCCTATTAATGGAATGGTATTAACTAACATTGTCAGGTCAGCTGGAAGAAGAAAATACTGTGAGGGACCTTGATAATTTTCTATGTTGTGTGATTTCTAACCATTGTAAACTCCATCGCCCAATCTTCTCTTCATATCATACTCAGCCATCACCGTCATCATGAAAACCGCTTCACAACCTTCAGCTCCCCATAACGCAACAAGCAAAGTAAAGCGGCTCGTCGGCAAAATTCGCCGCCACTCACACCCTCCATCCCCCGAAGCTTCCTCAGCATCTCCCTCATCATCCGCAAATCCATCTCGCGAATCCTCATCATGTCCTATTCCACATATCGGCAAACATAGTCAACGCCAGAGTCGCCGCGGATCAGCCTCAGAGGAGGAGGAGCGCGCGCACGACCTTGAACTCTGGAACGCAGCATACGATGTCCTCAAGAGAGATGGCACGTCTTCGGGTCTTGTGCTCGCCTATGAGAGCATTATATCTCATGCACTCCCTGATACTTTGAGGCCGGGACATAACGGGAACGGGAATGGGCTACCGACAGAAAGTGAGAGCAGAGCGGAACTTATGATGATGATCGCAAAGTCTGGTTTAAACCGCGAAGTTAAGGAGACATCACAAACAGACTCAGGAGATGTTGAAGCAAGAGAAAATCTGATTCACACAAGGTCGACTATAGCTTCACTGCTCGATGACCAGCCCAGCGCCGCTGTCGCTTGGGCGGGCTTCTGCTCACTGACACCAGTAAGCTCCGACTTATTCAACCCTTGAACAACAAGACTAATATTATCAATAGCTTCTACTAGAACCCCTTCTCCGACACGAAGATATTCGCCAAGGATTTGTGCATATTGCACACACCATTCCTCACTACATGACCCTCCATCGCGCTCTCCATCCATCATCCTGGACATCACTAACAGAGTTCCAACGTCAACAGCCGCAAGTCCATCAAACTCTTCTAACACTTTATCGACGCATCCTCGAGTACGAGATGAACATTGTCTGCGCTGCTGCGAGCGCCTGGAACATGGCTGCTCGCAACGTCGTCGATTGGCATGGCTGGAAAGCCATGGCTGATGCTGTGCAAGATATGGATGCTGAGTTGATGGGCTATGTCGAGAAGAGCGGCACAGATGAGGCTAGGGCGTTGATGGAGGTTCAGAGGAAGTTGGCGCCTGAAGGGGGAGGGCGCGGTGAGTTACAAGACGACACTTCACTACCAAATGCGTAAGAATGTGAGACAAGTCAACAATGAAGGGGCCATTACAAGCAAGGTCATTTTATATAAAACCAATTTCAATCGATTTACCCAGATAGCCAAATCTACAGGTTTCCCTTTTCCCCAATCCAGACTCTCGACTCCATGCTCCGCCCTTTTGACCAAGCCAGTGTAGGACTTTGCTTTTTCCCTTTAGCCAAGTCATGATCAAATCAACCAGTCTATCCCAACGACCAATTACCATGCACCCAAAGACCATCATGCTCCGTTGATACAAGGACTCCTTCAAAAACGCCACATTTACTGTCCAATATTTGGAAGGATACCATGCTTGTCAAGGTTGCTCAGAGTATCGCCGTACTCATTGATATGTCGCTGCCAGCGACTAACATCGCCCTGGAAACCAATCGCCCCCAACATGGCTGACCATCCAGGCATATGGTCACGGGTCACAAGTTCATATACACGACAAAGGATTTGATGAAATTCCACCTGAGGCCTCATCGCAACCGCGTACAAGTGTCGCACCAAGTCAGCCCAGCCGGCGATAAAGTCGACGTCAAACGTGGACTCGGGATACCGGAACTCGATAGTGTCGTACTTAGAGACAACTAGTGCACACCGGGTAGTTGTGTGAAGAGATCCCTCATCGAATTTTCGGAGTGCCATGCCCAAGCTAACTAGGCTGGTTTCCGACCACAGGCGTTTCATAGCTCCCAGCAGACCTCTGTCAACTTTCTTGCGCCAGTGTAGCTGTCGCATGACCTCTCCGAGTGCTTCAACAAGAGCTGCACCCTCGCCATACACTGTTGGTTCACCCCTTTCCATGGCGATTCGAGATTCAACGCTGATACGCGCCGAGTAAGGAGAAGTCGAGCGGAAGGGATGGCATAGAGGGTACAGTAGAGAATCTTCTAGCAGCCAGACTAAAGATGCAAGGCGCAGCGCAGTCTCTAGCTGCATGCTGCCGGCTTCGTTGACGTGAAGGTGTAGTCCACAACCAGAATTAAGTCCAACTACCATGTCGCCCTGCACTGCCGCAAGGCATTTCCTGAGGGTAGGTAGCCCCTGGCTGAACTCTTCAGGACGAGTGAGGATAGGGCTGTTGAGTTCAGTTCCATACCAGTCGTACTTGTTTGAAGGTGTCATTCCGGACTTACTAACGCAATCTCTGGTGATGTGACGCTCCGGAACAATGAACCAAAAATCAGTCTTAGACACTGGTCCGCTAACAGACTCATTATTCCAAGCTCGAATGTCTCCGCTATTATCTGTGAGCGGAAGAATTGTAGTGCCAGGGATCTGGGCAGGACTGGATGGCGAAGGAGGTGTGAGGCTACACGAGACGGAGACCCCGCTGTTGGCGATCAATTCGCATACCTTGTGAATACAAGACGGTTCGATGTCTTTGTAGTCTCCCATCACGAGGCCCAGGAAATCCTCCGGTGTTGTAGGACAGGTCCATCGAGTCTCACCAGTCACGGCGTCGGAGTTTGGGATCTGCAGTGCAACCATAAATTCCAACTCGATACCGACACATATGGACTGCGGTATCGACATTCTGGGCTCGAGGGATGCAGGGATCGCAGGGGTCTTTTCTCGACGGTGAAAATGCTTATCAACCTGCATGTGATGATAGTTTCTCAGGGACGAGAGCAGAGAGGCTGTTGAGCAGCCAGAAGAGGCTGGAACCCCTAATGGGTTACGATTTATAGCGGACAGCTCCATAATGAACAATATGAGGTGAGTTGAGGAAGCAAGAACAATTCGTGGTGTTCACTCTTATATATTCACGAGTCAAAGAACATGACCGCAAAGAAAGTCAGTGCGTCGGTCATGTAAGGAGAAGAAGGGACGGGATAGAAAGTTAATCTTGACTCGCTCACCGAAGGGCGGTCAAGGTTTAGGAATTTGAGGCTGCGAATGAACTATCTTTTTACATGTGCCTGTTGAAAAGTCTCCCGCCGAACAAGCTTCTCTGTATGAAACTCTGTTGTCGAGTAGCTCAGCCACTAGCCAGCACAGAACAGCCCGAACCTTAACAAGCACGATAAGGTGATCATAGTTCTATTCGTAAACAAAACATTCGGCAACCTCAATCATGGTAACAACTCAAGCCATTCAAAACCCCTTGGCTCCGACTGGGCAATGAACAGAGTGACACTTGTCTCACAAAAGGTGTCTGACCGGTCCAGAACGTGTGATTTAGAGGTAGCGGGAGTGGTAGGGCGATCCTTGCATCCAACCTTTTGACATAATGCTAGGGGTGAAGATTGGGTGAGATCTACACCTCAACATCCAAAAGCTTGTGAGTCGCGGAGAAGCACTCGAGAGTCTCGTGATTTTGGATGTGGTGGTAGGTCCAACATATTGGTAACCTACCTTTCAGCCTATTTTCAAACTAAGAACATGATTGACTGATTGGTCTTATCGTAGCATTGTGCCATTAAAATGTGTTGAACAAAGAGAACTCGGTGAGGAATAGTTGACTTACACGAGGAGGAAGTGCAGGGAGAGTCGGCGCATCAATGGTTATTCCGCAACGACCAATCATTAAGCTGCGCGGCATTTGCTAGGAACTTGTCCGAAAAGAAGAATGCCCTGTGACGAAATCCCCTAATTTTGTCCACTGCCTCCTGGGGTGTAGCCGGGTTCCATTGTGACGGGCGAGGAATATCTAGCTGACCCTGCGTCTTTGATTGACTGACTGGCCTGGGTCCAAAAAACGCGACATCGCGTTAACTCCAATTTAAGCCAAACTCCATCCTCATCACCATCTTCAAACAACGTCAATTATTTCCACCGCTGAATTGATCGCATCGCATTCGAATCTATCGTGACGAGTATCTTCAACCTTTAGTTTATTCACAGCGTAGCCCTCGACTCAAACGCGATTCCTCCCCGGGCATGCCACTCGACTTTCCATAATGCGTATGATCAAGCCTTCATGGCTAAGCCATAGCGGCGAGCAAAAGGATTTCGAGGTTTACAGCTGTCATGTCTCCCCGGATGGAAAACGACTTGCGACTGCTGGCGGCGATGGACACGTTCGCGTTTGGTCGACCGAAAGTATCTACAATGCCGACACACCAAAGTACAACAAGCCGCGCCAGCTCTGCCACATGAGCCATCATCTTGGAACAATTCACTCGGTTCGCTTTTCGCCTAATGGGCGTTATCTTGCCAGTGGAGCGGACGACAAAATTATTTGCGTATACCACCTGGACAAAGGACCACCAGCTGCCACATTTGGCACCAACGAGCCTCCTCCTGTCGAGAACTGGAAGACATACAAACGTTTAATTGGCCACGATAATGATGTTCAGGATCTCGCCTGGTCGTACGATTCTTCGATATTGGTTTCTGTTGGCCTTGATTCAAAGGTCGTCGTCTGGTCTGGTCATACGTTCGAGAAGCTGAAGACTTTGCCTGCACACCAAAGTCATGTCAAGGGTATCACCTTCGATCCTGCGAACAAATTCTTTGCAACCGCAAGCGACGACCGAACGATCAAAATCTTTCGATTCACTTCGCCTGCACCTAATGCGACACAGCATGACATGGTTAACAATTTTGTTCTTGAAACGACCATTAGCTCACCATTCAAGAGTTCGCCCCTAACTACCTACTTTCGACGATGTTCGTGGTCCCCTGATGGTAATCACATCGCAGCTGCCAACGCTGTAAATGGCCCCGTGAGTTCTGTTGCTATCATCGAGCGGACGAGATGGGATAGTGAAATCAATCTTATCGGCCATGAAGCCCCAACGGAAGTGTGTATGTTCTCCCCTCGTCTGTTTCACACGTCAAAGCCAGATGCGAGTGCAGCCGATGGGGCTGCGACATCGCTCGTGACAGTGATAGCATCAGCTGGCCAGGACAAGACTTTGAGTATATGGAACACAAATACGTCCAGGCCTGTGGTCGTGTGCCAAGACTTGGCAGGCAAGTCGATATCTGATTTAGCGTGGACTCCGGATGGACAGACCATTTTTGCGTCTAGTCTAGACGGTAGCATTGTGGTTGTAAATTTCGAGGAGGGAGAGCTCGGCTGGGTAGCGCAACCAGAGGAGAACGTCAAAGCACTTCAGAAATATGGCGCGTCTCGGAAAGGAATGGGTATAGCTGAGGACGTCGATGGCCTTATTCTGGAAAACCAGAGTAAAGAGGGAGAGTCGCGGGCTGTAGAGTCGAGGATGGGTGCACTCATGGGAGACTTTTCTGAGTCAACCAAGGAGTCAACACCTATCGCTAATGGCCCTAAGCCCAATGGCACTTCGACGAAACCATCGACAAATGGCCAGGCTGGGCCAGAAAACGAACCAGAGAAGCAGCCAGAAGAGGCAGCTGACAAGACAGCCGAACGTGTCAAGGAATTGAAATCGCGGGTCACTATAGGCAAAGATGGCAAGAAGCGAGTTGCACCTTTATTGGTGTCATCATCAGGGACAGGCACGTCTTCATTGCCTCAAACTCAGTTGGTTGGAACAACAAGTACCAACAAGAACACGCAAAATGATACACCGCAGACAATAGTTGACATGAGCAAGCCTTATGACGGTCTGCCCAAGGGAGGCATTGCCGCCATGTTGCTTGGTAACAAGAGGCAAATCAACCTGGGTGATGACGAAGATGAAGAGGAGCCGGTTGCCAAGCGTGTTGCAACAGGTCCTACACCTATCGTCACTGATGGCCCTAATGGGGTCGAGCCAGCAGCACTCGTACCTGTTCAGAATGGTGTTGTTCCCACACCAGAGTTTCTCAGGCCCGCAGTCATGAATGTGTCTATGTCCTTCGCTCAAGTCAGATTAGCTGTACCGAAGATCAGGTCACATATCCTTCGGCCGCTGGACAGAGGAGTTTTACAGGGCGAGAGCTCCCTAGAAGAAGCAACAAAGACCCCAGAAAACATAATTCTGGAAGCGAAGAATGATACCACCCATGGCCATCCTTCGCATGTCATAGTCAGCAAAAGGGGCGCTCTTATTTGGGAAGAGTGGCTTCCCAGAGATGTCGTTCTAGTAATAGCGACGAAACACTTTTGGGCCGTGGCTTGCGAAGATGGATCTGTGCATACCTGGACTTCTGCTGGAAGAAGACTTCTCACCCCTATCATACTTGAGTCTCAGCCTGTTATTCTGGAAGCTCGCGATCACTGGCTGCTGTGCATTACAGCTGTCGGCCTTGCCCATGTTTGGGACATGAAAACCCAATCTGCTCCCAATCCTCCGGTGTCACTTGGACCAATTCTGGATATTGCCACAACATCGCTTAACCAACACAGCGCGACGCCTGGCCCTGGTATTACTTCTGCCCATCTGAACAGTACCGGCCACATCATTGTGACACTGACCAATGGTGATGGCTACTGCTATGCTCGCGAGATGTATACATGGCAACGTCTAAGTGAAGCTTGGTGGGCTGTGGGCTCACAGTATTGGAACTCTAACGATTCTTCTATTTCTGCTTTGCAATCTACAGCTGTTGGTCCGGATTCTAAGGACAGACAAGATAAGAAGTCTTCCAAAGCCACTGTGTCGTCAGGCATCATACCTTTCCTCGAGCGACATACAACGAACGAATTTTTGTTGAAAGGTAGATCATATTCCTTACAGCGCATTATTAAGATGGTTGTACAGCGGAAGGAGTCCGAAAATCTTGAAAGCAGTGTCAGTATTGCCCATTTGGAAACAAGAATTGCTGGTGCTCTGCAACTTGAGGCACGGGAAGAATTTCGACTATATCTCTTCATGTATGCGAAGCGCTTGGGCGCCGAGGGGGCAAGGGTCAAGGTTGAAGAGCTCCTCAACAGTCTTCTTGGTGGCATACTCGAAGACAGCGAAGAAGATGAGGACGAAGACGGCCATGGGTGGTTCAGCAAAGAAGGTGACATCTGTGGATGGGATCGAAAAGAGCTGCTCACAGGTGTAGTTATGATTCTTGGTAAGTTGTTGTTATTGATGTCACTATGGCAAAAGTTGTGCAAACTAACAGCAAACAGGAAAATACCGCGAGCTTCAGCGATTGACGCTTCAATACGCAAGAATTCTCGACATAAGTTTAGAGGATGGCTCAGTGGACGTTGAGCAAATGGATGTGGAGGCTTAAACAAAAGGCATAGTTTTAAGGTTGTATCATTATCGTAATACTTATCGTTCCTATGCGGTGACAGGGGCGAGGAAGGCGGGCACCCTTTTTTTATTTAACAGGCAAATATGGCGTTGAGGCTTATCTACCAGGGATCTGATGGTCCAGCGGTGCGAACTTGGGGTACAGGCAGGCGATAGACTACTGTTGGTGCTCGTTGATACGAAACGCCTGGTTAATGAGGGCATGCAAACACAATCATGCAGTACCATCCTGAGAGTGTATTGATTGGTGAGGTTCATGACAAATGGTTAATGTGGGTGAGCAAACTGATTCTCGACACACCGTTATCTTTCATCGTTCCCTCCGTAACACAACCGACTGAGATTGCTGCGGCTCGTGATCACATGCCATGTTTGGTGAAGAGTGGCGTCGAGTGGAGGTGAGGAAACAAGATGATGTTATCGTGAGTGGGCAAATGCGTGCATCGCCAACACCGGTCTGTTGTTGTTCCTGGGCTTCTCCGGTCCGGATCTTTTCTTCCGGTCACTCCAGAGCCTCTGGGCAACTACTTCTCTTCTTATCAAGCTGGTATTTAGTGTGTCGATGAGGTAAGATACTGCACCTGCTCGCAGCTGCCACGTCCATGTCCGCCTCCACATTGAATCACCTGCCAACCTGCATCTCCTTGGTTCTTCTCGCCTGAGGATACAATAACCGCAAGGTGGAGGATTATTAGTAGGTACCAATCCCCCTCAGTTTGTCTTCTCTCTTCTCTTACTTCATTCTTCTTATTCTTCATCCTTTGATTCGTAATTCTACTTCGAACCTGGAATCGAAAGCAATCACAAGCACAAGCACAATCTCTTCTCTTCAGCACGTCTAGAACGTTTCTGTGCTCAGCACCTAAGGTGCCTTTACACTCCTTTCATTCTCATACTCCTTTCTCAAAACCTCTTCCTCACCACCCTGCACTTCATCTACCTAAGGTACTCAATAGCCTTCATCTTTACGGCCTTTAACCCTTCCGGTCCTTTCTTCGTTCAAGGCATTTGTCAATTCTTCCCCTGAACGTTGAACCTTATCTCCACCTTCATTATGGCAAAAGCCCTTCGCTTCACTCCTTTGTGGGCAGGGGCCCTTACCCTTCTTCACTTCACCCTGTTTGTGTGTGGCTCAGCCTTGCCCTCGTCTGCTGATGCCCCTCTCAAAGCAGCCTTGGTTACCCTCGTCCAGGAAGATGATATCAGTGCTATACTCTACAGTATTCAACAGATTGAGGACAAGTTCAACAACCGCCACTTGTACGACTGGGTTTTCTTTAGCGTCCAGGATCTTCCAGAGAGGTTCAAGGAGCTCACTTCCAACGCTACCAATGCTACTTGTTTCTTCGAGGTTATTCCTGAGGAGAACTGGAACATGCCTGGTTGGACTGATCACTCCCAACTTCCGGACTCTCACGGAATCGACTCTGACGGCAACCCAAATACCTTTAAACCCATCGCCGACATCCGCCAGATGAAGCGATGGAGCTCGGCTCCCTTTGCTAACGAGCGACGTCTCCGCAACTATGAATGGTTCTGGAGAGTAGAGCCAGGCGTAAGTGGTTCCCGAAGCAACCACAGTGATGCATCGAAAATTGATCAGGAGCTGACACAAGCAGGCTTCTTTGAGCCAAGACATTCCTTTCGATGTCTTCCGTTACATGCGAGACAACGGTATTGCTTATGGATTCAACCGAGCTGTCCTTGGCCAAGCCAACTTGTATCATCTCTCTCGCGTCAAGTCTTTCATTGACAAGCACCCAGAGCTCCTTCATGAAGAGGCTGATATCACGTGGCTTATTGAAAACGGCGCAGGTCTCGCTATTCAGTCAAGCTCATCGGATGACAGCTATGAAGGATCGGTAGACGAGGGCAGTGACAAACTGAGGTCGCGGATCATTTAGGAGAGCCGCCCTGGTGGTCAACGCAGCTCGGACACTAATAGGTCACAGGATGAGACGGCTCACGACAGAAATACCAAGAATGAAGGGAAGGGAGCATCTTGGATTGGTGGGTCCTTTGCGACTTGGCTAAGTGAAGTTTACGGCAGCAGTCTTTATCCAACGTTTGACATTGGATCCCTAGCTTTCTTCCGCAGCCCTCATCACGCTGCTTTCTTCCACCACCTCGACAGCGCGGGCGACTTTCAGTATCGCCGGATCGACGACGTCCCGGTGCACAGCTTGAGCGCGAGTATGTTCCTGCCTCGGGAGAGTGTCTGGAATTTTGGCACTAAGAATATGCAACTTCGCACCCAACTTACTATCCAGCCAACCGGAGTTGGAGCTATTCCAGATGGTGATCAACGCATCGTGGACTATGAAATCACTGACTCAGGCAACAGTGTCAAGCACAAGAGTGATGCTGAAGAGGAAAAGAAATCGTTTCACGAAAATTGGGAGTCAATGACACCGGACGTGAGCGAACAGTCCGAGAACCCGCACTTGATATCAGGCAATACGTGGATGGGGAAGGACGTGGCGGATGAGGCTGAAGGATGTAGTTTTTTTTGGTTCTGGGGCCAGTTTATAGTTGGATTTTCGGGATTTGCAGGATATGGGTGGGAAACAGATTTTAGTTGTTTGCAAGATGATTGAAGGGACAACTTAGGATCAGGGTACGACATGTTCAGACAATTGGGCTCACCGCCTCGCGGGTCGAGGCAGCACAAAGAGAAGACGAGGTTTGCTTTTCAGATGAGATTGTTTGTACGTGAGTGGGAAGCCACACCATCAGAGCGGTGAATGTAAATGTTGTATAATGTATTACGTGGGCGCCTTTCGTCACAGCTGAGACAGAGGAAGATGTTTTGGCTGGACCCAAGAAAAAGGCGCCTGCGTCGGGCGGCGGCAGATGTCACACACATGGGTACAGTCGTACAGCGTCTGAGGCGCGTTTTTGACGTGAAAAATCATGGATGGATGGATGTCTTCCTACGTGGCTGGTGGTGCTGCATATATATCTGGAAGACGCACGATGTACGTCACTAAACAGTGCAGAAGCAGGCAAGTTTGGTCAGATAAATGACGCCATTAAAGAGTACAGCATGTGTGAAGCTGGGGATTGTCGACGTCGAAACATATCATATTAGTGAAGGATATAATTCCCAGGAAGCAAATGACGTACGAAACAAAACATAGCAGGTTGGGTTTTTTGTGCTTGGACGTGTTTGATGAGAAGAGCTGCGGAGTCTGTGGGGTTTGAATGACGATCGGCGCCGGTGGGATCGGAGCCGGGGAGGGGAACGACGAATTTAGTTCGAAATCCGAAGTGAGATTGATTTGGCTTGGAGATTTATGTTGAAATTGGAAGGTGATTGACCACATCGTATTTGAGCATATAGCCTCCTTTAGTCTGTACTAGAAATTGAGTAGCTTATTACAACCTCGGCCTTTTCATTCTCTGATCATGCTAAGAAGTGAACAGGCATGCGCCTTGTTCTTCCACCGCCTCTGGATAGATTTATCGCTTGCTATGAAGTGAAGACAAGAGACAGACGATTTGTGCATTTTACACTCAGTCTCAGACAAGATTTTCGGTTAAATCAACCGGTATCCGCCTGTTGCAAAGCTTTTTTCTCTTGGTTCCTGGCATGAATAAAAAGGCACGGGTTGCTTCCTAGTGGGCAGGGATAATAAAGGGGCGGGGGCAACTTAAACAGGGGTTATTAGAGTTAATGACTGCAACGTTGAAAATTATAAAGGTTTATTAACGATTTATGGAAAATTAAGTAATTATTGCTCTTATTGCTAAGTAAAATGCATTGAAAACTCAACCAATCCCATCTCTTAAACATGAAGTTCTCATTCCCTGCCCTGCTGAAAACACTTCCAAAGATGCACCTGCCCCTGATTCCTGCTCTGTCAGATCCTCGCCCACCCATACAGAGCTTGACCAGTGGGGAGGAAGATGCACCAACTGCCACAAGGCTTCCTGCCTTACCTGGCTGGGCATAGGTCTAGGTCCTATTTTTATGACAAAAACCAACAGGAAGTAAGGCAAGGGGTTCACGGTTCACAGTTCCTTCCATTGTAGGCTGGACGGCTGTAGTGCTTCCTTCCTTTGCACTACCCCAGGGTCACTGTATCTTTTCTGCCTACCTGCCTTATCCTATTCTGTAAAGAACGGAGACTTCCTTTCTTTTTTTTTTGAAGGTGCTCCCCGCCTCTTTCCTCCCCTTTTGTCCTTCTCTTTTATTTCTCCCATATGTAGAAACTCTTTACGAATATTCTCTGGCACTTCGAGAAGTACGAATAGCGAGCACGGATATCCGACGTCGACTGGCAGTGACGATATTGCCCAAGGCATTGGCTCCCGAGCCTTGGCAGTGCACGATTGCGATCGCGGAGGGGCCCTTGGATCTGCAACAGGAACATTTACAATATTGACACGCGATCCGAATACTCGATATTACACCATTCTACGTCAACAAACGAAAAGAACCCTGAAAAATCAGTGGACGTGGTTGACTGGCGCCCAAGCCATCGTAAAGAATTCGATTTTCTCCCATTGTCGCATCGTCTTCCCAGCCAGTGTCGCAAAGCCCCCATCGCGGTTTCAGAGCGCATTGCCCTCTTACTACTGGCCAATTTCTCTTCATATCACACTCCTTTTACATCACATCGACACATTCAGCTCTCCTTTCGACTTTACAATGGCGATACTGGAGGCTTTCCCCAAGGCGCCGCCTGCTAGCCAGGGTGGCTTCCTAGGTCTGAGCAAGAAGCAGTGGGCTTTGACAACGGTACGAACTTCACACCTGGTTTCTTGCTATGCTGTTTGGTAATGCATAAATTCCCTGATGCTGGTACTGACGTGCTATTCCAGTTGACCTTTCAAAACTCAGCCCTTATCTTGGTAAGTTTTTGTCGCAACGCATCATCCTAGGCTCAGCTAACATTGCCTTTAGATCATGCACTACTCTCGCGTTATGCCTCCGAGTGGCGATCACCGCTACTTTACTTCGACCGCCGTCTTTCTGAACGAGATCATCAAGCTCGCCGTTTCACTATCCTTGGCCATCTACGATACCTCAAAGACCTTGGCTCCTACGACACCCGCAACAGTCCTTTTCGAGCAAATCTATAACTCTGTCTTTGCAGGTGATGGGTGGAAACTTGCATTGACGGCTGCTTTCTATACCTTGCAGAATATGCTGCAGTATGTCGCTGTGGGTAACTTGGATGCGGTGCACTTTCAAGTGCTGTATCAGCTCAAGGTATGTCTCACCAAGTCATATTCGTCTTGGTAAAGTAAGCCCTTTTAGAGTACAATCTGACTTTCTTTCAAAAGATTCTCATTACTGCATTGTTCAGTGTTGTACTGCTGCGACGGCACTTGGGACCCAAGCGCTGGCTTGCCCTCATCATTTTGACGCTGGGCGTATGTGTTGTGTCACTCCCTCAAGCCGGCTCATCTTCAAGCTCATCCAGCATTCCTCTCCGCCACATGACGGACCATTTCTTCCCTCGCTCGCTCCATGAGCTTGGACACGTACCCACGGACAACAGCCAGGCTGGACATCTAGCTAAGCGATCTGCTACCTATCAAGGCATTGACCATGATTTGCCGCCTCTGGATCCTCTTATGAATTACTCGGTTGGCTTGGTCTCTGTTCTTATCGCTGCTACGGTATCCGGCTTGACGGGTGTCTACTTCGAAAAGTTACTCAAAGAGAGTCCCACTCAAGCCAGTGTTTGGATCCGAAACGTTCAGCTAAGCTTTTACTCCATCTTTGCTGCCGGCCTTGGTGGTGTAATTTGGCAGGACGGTGAGGGAATCAGCGAGCACGGCTTTTTCGAGGGCTACAATTGGGTTGTGTGGAGTGCCGTTGTGCTCCAAGCTGCCGGTGGCATGTTGGCGAGCGTTGTAATTCGGGATACGGATAATATTGTCAAGAACTTTGCGACGAGCATCAGTATTGTCATCAGCTTCTTGATCAGCATTATGTTGTTCCAGTTCGAGGTGTCGGCAACAGTAAGTTCCCTTATCGTAACCATAACGCATGGATATTAACACAGCCTGCAGTTTGTCATTGGCACATTCCTGGTTCTCCTCTCTACTTGGATCTACAATGGTTCAGATAGGGCTATCCGTCGTCCTCCACCAATCCAGATCCATAGCTTCGAGAAGCCGGCTATTGAGCCTTTCCAAACCCCTCGTAATTTGGCGAACCGACTGACTGTCAATCCCATGGATAGCCCTATGGGTTTGACCACAAGTCGACCAAGCACACCACTACTGCCCAGAACGCCAAGTCGATCCAACTTTAAGAGAGACGATTGATCTTTTCGATATATATATCGATCAAAACACCACCTTGTACTCGAATACAAAAAGTCGTATTCGGGATTTCATCATTATGAAGTCAAACGAAGACATGAATCACGCATCCTTGCAGTAACATTATATATAGCCAGGATCTCATTGGTACATTTCTTGGATAGATAGAACAGCTTGCATAGCCGGTCCGCAGTGGTTATCACTTTCTGCGCACCCCGGTAGGTATGGTTGGCGATAAGAAAAACACCCACTTCTGAGGAGGTGCGGTATGACAGTATACCCCTGTTTATAGAAACGTGAATCTTAGATCAAGACTAGAAAGGACGGGAACGGTGTTTCCCAAAAATCACAGCTTCCAAGTTGAAAATATGGTGGAGAGGCTTGGACAAGAATACAAGTCCATTATCGCTGTTTACTTGCTTTACTGAATAGTCAATCCTCTTGATGTGACCTGACGGGAACCAGTTTTGTTCCTCAGATATCACTCCTATATACACCCTCCATTACGCTTTGATGGCCTCAGCTTTTAAGGATATATGGCGCGTCTTCCAAAGAAGATCAAACGCAAACTTTTTGCACTAGTCTAGATTGTAGAAACGAGCTTCGTTTACATGATGACTTCGTTGGTGACATCCTGTAACTCTGTTAGCGGGTAGCTCATCAAATAATTTGAGTTGGGAACTTACCCTCTTCAACTCCTTGTAGGGCAAGCAGACACAGTTCTGCACGCGGACCTCGTCGCCGACACCGCAGTCCTTGCCAAGGATGGTAATGCTCTGGACCTTGACACCATTCTTGATGATGCTGGTCGAGTGGCTGCCAACAGGGGTAGGGGTACCCTCAACTCGAGCCCAGGCGCCAACGCGGCTACCCCAGCCAATGATGGAATAGAGAACGCAAGCGTCGTGCTTGATCTCGCAGTCCTCGAGCACGATACTCTCCTTGACACGGGCGCCAGCGCCAATGTGAGCACGGGGGCCAATGCTCACATTGGGGCCGAGCTTAGCAGTGGGGTGCACTTCGGCTGTAGGGTGAATGAAGACAGGAGGGACGATGTTTGCGCTAGGAGTGGCAAGCTCTTCGCTGTGGTCGGATTGCGCAGCCTTTTGGAGGTAGAGAGCGTTGGCAGGTACAGCAGAGCCAGCAGTCTTGATCTGGCGCCAGAAGTCCTTGGTCTCGTAAACGTAGAACTGCTTGTTGTCGGCCATGTCAGAGAGGATATCCTGCTCCAGGCGAATAACCTCGCTCTTCTTCTCTTCGTCATCATCATCGTCGTCAGGAAGGACGAAGCTGTTTTCGAGGTTATCGGAAGAGGGGTAGGAGACAAGACGAGAGGGTCGGTCGAGGCGGCGCTTGATGGCGGAACGGATAGAGGGGAAGATTGCCTCGGTGGAGAAAAGGTAGACACCGCAGTTGATCAGGTTGCTGATTCGCGACTCGGGCTTCTCGACGTAATGCAGAACACGGCGGGTGTGAGAATCGGAGACAATGCAACCGAAGTTTGTCGCGGCCTCATCGCTCACACGTGTTCCGAGGATGACAGCCTCAGCATCCTTATCGTTGAAAAGCTTAAGCATCTCGTCAAGAGGGAAAGAACAGCAAACATCGGCGTTGAGAACAAAGAGACGCTCGGGGCGACCCTTGAGGATAGCATCTCGGAAGTGGTAGAGACCGCCAGCGGTTCCAAGAGCCTCATACTCGCGGAGGTACTTGATAGTGATGGCGGGGAACTCCTTGGCGGAGTCCTTGATGAAGTCGCGGAAGACAGATTCGTCGTAGTAGCCGATGATGTAGACCTCCTGGATCTGCTTGTTGGGGACGCGAGCGATGGAGGAGAGACAGTGCCAGATGATGGGGTGGCCAGCGACTTCGAATAGAGGCTTAGGCACGTCGAGGGAGAGGGGGCGGAAACGAGTGCCGCGAGAAGGACCACCGACCTAGAACATATACTCTGTTAGAACAGCAAGTTTATAGAGGGGTGGGGAGGGTGAAGCTATACCAGGATGACGGCCTTTGTGGCGCCCTGGTCCTTGGTGCGATGGGCCATGGGGACGTGGAGGGACATGATTGCTGTGGTGTGATGAAGGGTGGGAATTGGAGGGAAGAGAGGGAGAAGAAGCTCGTAGGGGGAGGTGAAATTGAGCTTGATCTTTTGTTTTGCTGGGGGGAGTGAGTGGAGGGGACACTTTGGATTGAAGGCGGTGACCGAAAAGGGAAACTGTTGATGGGCGGGAACGGTGAGGTTAGGTGGGGGTGGGTAATGCACGTGGGAATAGGGGTTCAGCTGAAGGAGGGGCTTACCCTGTATTGAATACTAGAGATGAGAAACGACTTTAGCTGGACGGAGGCTTAAGATATAGTTTGGTGACTTTTGGCAATTCAGCTTGGTGTCGTTTACTCGATTATTTCAGAAACCGAAGTGTACGCGATTGCAAGTGCAATCAAAAGGTTATCCATCTGATCAGATCGTTGCAACCCAAATAAGCGATGTTGGATGTAACCAGACGAGAAAGTCGGAATCATTGACATTCAGCAACCAGACCTCTCAATTGTGTCTAAATGCCCGAAAAGGGTGCTTTTAGCTCCAGGGTTATTACTTTGAGTGTTGTTGGTATGCTGTTGATTCGTCGAAGTCGGTGAAATGAAACACCTTGTCCAACTGCATGAGCCACTGCTCTTTATGGGGGATTTTTATAATATGTACCTTGGGTAGGTATCGTAGAAACCAATTTACGACTTGAGATGTTAATCACCACCAGCAAGCACGCGTTTTCGGTTCAATTTTCGTATCAGGCAGTTCCACTGAAACCAATTATTGTGAGATGTTTCCATCAACGTAGAGATACATTGGCTAGGACGTTCAAGATTCAAAGTTATTGAAATCATGCAAATGGATAGCGCTTTGCCTCGGAGACAAAGAGGAGAATCAAATAGAACGGTAGCTGATCAGGAAAACAAGATGCTAGAAGGAGGAATGGAATTGCAAAGTAATAGATATTTCACTTATAGTGATGCTATAGAAGCGAGCCGATTGGTTGCTCAAGTGTTGGATATTGAACCCAGGCCTGACATGATTTCGCATATCATAGACAGACTTTGCCGCGGTAATTCTCGGGTAAAGATGCCCCCAGGAGAATTGATGCGGTTGCAATGTATGCAAATGTTGCTTCTTGTAGGGTGTTTGTAACCTGAGTAATTGAAGGAGTTGCGTGATGTCTGCAGGTTGCCAAGAAGCGGGAATGGATACGAACCGTTCCGTTCCTTGTTCTTGACTGTGTGGAATCTGTAGCCCCTCGACAAGCAGTATTTATATCTCTAACTTGGCTAGTTACTACTGGGTCGATAGTATAAAAAGCCCAATCGATAATGTTCTTCTCAACTTTTTCAATCGTGTCAATCTGTGCATCGTGAGCCACCATTTTAAACCTCATCTTGAGATCTTCAAACCGGGTGGGTCGAGCTTTAGCTGCCGAAGATAGACCCCTGCTAGAGAGTGGATAGTGATGGATCAGAATAGAAATGGACCCATTCTTAACCTCTTCTGAACTGTATGAATATAATAAATGTTGAAGACATATGACTTTGAGAATGCGAAAACAGCCATCACACAATAGGGTGGCTGAGGCGGTGAACAGGTCAGTTGAGACAACATGCAAAGCCCCTCCATCAATAAACCAATGCAACACTCATCAGCCGATTCCAAGCCTCCATCTCCGCACTTGCCCGCCATCTCAAGACACAACGGCTGCCTTCATCCAGTCAAAAGCCAAAGACGCCTAAGTCAGGGGTACCCATCCCTGGAGATGCTACCTACCGGACTGCCGTCTGGGGAAAATCCGGGGTTCTTTTGTGTACTCGACAAGTCCCTCGCCTGTACTGTGGCGGCTCGCAGCACGGCTTACATGCCCCCAAACAGCTTCTCCAAATACCATAATGTGACTTTGCTAAAGTCCTGGATAATATCAGGCATGCGCGCCTCGTCACTCATCAACGACGGCAAGAAATTCCCCGCAAGTAACGGTTCACCTCCTCCTCTTTTAAGAGAGACGAGTTCCCGACGCGAGTGGAGGCGTTTTCCTCCTTGATACTTACCTTAGCTCCGTTCTCAACACCTCCTTCAGATCTGCGGATTCATTACCGACTATCAATCCTGTCAATTGCCGATTATATTCATTGACTGTCAAAATGTCTCCTCTCGTCGCTCGTGTCGCTCGCTCTGCTGTCGTCCTTCGACCTCTCCCTGCAGCCCAACGAGGACTCCGCACTTCGAGCATCCTCCGTGATTCCGAGCCTTACCAGGCGAAGCCGCCCAAACAAAACCAGAACCAGTATGGATACACGAATTGAGATAAGGATGAGCGGGACTAATAATTTATTCTCAGTAACAAAATTCTCGTCGCTGGTGCTCTCGCTATTGGCGGTGGGTTCTGGTGGTTCTACCGAGGGGGTAAGCCCGTCCTCGACGCGTCTGGGGAACCCAAGGCACCTACCAAGTAAATACGATAAATATTACGAGAATAGTCTGAAAGGTCAACTGCGAAAACGACACAGGTGAAAAGATATGATGGCAACGGCGATGGCAATAAGGGCATGTGAACAGGGAGGGAGGGAGGGACCTGGCATTTCCTTTCTGGGCAGAGAGTGAAAGCCTGCAATATTACACCTTGAATGGTGGAATGTCTTATTGGTGATTACCTTCAACCAACATTAAGCATAATATCACCTTTATTTGCGCCATGCACATATAAATCTCGCTCATTACTGCTTCGCATTACTTTATTTGAACCTACACTTCTGAGCATTCGTCCCGCGACTTTAATGATCCTAGCATTGCACATAAAATGCATCCAAATAACCCACTTGGCAATACTACCATACCAGGCTTCTAGTCCATCTATATGTGAGAGCGAGAGACAATTGATGGCCAAGTTACCAATTGGAAGGACGAGCTCTGTCACATGCAAAAATGGATCGTCGTGGAGGTGAGGAAGGGCCACCTCACTAAAGCTCTTGCTTAAACTTTACCTCCCTTTGGATAATGCGCCCAAAAAGGAAAATTTCACCTCAACACCAAGCAAGTATCACATAGAGTCGCATACACAACATTGAAGACACTCGAACACATAACAAAAAGAAGGACCAGCAAAAGATAATCTCGCTTGCCCCGTACTGGAATCGAACCAGTGATCTACTAGTGATACGCTTTACCACTGGAGCCAACGGGGCTTGTCTAGCGACATGCACAAGCTCGGAGGCTTGCTTTGATGATCCTCTCGCATTTACGACAGTATAAGACAGATCATAAATTAGGACATTGAATTTCTCTGTTTTTTAATATCTGTCTATCTACCTAGGTATAAAAAACAAAAATATTCTTCGAACCACTCCTATGCTTCCCTTCTAGGAACTTGACTTTCCTTCTTCGTGGTGGACGTATTCCCAGTCTTCAGATTGAGCTGGAGAATCTGAGGACTTCGCCGCATTTTCCTCCAATGCTTGTCCTACTGGCACCCTTCCTGTGGAGCTGGAAGCAGGACCGCTGTTGAAGGCTCGTTGGTGTTGACGAGACATAACGGTAGCATTTAGCCGCCTAATTAAAGCATCAAAAGCTTCCTGGCGGCTAACGTCGTTTGCGCCGTTCGTGGTGGAATCCGTATAGGACGGCGGCGCGTTTCCTACCGAGGGATTGCGTGAAGGGTGAGGAGCTGTTGTTTGAGGACCCTGTTGACCAGTTTTAGAGGTGGGTTGTTGAGTAGTTGTCATTGAGTGGGTGTAATCGCTTCTGGGAGGGAGGAGAAGAAAGGCAGGAGTTGGGGTATGCCTTTCAGGAGCAGTCTCCATGGCACGCTTCTCACGTTCATAGGGACTCTCCCGGGTTGTCTCCAGGTAAGGGGAAGTTTGGCGAAGGACAGGGCTTGGAGGAGCAGAGGCTGGAAGTTCTTGAGGCACTGAACTCTCATCCTTGGTTTTCTGCTCGGTTGAAAGTTCAAGGTCTATGAGAGCACGTATGTATTGGACTTGCGCCTTCACGGTATGGTACATTGGGCATAGGCTGCCAAAAGTACCGAGTGTGAAAAGTAGAATGCGGATGGTGGCAATGATTGAGCTGAAGACGTAGGGCTCTGCCCATTCCAAATCCGCCAAATATGCTTGGTAAGTCAGAACACTTGCTAGTGTGCAGGCTGTGTGGGCGAAGCCGAACTGAAGGAGCAGCATCCAGCTCGAAAAGATGACGGCACGAGTTCGATTCGTTTCACTGCGCTGAATCCATGCCAGCGGCTTGAACTTGGTGGAGGAACAGTCAGACCCCTGGTTCTTGGCATCGCCGTTCGACTTCGGGTTGAGCTGCTTTCTGATCATGAAGTAGTTGAGAAGAATGAACAAGAAGATGAACAAGGAATGCCTGGAGATTGACACCTCGACCATATCGGGGGTTACCGCCTCAACGGCCCCAAGATCTTGCAGCTTTGCCAGCAGGTTTGGACATGGCACGTCCTTTTGTATAAAGAAGACATTATTGACAACACCGTTGTTATCATAGGTCTTCCAGCATAGCTTGGAGCCCTTTATTTTCATGAAGCTCATGTTGAGATCAAAGATGAGAAAATATGTGGCTTCTTCTGGGACTGGAAGGAGAGAAATGCTCTTGAAGAATAAAAGAGGTAGAAGTGTATAAAGGTCGAAGGTGGGATGCAATGGCCCTTAAATACCTATTAAGCTTTTCGTTCATGTAACTTTGAAAATTTCCCACACAAAAGTTCTGTCTTATAAGCTACGATATTGCTGTTTATTGAGGCTTCCCGAAAGTTACTTGCATATATATGAAAGCTAACTCCGTGAAATGCACGCAGTCCAGTTCAAAGTGAACATAAAATTATGGACTGACAGTTCCTCAAGAACCACAGGTACACTCAGTCACAGAAGTAATTTATCTATAGTGCATCGTCATCGAAGTTTGATCGAAGTTGACCAACACCAGATGAAGAACACATAATGCTAATTATTTCAAGATGTACAAATAAGCTTCGTGGGCTTTGTATAGGTCTTCGGTTTTCAAAGACTTTAAGGAAAGTAGATAAAGTCTCATCACGAGATTATACAAAATCAAAAAAGGGTTGCTAGCCTCATGCATGAAACATTTTTCATCAGACTAACTCTAGCATGGTCTCGTCATGTAATTATCAAAAGAAACTAGAGTTAATATCTTATACAAACCGCGTGATTTGGAAGTTTTTTCTACCACAAAGACAGATGTATGAGGAGCCACGCGATTCATTGCAAGCCAAAAGTGGCAAAATGCTATAGATACAGTTATGCAATCAAAAATTTATCTCGGATAGCTAGTTGTCAAAAGGAGCATGGCTCATAACAAAGTCATCGTGGAAGCCTAACAGAATATACTACATGGGATCAAAGAGTTTAATAAGTCTGAGCAACGTTATCAGCTCACTACCCTCACATGCCACCCCAACTGCCGGCACCCGCACCCATTTGATCCATCGCAGGCCTACTCAAAATCCTTAAAGTCTCATCCCAGTTCCGCCAATCGATATCATCAACTTCGCCGGGATCCATGTTTAGGTCGAGACCAGGATTGGGCCCAGCTCTGTTTTGGAAGACCTCATCGATATCACTGAGAGCACCCGGATCTTGCGTGTGCTGAAACATATCTGAATCTGGCCATGGTGATAGGCGAGTACCTCCAAGTGTTTGAGGATCGTTGTCGTTCCTATGTGTAGATGCAGTCCCTGATATGGCGGGCGATGCAATGCTTGAGAGACTTCCAAGGCTACTATCTCCTGGGAAAAGACCACCCATGTCCTGCGCTCCAGAATCAACCGTGTCGTAGTACATAGCAATGTTTGGATTGGCAGAGTGAACGTTTTGCCAGGTATTGGGGTCAAAAACACTCATTTGGTCGAGTGGCTGTTGGGGCTGTTGCTGGGATTGCGAAAGGGACGCAGGTTGATCTGCGCTGGGTAAAATGCTCTGGTACTCGGTATCATCGGAGAAGTCTCCCGGCCGAAATATCTTTCGCCATCGGGCTCGGAGTTCTGACATCCGGGTCTCCATTCCGGGCGCAGGACCAATACGTTCCAGTACAGGTTTGATTCTCTCCTCACGATCGAGACGTCTGGCCGCCTCGGGATCAGCGCGCAACCGAACAAGTTCCGATTCACGGTGTCGTTTGGCCTTTGTAAAAAGCCTTTTAATAGGCATCCATGCAGCCGTATGATTTGTGTTGTTACTGCCATCGATTGGGTGATCATAGTCGAGAATTTGGGCAGCTTCCCATGCTCGCTCCGAGGTGACACCCCAGGGCCGTTTCGAGAGTTCCAGCAGCATGCATGCGATTGCGTGCCATTGACGGTAGGATTTGAATAGCCAACGCCATTGCCTGCATCTGGGGTCAATATTGAGAATGTGGCTGTACTCGACGATCTCAATACAAGACTGCCACAACCGGCTTCGGATCTCGTATGATACCTCCGGGCCCGTCCCAGGGAAGAGCACAGGCTGATATATGATGAGGCCAACCTTTGCCATCATGATTCTAGAAATGAGAGAAGCAACCCAGGAAATAGGATCATCTTCCCTGATAAGATGTTTCAGGAACTTATCCTCCATGCGTTCGTAGACTTCAACGAGCATGCGCTCGCGCTCTTCGAGGCTTTTTTCGACCTCTTTAGGATCAACAGGACGCATTTGCGCTATGGCCGCGAATAAACCTCGAGATAGGGCGGTGATCTCGTATCGCGAGAGGCAAATGGCGGAGTCAGTGCGGCCCTGACGAGGAGTTGGTGTCTCGGTAAACGATGGGTCAATATCGGCGTCGTTTATGTTTGATGGGAGTTGAGTGTCAAAGGTCTTGTCACCTATGATCAGATCAGACCCCATCTCCTCAGCAGAACGGACGTCAAGAGACACAATGGCCCACCAGAGACGACGGCGCATCTCAACCTCAAACGGTGAGAGGCCAAGCTGCTGACCATCGCGGTAGAGACCAAGGGCTTGAGCCATTCGGACACAGAGACTCGTAAGCGTCCAAGCGAATTTGCTATCATCGTGACATTTGACTACGGTGAGATAGATAACGAATGCTTGCAGCATAGCCATGTTGGTGGTGTTGAGAAGATTAGACTTGGCTAGAGCTTGTTCAAGAGCGAAACGAAATTGAGAAATGAAGTGAGATTGAGACGCGCCGAGATTTGCTTCGACCTACAATGTGTGAGACGGCGTCCATATCTTGTGTAAGTGAGGTCTCACCTCTTGTTTCTCCATCGAAGTTACAGCTGAATAATAAATGGCAAACACAAGCGCTTCATCTCCAGGACGCAGATCATGCTCTCCGCGCCTCACTTGAGTCATGAGTCTGCTCATGGTGGGGATGTGCAACACCTTGACAGGAGGTTCAATATTCTCGAGATAGATCTGCCAAAGGAAAGAGCCTTGCGTGGGCAACGGATGAAGGCCTGTAAGATCAACATCGGCAGAGCTGTAGCCAAAAAGGAAGCTGTGGTGATCATGCGCAATACCCAAGTTCTGTGGAGGGGACTGCTCAGGAGTCGTATCCTCATCAAACTCGGCTTCTTCTTCGTTCATAGTCTCCATCTCGTTGCGAATTTCAGCGAGCTGTCCATGTCAGATGATGCTCAAGATTGCCAAGGAGATCGTACCTCATCGCTGAGCTTCACGAAGAAGCCACTATTGACGTATCGCGGCGTGGAATCTCCATCATGGAGTACTAAACGGCCAAGCTGTTTGTTGACCTTTGAGAAATCGGTACTCTCAGACTCTCTCTTGACCTTCTCAGTGGCTGCTTGAACGACATCTTTTGCACTCTTGCTCTTTTCTGAAGCTAGTGGTGATTCTCCATTGCTCACTTCCATGTCATTCTCACTAGCTGTGCCTTGACCACTCATCTCGTGAACAAGCCCCTCGAGCTTCCGTAATCGATCCAAGAGATCGATTTCACGCTCACTCTGCCCAGCGGCAGGACCTGTAGGCGCAAGCCGCGTTTGACGTGGTGCGCGGCCCGGAGCAGGGTAGATGCAATCGCATTGAGCCCGCCGACAGTTGCTGCAGGGCATCGTCTTGTCACATCGAACTCTGCGCTTCCGACAAGTAACGCAACTACGCGGATTTAGCAGAGGAGCGCCTGAAGTCATGAGGGCCACGGGTCGGTCGTGGGGAATTGTTGCGTGGCCTACTTGCCGCCCGGCAGTTGCGGGGTTAGTAGGCCGATGGAGGCTCCCCGGCGAGGCGCCAGAAGATGGCGTCTTGGGCGTGTTTGAAGTCATCACCAATGTTGTTGTTGGGTTGGTAATTACCTTCAGCCTTATGACAAATAATTCAAGGCGGAGGCTCAATCATTAAATACTGGATCATGTAATGACCTGCGACACAAGGCCTGATTGAAAGACGAAACATCCTGGCCTCCGGTCAGCACTAAGAACACTCTGTTGCAACTTATTACAGGGTCTGAGGCCCTACTAGCCTACTCATCTCGTTTGCCACGCCGCTAAGCGAATTCTTCAAGATGGATAGTGACATAGATAAGCTAGATAAGACGGGCGGTTGAAATGGAATTACATTTGTCTCGGCTTGTTGCGTGTGACTTGTGTCAGATCTGACATAGTGGTCCTAGCGTGAATCTATGTTAATTACTAATAGTAGATGCATCGAAGAACCTGGCCGAGCTTATCAGCACTTCACCCCTTACCTTGCAAATACTGTTTTCTCATGATCCTACAGAAGCTTGAGTCTTCGGCGGTAACTTGTTATGGCCGAACGCTTTGCCACTCGTTTTTGACATGCTACTGTTTTCCCTTTCTCTTTCCTCGATGGGGTGGACTTTTAATACAGAATACAGATATCTGTATTGGAGATGCCTTCCATTGTACTAAGCCCATGTCTTTGTCATCAGTTGCCTCCCGTCGCTGCCCATGCTGTAAGAATGGGCCTCCTCTTTTCCAACAATAATGCTCGACTTCTACTTCTTCCATACCTTTTGCTGAGAATTTGAGACTTATCCAGACGCTCCAACATGCCTGATGTTCTTTCTGTAGCTATCAGTGCTTTTTGATTGAGACAAAGAAGGGAACTACCATTTCCTCTCACTTCTTTGTGCCTACTCAAATGGAAGAAAGCCCCAGGGAGAACGCGGTTCATTCAGAAGGTAATGCGGCCAGGCAGCTTTCAGTACTCTCTCTCCAGCTTCTTCTGTTTCCAACATTTGAAGCTCTTGAGATGAGGCATACTTGCTGCATCTATCAAAGGCGGAAACTCAAAAGCGTGGCCATCAAAACACGCCAGATACGGGCCCAGGAACTCTATTTTACTTGGAGAACCCTCTTATGTGATTGATCTGGAAGCGCAACCCAGCCAAAGTCCAGCCTATACGACTGGACACTCAAAAGAGGTCGAGTGTAAAACTCCTGGACGCTCCAATGAACGAATCCTTGACTTGGTTGCGAAAGAATCACAGCGACATGCTATCTCAAGATTTCACGTTTGGATATTAGTAACTACGCATGCAAGAGCTATACTGCACAGCAAGAGAAACGCCAGATGGAATGCATTCTAGTGGAAATTCACCTTGATAGGTCATGTCCCGAACACGGAGTATTACTCAGAACATCATCTAAAGTGATGAAAGCTGCTGGCCTAATACTGCTGATAGACTTCTGTAGTCGAAGAGTTGGTTTTATTGTGTGAGATTCATCAAGGATTTATGTATCAACAGATATGGTTTTGTGGAACTTTGGAAGGCAATGATCAAATAGAGCAATAGTAAATGTCCAGTTTGACATCTTGATGAGGATCAATAAGGAGTTTATATAAGTCTGTTTGGAGATATCCAATACTATTGGGTATTGGAAAGTCTACTGCAACGCAATGATATCCATCTCCATGCTCGCACCAGCAGGAAGTCTCGGGGATTCGCATGCACTTCTAGCGGGCTTGTGTGGAAAATACTCGACGTAGACCTCATTCATGTCCTTCATATCATCCATATTCTGAAAGTAAACCTACAACATCATCAGCAAAAGACTTGAAAATATCAAATGTGCAGCACACCGTTACCCGAACAGCCTTATCAAGACTGGAACCTGCTTCTTCTAGAACAGCCTTTGCGTTCTGACACATCTTGTGCGTCTTCTCAGAAATGGTTCCTTCTATAAGACTAGCCTTTGAGTCGGCAGGGATCTGGCCTGAGAGGAAGACCATGCCGTTGGCTTTGATAGCTTGGGTGTATGGCCCGATAGCTGGCACTTCTGATCAATATTTAGTTCAAAGACAGAGAGAAGATAATACGAACGTGCGACTGCCTTGGAAGAGAATACGTGCTCCATAGCTGCATAAGATCGAATAGAGGCTGAGAATGCGCGACTATATACGTAATTGAAAGTTCTTGGGTCTATGTTGATTTGGGGTATATGCGCTGCTGGTCGTAGGATAGACAGGACCGGAGCAATACAACGGGTAGCCAACATCATGGTGTTAAAAAAAAGGGAAATTCTGTGCTTGCTCTCATAGGAACTCACTTTATTAAATATTTCTCAAGAATAAGGCTCGGAATCCCGCTCCGCACTATACGTACTGATCTACGGAACAGGACTCCGGTGTAAGTCGGAGCTAACTCTGAGGACTATCACAAGCTGTCACATATTTCTGATGATGTATTAATATTGGGTTATCTCGAATCAATGTATGACTACTATAGTATTGAGCATTTAGTTTAGATGTTTGTTGACATATCGTCCATATCCCACATCCACGCATTATCAAGCATATCAGTGTCTGATATATCGAAACCTTCTACATTTAGATCATCAATCACTGAAAGGATTGTGTTAGGGTGCGCGGGATCTCCAACTCCGTTTCTATCTCGTATGTTTGACCACAATGGGTCAGGCGATATACCTAACTGCCCTGGGTGGGTTATAGCATATTCGTCCAGACCAGGAACAAGGCTCACATTGAACATGTTCCCAGTGTCCTGGTGCTGGCGACTGTTGTTCCCTCGTAACTTAGTATGTAGCCCTAGAATTTGAACGAGATCGGACCTGTAGGCTTGCGCTGGAGCTACACGCCGTGATACAAACTCGCCAAGTAGGTTCATAACCTGGGGCAAGTCCCAAAGTAGCTCATTTGCTGGCCGGATGATATCGATTAGGATCAAGGCGAAGGCCGCTGAAAAGAGTGCATCGATATCATATGGCAAAAAGATATCTGGACTTAAGTCAATAACATACAGTTACAGAAGGAGCTGACGAGCTCACCGCACATCATCTGTTGCTTCAGAATTGACATGATCTTAAGAATTTGGACAGCAGACTCGATGCACATCTTCAGCATCGACTCGAATGGCGACGAAGAGTGGCGAGCATCGGGTATCGGAGCATTTGATGCTAGAAGAGGCTTGAGAAGTGAGAAGAGAACAGGCCTAACAGTCAAAATCACACACTGAAACCTAATTAGTTCGGGTTCGAATAGACTTGATGAGAAACATACCTGGTGGAGCAGAAGATGGAGTGTGGCAGACTCGCGGGAAATTGGTTGGCTTGGTTGCTGCACATCTAGCGGCAGATGTTGACGTAGGATAACGTAGGATTCCGCAATACGAGAAAGAATTGACTTCACTTCAAGAAGGAAATTCCGCTGATGATCGTGTACTCCATAGATGGCTGTGAACGTCTAGATGAGCTAACATTCACAAAGCATAGGCCATAAAGCTCACCATCAAGGATCTTGCCGAGATGAGAAGAAAGGATCGCATGGATAGCGAATGCGTTTTGCGACTCATCTCCTGGCTTTATTTCTGGGAACGGAATTGAGATGTCATCGTCTCTCATGACAGACGGACTGCCTAGCATCGCCGCGCACTTCCTGTCGATGCAGTATACTGTCCACCAGAGACGTCTTTGGTACTCGAAGTTTGAGGATCTCAAAGCTTCCGGAAACCTTTTGTTCAGAACTTTGGTGACAGAAATTCGCAGGGCTTGACCAATCTAAGGACCAATTAGTTGGAGGAATACTGAAGCTGCACAAACTAACCGTGACATAGGCCTCCTGTAGGAGATCGGTCGCATGCATGAACAAAGCAGCCAAACAGAGAACCTCAATTGACAACAAAGGATCCTCGTACAGTCTTCTGATATCTGGCATAGCTTCAATGGCAAGTGTGAAGTAGTTCATTCCGGAGGGGCCCATCTCAGAGTGTTCTCTGGACTGTATCGACTTGCCGAATGCTAGTATAAGTAGCATCTGAATGTGCCATAGGCTTGCATCAATCTCCAAATCTTTGTCGCGGTCATCGTAAAATCTCCTCAGTCTTTGAAGAAATATGTCTGCATCAAATATGCAGTAGAGTGAACCGATGTGCACAATCACCGTGTTGGTCAAGTATTCGGCGTAAGAGAGCTTCGGGAATGCGATACTTGACAGATCGAGAGCTATCGGCGGCATTGTTCGTGTATAAGATATGTCCTGTCGTTCCATAGATACGCTCCCAGGATCTGCAATTGGGGATGATTGTTGAAGAAGGTTGCGGACATTGCGACTGAAGCTGAGAGTTGAGCTGTGCCCAAGGTAGGCTAATGCGGTAAGCATGTCAATTTCTTTAAGGTAGAAAACGGCAGACTCACCCGCGTGTCCATAGCGATGGACCTTGATCTGTGGCTCGGAAGTGACAAGGGTATTTGTAAGGGAACTGGACTCCGATCTCTTTTCAAGACTTAGTCAAGGAACAGGAAACATTCGCAATGTGATACATACCGACGGCGTCCTAGTTTCGCCCAAGGGGCTTTGTGGAGGGTTTCTCGATGAATAGCGTGCATTAAGCTGCACTGAACCAGATGAGAGGGCTTCAGTGTTCGAGTCTAGACCTTGGACGGAGCGTGATTGAGCCTCAAGAGACTCGATACGAGCGTGTAATTGGTCGAGGTAACTAAGTCCATCAGTCTTAGCAAGGTTCATCTGCCTGGACCAACCACATACTCTACAGATACTGCTACTTTCTTTTCTTTCTCTTCAAAGACGCAAGTTTCCTTACGTCTAATGCATCTTTCACAAGGATGGCGCCCTGAACAGCGAGTCTTGCTATTGCGACAGGCGATACAGCTACTCAGCGTCAATTAAATTGACAAGGTATGGAAGAAGCTATGAACTGACGCATTGGATACCTTTTCACGCTTGCGAGCTCGGGCTCGAGTCGATCGCACATTAATCTCATTGTCCATTTGTTCGAATTTTGAACAAGGCCATTTGCATTGGATGTTGGAGTGAAGTTCCAGAGGACGGGAATAAGATGGATGATTGAATGTGGGGACGGGACGTTGTGACAGACCCACTACCCGCTTCTAGGGAACTGTTCATCCACTGGAGGCTCTATCGCTTCAAGGCAGGTTACGTACGGATCAAGACGAAGTCAACAAGCAAACCGCCGTAAGACAATGAAATTGTTTGATTGGAGCGCACTGACCAAAATATGTCTAATTGCGGAGAAGGCTTCATTCAACTGCCGCTCAGGGGGAGGAACACTGACGCGCTAACGCGTTATCTCTGGGTTATCGCCTGCAGCCCTGTCCCAACCTCCTTTTTGATCTGCTGTTCCTGGCTGCATCTTATCCACTCCATGCAGCAATAACTGCTGTTAAGACAGGGGACGATAACCGCAGCACCAGCTTCTCAATAGAGACTAATTGGTATGAAGAATGTCGGAAACTTACACTAGATTCTGTTCAATAAACTGTAGAAGATTTTTAGATGCACTCGGAAATGCTGCGCGCTTTCAATTACTCTCAGAACTGTCACGCTCTATCGTAAATTATCGGGGCAGCGTGTTGCCCCAGAGCAACGGTAGTGCCACTACCTAGGTAGAAAGAAGCAAGCATAGGAGCCCAGGCTGCCAACCGCCAATCTGCGAGCTACGTCTTATGAAACTTCAGCTCAACATCTCCTATTCTGTATATCCGCGTCTATGATACTTCATTTTTTCAGTGAATTACGCTGAATCTTTTCTTATTCAATTCTCTTTCACTTATAACTGCTTTTCGATACCCCCCCGTTTTTCTTTCCAGCCAGTTTTGCGTGCTCACGGGCCAACCAGGCTCCAGCTTTGCAGCCTACTCTGTGAAGCAGAAAAACAATAGGCCAATTTCATGAGCTCTAAGGCATCACTCATTCAATTTGTTTGCGGGACGTTGCCACTGCCACTGCCACTGCCACTGCAGCAATAATAATGTCTTCACGCGCCACCCACAGTCTCTCATCCACAAGAATGTCACACTCATCAAGACGCCGCGGGCCTCGTGTCAAACCAGACCCAGAGGATAATACTTCTATGCCAGATTCTGGAACTGTCAACTTCGGCATTCGCACTGCTCCTCCTGCTCCCTCTAGTTACGGTGGCAGTACCAGCTATATTCCGGCCGATCAGGCCTTCTATCATCATAGATCGGATGCCCGTGAGTGCCTCTTTCATCTTCTCTTCCAAACGTATACACTGACAAAATTTCTAAAGCAACACCAAGTGAACGCATCACCGAACCTGAACCTCTTCTGAGGGAACTCAGGATGCGTCCCAACGCAGCCGCTGAGAGCCCAACCAATGTTCCCACGGATGGGAGCTTCTTTCAAACCTCCTTCCAGGACATCGGAAAGAAGCTCAAGGCGTGCAATGACACTCTGGGTGAGCTCCAGCAGCTCGGCGTTGACCACGATGTCCCGCTTCCCGAGCTTGTGCTTGTTGGCGATCAGTCTGCTGGAAAATCTAGTTTGATGTCAGGTCTTGCAAATCTCGACCTACCTCGCAGTGAGGGCACATGTACACGATGCCCGCTCCATATTAGGGTATCACGAAGTCACGATCCCTCTTGCCGTGTATCGCTACGCAAAGCATACTCCTATCAGCCCCCACCTAGTGGCCGCATCTCGGAAGGGGATGTCACTGACAGAGATCCTTTCTTCCCCTGGCGCAAACTACCATCCAGTGCGACACATGAGTTTAAGACGATGATTGACTACAGCGAGATTGAAGATGTTTTGAGATGGGCCCAAATCGCTATTCTCAATGACGACAAGAGTCACGAACTATTTGTCCCTGGCTCAGGTGCCCTGGCTGTCAACATCCCCATCGACAGAGCCGCCGAAGCAGTTGCCGCGAAGTTTTCACCGAATATCGTTGCACTCGAGATCAAAGGCCCAGAACTTCCTGACCTTTCTTTCTACGATATGCCTGGCATTTTCCAGAACCCTGCCGACGCAAGCGACGACTATCTTGTCAGTGTCGTAAGGAATCTGTCCAAGGAGTATATCCAGCACCCGTCTGCTATTATTATGTGTTCTATGCCAATGAACAGCGATGCAGAGAATTCTTCAACTTTTGGTCTTATACGTAGACTGGGCGCTCTTAACAGGACAATCGGCGTTTTGACCAAGGCTGATCTGATTCCGGAGGGTGGAAACCACGAGCAATGGCTTGCTATCATGAGGGGACAAGCTCATATTGCTGGTCTGGGATATTTCATTACTTCCCGGCCACAGGGCAAGGACCTTGATGAGCTCAAGAAATGGGAAGAGCTAGTTTTCGTGGATCATTCTCTCGAGCGATGGCCTGCAACATTTCATGACTTTTCGGAGCGATGCGGCGTGGAAAAGTTGAAGGCTTTCCTGTCGGAAAAGCTTGGGCAAGAATTTGCAAAAAGGTAACTAAGGAGTTGCTATCTCACACGATATCAGGAACAAGGCTAACATTTTTTGACCAGTCTACCCCATATCAAGCAGAAGCTGAGACAGCGCCTCAGTGACATCGTTGAGCAACTCGAAAAGCTACCAGAACTACCTGACAATGTTGAACTCGAGGTCCAGACCAGTGTTATGGAGTTTGGTGAACTGACCCGAACACAACTCAAGCCTTCCGAGTTCTCGAAGCATTTCGTTCCGCTCCCGGATAACTTTCGCGATTGTCTGCTAGACATGAAGCCCAAATTTACCCTCAGAGATAGCAGTGACATTCCTGTTGTTGATATCTCTGATGATGAGTCAGATGCAGGATCTGTGGCGCCGGCCGTCAACCCACATACGCCTAGCAAACGACGGGCGATGGCGCCGCCTATTACGCCATCTAAACGAGTTCGCATGGAGCAAACCCCAGCAGGGACTCCCTCTCGATCGCTACAGCCTGAAGACAGCAGGGCCAGCGTGGGCAACTCCCCTGCTCCCCGTCGGCAACTCTTCCCAGCCCCATTTACTCCCTTTAGTGGAGTTGGGCGAGGTTTCAGGACTCTTCGACAAGTTCGTGATGAGATCAAGTCTAAGACCAGAGCTGGTGTACCTGATATCATCACTGAAGAAGTCTACAACGACATGTGCCGAGAAGCCATTGAACCATGGTCAGGGCCCATGAAAGCATTTCTCGATCATGTTATGAGCCTGTTGGATGATATGCTTGATCAGGCACTGGCCAAGTCTTTTGCAAGCCTCAACAAGCGGTTGATTTTCCGGGAATGCAGGAAAATTCTGACAGAGTATCTCAACGACCGTCGCCGAGAAACAGCGGGAGCACTTGATCTTGTGTACCGCCTCGAAACATACGGCCTGTTCACTGTCAATCAGGAGGCCTTTCGCAGATATCAAAAGGATGAACAGATTCTCTTAACGCGTTATCGCCACCAAATGCGTATGCAGGCCGCAGGGTATGGGGATGGTCGAGCTCCTGTTCCGTGGGAAACTCTTACAGAGGAGAAGCGTATCATCGACGAAAAGCGACGTGAAAACGAGTTGACAAAACTTGGGCCGGACTCCTTCGAGCGGGAGCTGAACGTGGTAGCTTACGTTAGAGGCTACTACCGCCTTGCAGCGCTGAGGTTCGCGGATGCCGTGGCGTTGCACATTACAAATGGCATGATACCGCATATCCAGCGAAATTTGCCCTTCCATCTCGACCGAAAGTTAGGCATTGCTGGAGCCGATGCCAAGAATGTTTACGAGAGACTCATGGAGGAAGATTCCGACACCGCAGCCAGGCGGGGAACACTCAGGGGAGAGCGCGAGAAGTTTGTGCGGGCTCTTGACAGCATCGAGGAACTGGAGCGTGGAGCTGGCAGTAGCACCCTTTCGGAGGAAGAAAATGATGACGATGACATGGTCGATATCCCCCTCATGAGCGGTGCACTTCCCGCCGAGGAGATCTGAATTGTTTTGACATTACATAACCTGTTTCGACACCGATGTGGTTGGAACTTGTCACATTTACTACAGTTGATCATCAGCAGCTGTTGGAGAAAGGTTTGCAGTGAGGAGGTTTATTGGTGTGTAACTGGACTGTTGTTTATTCCCTTTGTTACAATGTTTGCTAGGGTAAGGAAAAGTATTGATCACGAGTCGACAGAAACTCGAAGATGTGTATGGGGAAAACTGCTTAGGTCCTTACGTGTGCGGGTAATGGAAATTGTCTGTCAATCAACCACGTTGGTAAGGGGGGCCTCGCGGGAAACCCTGTAGTTCTAGCTCATCTGGTCATTTGTTGTGTATATCAACAAAAGAGCCACGTAGTAGCAAATGACAATTGCATTCAGAGATGGGGTTCAAGACTGTCCCGTTCCCGAGTCTAGAGGATCAAGCTGCATCACAAGGGGCGGCAAAATTAAGGTGACTTGGAGAATCTAGAACCTCAAGCCGAGATACGGAGTCGAAAGCAATCTCTCAATATCCGGGAAGTGACAGGTGCAGGCTAAATTCATATATACGGCTCAATAGAAACGGGAACGAAAATAAGGATACCGTTGGTACTTTCGCTAGCAGGCCGATTCCATTGTAGGTAGCCCTGTGAAGCTAACATGAAAGTGGCCAGCCACAGCCGTTGAACCGACTAATTAACGTTAATTGGATGGTGTCGTCCAATAGAGAAGGTTCGGGACACGCAAGCTAACGCAGGTGCCACTTATTAACCTCGTGGCAAGAACGCGGGGGACTACAGGAAGGAGGGGATCATTCAATCCTTCATTGATGGGACTACAGGAAAGAACCTTACCTGAGTCGGGTCTTCCCTAAAATGTTGGAGTGTGACCTCGAGATCTTTTCAGCTCGCCTTCTCCATTTTAGCCTGTTTCATTGTAAACTCGGATTCTTCGAACCTCTTACTAACAAATTCTTGGGCTTTAATCTCCATTCCGGTTATTTCGCATTGCATCTTGAAGATGGTGTGCCTTCATTTCACGAGTTTAGATTAAGGTTACAACGGTGTGCCTCCTTAACCGAGCAACTAAGATTCGATACTTTGCGCGGCGCTGATGGAGGCCATCCTCTCAGCAAATAATCGCCGAATATGGCCCTCCTTCATGGTCCTTATCGGCAGCTCTCCCGCGTCTCCGTACACCATCCCAACCGTGTCAAGGGTTAATTTTCGTGTTGCACGATCCAGCTAGTCCCCAATTGTAGTAACAATGCAGACAGACCTCAGCCGACAAACAGTATCATGCTCTCTCAATTAACCGGCGATTGACAATGCATCTGCAGCTGGTCTGATGATACACTTTAAGCTTGATTCATTCTTGGCCCATATGCCGATAACCGAAAATCACCTCGCTTCTCGGCGTGCTGATCGATGGGTCTGCCAAGTGAGGGCACATTCGGCCCCATTGAATCACGTTACCGAGATCTAATTCACTCAATTCTTCTGGGGCTTCAGGGCATCTTCTCCAGATTTACCGAATATTCGGGTTCTCAGCATTCCAAGGCTCGGGAGCAACCGACGATCGTGTAGTTTATTCGATATCAAGTCCACTTTGACGGTCAGAACCATGAAAGACAAGCGACAGACGCGTGATTCATTTTGCGGCCCTGATATCCGATAAGAGGCTTTTTTAGCCCCCTGGTGCTAAGCACAATCCTACCCAATCCTGCCTGTAACCCATGAACAAGCAGTTGTCGTGTGACACCTCATTGGCTAGACCCTGAAATCCTCTGGACGGTGACAGCAAAGTATGTGAAGGATGAAACCAGCCTGGGAGTCACACCACGGCCTTTGCTTTTTGCCTACTGGTAGGCTACATTAAGCTATTTCTCTAGACAAGACAGAGTATTGTCTAGCAGGCGACGATTCCCGAGGCCAAACTCCGGTTCTTGGACCCCAGACCCGCTTCCCCGGGTCCCCTTTCCCCAGTCTAGCCCCGGACTCTGCACGCTCCTCCACGTTTTTTTTGTCCTGGCGGAGAAGAACAATAACAGGTGATGAATACCACATCTATTTTCCCGGTTGCACTATCCCCCCTAGGCCTTGGCCTGTGGGCTACAGGGATGAAAAGCACTTACATGAACTTGACCAAGCGGTAAGGGTTACATCGATCAATCTAGACTTTTAACTCTAGTTGCCCAGATTGGGATACATCAGGGGTATCAACAATCGGGGCGAGTAAGTTCGACGAAAGACATCAGCACCATATTATCGCAGAATCCCGATGCTTGTACGACTATGTGATATATGTAAGTCGTTCAAATAAGCAAAGAGCGAGCAACGTTTCAGGAGTAGCGGGTGCTAAGTTCCTATATGTTAAATCCGTCAGGCGGGTCCAATCTCGTGAAATACGACCATGTTTCAACCCCGCGGCCGTCGAAGCACCGGCGTATGCTTGTTTTACGGAACCAGCCCTGAAGGGATTAGGAAATGGCCGAAAAGTCCCTTGGGTTTCTTGTTCATCAGACCACCGTCGCGCTTGTTGATGAAAACGGTCGAGAAGAGTGGCGCGCACAGGATAATGGCCTCCTTGTGGCCCAGCATCATGGACTTCAGCCATAATTAAAGGTCAAGATTAGTTACTCGAACAAGCGCTCGATCAACCCTGATTGGTGGCCTAACCCTCCAGCACTTCTCCCCCGGTCAATCTACTCCATGTTGGGGAGACTCCCCCGGCCCCCAGATGAGCTCGTCTCAGCGTTGATCTACCGAACCTACTCACTGGTGCATTTTTGTATGCCTGAGTTAAGCTCACCCCCAGACAGAGTAGTATTCAAGCGACTCGATACCTAAACGAGCTATCCAAGCCTCCATAGCCGTCTTTCCGTCCCGGGTGATCCCAAACACACCATCTCCGGCTCATAACTCCACCTCGCTGTGCCTGGTGCATGCTCCGGCCCCAATGCACCGACTGATTGTTCATGGGAACTTGATAACACTATCCTGGTCTCTGGAGCTCGACGGTGACAATGCATGGGGTTGACTTGACCGGGGTAGTTCGTGTTGTTGCTGTTGCTGTTGCTGCTGCTGCTACTCGAGATGTTATCTCTATAAGAAGCAGTGCAAACCCGGGGAACCCTGAACTTTTTTTACTCGGCCATCTCTCCTCACGAGAAGCATCACTGCCCCATACATTAAGCCAGTTTAGAATCAACTCAACACATCGTTGATCAATTGTTTCAAGCTCACAATGGCTCTGCCAAAGTTCCTCCAGCCTATCGGCTCCAAGGTCCCAACCCATAGCGATCGGGTACCTCTCGATATTGCCCAAGCTGAGGCTCCCAGATTCGAGAAGGTCATCTGGTACAAGGAGCCTCACTTGCGTAAGCTTTACTTCCTCATTATCTTCCTGCTGATCGCCTCGGCTACCACTGGATACGATGGTATGATGGTCAACACCTCTCAACAAATGGACAAGTGGAAGGAGTATTTCCCCGAGGAGAAGAACGAAAGCAAGCTCGGAATCCTTATCAACATGTATAATATTGGTTCCATTGTCTCCTTCTTCATCGTTCCCTACCTTGCCGATAATTGGGGCCGAAAGCCCACTATCATGCTTGGCTGTGTGATCATGATCACTGGCTCTTTCGTCTCTGCATTCTGCAATGGCTACGGCAGTAAGTACATATTCGAATCATTCTTGCAAATGTATTAATCAATTACTCCAGTGTATATGGGCGGCCGATTTGTTCTTGGTTTCGGTAACTCTCTGGCGCAAATGTCCTCGCCCATGCTTCTCACCGAAATCTGCCATCCCCAGCACCGTGGTCCTCTTACAGCTGTCTACAACTGTCTCTGGAACTTGGGTTCCCTGAGTAAGTACCGAAATTTTCCAAAAGTTGCATCCTCTCTGACCATTTTCAGTCGTTTCCGTTGTCGGTTGGGGCACTGCTTCCATCAACGGTCACTGGTCGTGGCGATCCATTACCTTCATCCAGGCTGTCCCATCCATCATCCAGCTTTGTGGTATCTGGTGGGTTCCTGAGTCACCCCGTTTCCTTATCAACAAGGACAAGTCAGAGGAGGCTCTCCAGGTTCTTGCCAAGCACCATGCTGGTGGTGATGTGAACAACGCCACAGTTCAGTTCCAGTACCGTGAAATCAAGGAGACTATCCAGGCCGACAAGTCTGTCAAATCTACCCGATACATCGATTTCTTCAAGACAAGCGGTAACCGGTGGCGTCTTGCCATCATCATATCCCTCGGTATCATTTCTCAGTACTCTGGTAACGCTCTCTTCTCCAACTACATGGATGTCATTTACGAGGGGGCTGGAATCAAGGAGCAGAACAAGAAGCTTGCCGTAAGTCTCATTCGTGGTATTGTTCAAGTATTTACCTTACTAATTCTCTTCTCCTTACAGCTCTCTGCTGGAAAGACCATTCTCGATCTGTCCATCTCCATTGGTGCTGCCTTCACTGTTGATAAGGTCGGACGTCGTCCTCTTTTCCTTACTGCCATCTCCGGCATGGTCTTCGCTTTCATCCTCTGGACCCTCACCGGTGGCATTTACGAGAACTCCCAATATAAGACCCCTGCCACCGAGGAGCAGCCTGATGGTGGTGTCGCTTACTCCAACACTGGTGCTGGCTATGCCCAGATTGCTTTTGTCTGGCTCTTTGGTATCTTCTACGATATCGGTTTCTCTGGTCTGCTCGTCGCCTACGCTCTTGAAGTTCTTCCCTTCCACCTCCGTGCCAAGGGTATGATGATCATGAACATCACTGTTCAGGCCATCCTTGCCATTGGAAAGTATGTCATATCTCAATCCCCCAACGATGGAAACTCGGTAACTAACAAACAACAGCCAAACCAACAAGCTTGCGTGGAACAACATGCCCAACCACTGGAACTTTATGCTTTTCTACACCCTCTGGGACTTTTGTGAACTCATCTTCGTCTGGTACTTCTACGTCGAGACCAAGGGACCCACCCTTGAGGAGATCGCCCGTATCTTCGATGGTGACGATGCTGTTGCTCACATCGATCTCGCCCAGGTCGAGAAGGAGACCAACCTCACTCGACACGAGTCCAACACTTTCGAGGACTACCCGCCCCCCAAGTCGCTTGCTTGAAGCAATTCTATGTAATTTTCCGTACGACTCTGGCTATGCTCATGCAAACTAGTTGTACTGAGACGGCCTCTGCGATCTTTGACAGGAGTTTTTCCAGCAAGCGTGTTCTGATGTAATAGGGATGGACGACATCTCAACGAACTGAAAAGCAGAAAACGAACAAATTATACTTTCAGGTCGTCGTTGCTAGGTTCTCTAAATTTTATATCACTCTTCTTCTCAAATCTTGTGCCACATTGTTGCAAGTACTGTGATCACGTAGACTCCAAGCAATCAGCCAGTGCTATCGAGAGAATAAGAAGGAAACAATGTACAAATTGGATCTCAGAACTCTAATTAACCTTGTGACAAAAAATTATATATATTGTATTTTTGATCATATACGTCAGTATCCCGCTCTAATATACCCCCTATATATATGCCTACAAGTCCACAACCAATTTCTAGCAACTCCTGAACTCCATGGCTGGGCTCCAAGTGAATGTTTACTAGATGCATCAATGTATAAAGTCGCAGTCATTGAAACATACTAACACCGTTGATCACAAAATCAAGGGCAAAATAATCGATCGCTTTCATGCGGTATTCATAACTAGTCATCTCCGGGAGCCCACAGCATGGGTCCAGTACAGATGTTGTTACGTGCGAACGATCTATACCGATCAATAATATCGGTTCGGTCCATGCCTGCGCGTTGGCTTCCGAAGCTGTAATGAGCGGCAACGCCTCGTCCATCGGCAACGGCATCTGTGAAGTCTGTTAACAAAACCGTCGGCCGTACAATTCAGATGTTTCACTTACGTCGTCCTAGCGCACGCGGCATGTTACATGAGAAGTGGTTCTCATCATCGGCCTCGATCGGCTTGGCTCGGTTGATGTCCCTTCCTAATAAGGCAACGAACTGGATGCCCATTCGCTCGTATTGAAAGTCCCATGTTTCGAACTTGTAGGCGGACAGTTTCTTCTTCCATAGGTTTTCGAAGAAGCTGAAGTGTTCTTGTGCGCCAATCGTCCACTGAGTCCAGCCACGGCCCATAGGATGATACTCTGTCGCTTCGATGGGAGTTGTGTCGAGAATATGATCTTTACCGCCCTTGTCAAGAGGGAGCCAGCGATGAGTAGTGTCATTGGGCTCCCAGTTATCGAGCGAGAATCCCTCGGGGCCATTCCATGGGGGTAGGTTGGAGGGATTCCAGTCCAGTGGCTTCTGGCCAGTTTGTTTCGAGGGCATGGCCTTTCCTTCGTTGTCGACCTCGGGGAGATAGGGCCTGATGGCGCCCAAGTTCCAGTGAACCCAGCTAAGAAGGGGTTGGTTGACGACATTGGCCGAGACGATGTAGTACTCGGGATGGTCGAGTCTCTTTTTAACGATGGATGGAATAACAGTATCCTCCATGAAAACCTACCCATTATTAGTACCGGTTTCACAGGAACGAATTACGAGCGGTAAGACTTACGATGTCGTCGTCAATCTTGACATACATGACATGATCCTCAACCCGGTCGTAGGAGTTCCCAAAGCCACTCGAAAAGTTATCATCGCCTGACATCTCAACAGACCACTTTTCGTACGAACTCTCGCTTTCCAGGAGTTTCTTCAAGAGTGCAAGGTCGTGGGGGTCTTTGGTTCGTTCCACAAAGATGACACCATCAAGCAAGCCGCCATTCTTAGCAAGATTGCGCTGTCGAGGTTAGCCTGATGTTACCAAGTCGGCGTGGACAAATTGTACCTTGAGATAGCAATCAAGAATTGACACCGATTGTCGTCTTCCACAAAATACAAGTCCCATAATCTTATCAACGCCTTTGGGCTTCGGCCAGTGTACCAGATCTTGTACACTTTCTCCGTTTGATGACCAGAAACGATCGAGGGTTCCGTTGATACCGGCAATTGTTGGTGCTTTAGAATCGAGGGTCGTCGGCGGTCGTTGCTCCATAACAGGAAGTTTGACGGCAACCAAATCTCTCTGTCTCCATACCAGGGTCGACATCATCAACATGAGTATAATGGCACATAGCCCGATGTGACCTCGTGTGCAGTTCAGCGCCCGGGCAGCAGCCCTGGAGTATGAAGTCGGCAAGTCTGATGACTTCATCTTGTAAGTTGGTTTTATCGGATAAGACAACTCAGTGTAAGTGAATCATTGTGTGCGGGAAGCTTGATATATAAGTAGCCAGGCAAGGTTGCATATGCTTGAGAGACAGAGATTCGAGAACCACGAGCAAGAGCTAGGTTCAGCGGTCCCGTCTTTGGAATTCCTGTCGTTTAAGGAACAGTCGACAATAGGTTCCACGACGGTCGAGCCCCAAAAGGCTTATGAGGGGTCCAGAGCCGGGTGGGACGCCTTTGGTGACAATGATCGAATTTGGATAATACGCTCGACCCAATGAGGCTGGTTGGTCTACGATACACGGCCCACCGGCACAACCTGGGTGGTAAAGACATGGCTCGGTGTATGCAACCATCGTGAAAGCCATACGCCTCATGATGATTGGCCTCTTGGCGTTCAGGAACAACAGAAAGGAGTATCGGGCGCCTGACATCGGTATGGCCGTCGATCCGATTCGTAGGCCGGATACGGCAATGTGGATAACAAGAGTTGTGAAGGTTGACCCTAAGGTCAGACAGACTTACAGACCAGACAATGCCTGCAGATCAGGGGATAGCAAGACTTGGGCTAGTCAGATAAACTTCCTGTCAAATAAATTGGCACTCAGACACTACACCTGCTCACATCTTGCCCCTTCAGTCAGAGAGCCAATTGCATTGGCTCTCCCTGGAGTAATAGTGCCATGCTGCATCATCCATTTGAGCCTCAGATAGGAAATGAGTCAAGAAGACTTGGCAAACATCTCTTCCAGGTCCCTATAGGTATGTAAGTCCAAGTAGGCGGTCTATCATATCTTGCTTTGTTGCTGTAGTCTCAACATCACGCGATGAGTGGCAAGGAAACAAATCCTTGAGACATTCAGTAAATAAACACTTGTGGCTAGTTTCCCAAGCTCGTAAAATCCGAGACATTTCACCTAGTTTATCAGACAGGCTATACGATATTGGTGATGGCGAGGCGGGGCTTATTTAATTGATAGGACGGATACGGTATCCGGATTTGAGGACACGCGTTACGAGAAAGAGTGTCTGTTGGCTGGCGCGAATACGTCGTCGTATCTTGTAACATGGTGTTTCCAGGGTCCAAAGCTTCGGATATGATGCAATAGATGGCAGCGATCATTCAGGGTCTTTTGTAAATCGACATCTTCAGCCACTTCGGTAACTCGCAGTGAAGATCGTTATTGTTGACATTTTGGCGATGATCGCATTCCCGATCAGTCCATGCAATGTCATTGCCCCTTCGTAAACTTCAACAATTGCCAGTTTCATCATTCAGCCGTTCCAGGTCAAAACGAATGGATTCCGTGATAGAAGTTAGTCCCTCGTGCGTTGTTCGATATGCAAGTCGGGAAACAGAGAACTTGGCTCGTAGCCCCATAATTGATCAAGAAGTGCCGAAAGATACTTTGTGTTCCATGGTCCGGGCCTTGGTCTCAATCGTTGATTCAGAGTCTTAGACCTGCCGAAGTTCTAGGCTGGTGAAGCTGGAAAGCCGCTAAATGAGGGCTGGTTGTAGGTAGTTGCCGCTGGAACGTGAAGATGAAGCCATCATTCCAGTCGCTTGCTGGTTCAAGCCTGTTGCTTTATCGCACGTGGCTTTCGGTTTGGTTCCCATCAAATATTGCTTGTGGTAAAGAATGAGGTTGGAAGGTTTTAGTTGATTGGATTTACGTTCCAGTTGTGACGACTGTACTGTGCCAGGGCGTCGCGATCATGATATGCACTGTCCGTTTACACACATATCTCGCGCCAAAAACATACATACTGTACTGTATACACACAGTACATCCCCCAGCACCATAGCATTGTGTGTTCGAAGCTAATATCATCTCTGGAATATCCACCGCTAGCAAACAGAACTTTCTTCGAATTAGGATATGTATCCGTATGTACTGTATCTATTTTGCATTCATTTATACACATCAGTGCGACATTAAGAATTCGAACCTGACCATCGTTCTGCACCTATAGGGTGTGTGTGTCCTGAATATATGCTTCCTCAGATTATTATTTATGTGCTCATTGATGGTATCTGGCGATATGCCCCTTAATATACAGATGTTTTATCTCTCAGTGATATCAATTCTATAGTTACACCTAGGTTTAGGGAGTGCCTGACGGCTTTCAGAAGTGTTCGTGCAAAAGTGATGCTACCTTGTTTGTTCAAAGTAGCAGAATGAAATCGATACGGCATTGAGCACTTCAAAAAAGCACAGATATAAAAAGACTAAAATTTAATTACTACATTAAATACTGATTACATGTCCGCATTGTAACCCTCCCACCATATGCTGAACTAATACCCGAAATAGATACTCCACCAATTTTGAACTCAAGGAAAGGTATACGCTCTAGTCAATCGATTCATCACCATCGAACAGACAGGGGTGACCGAACTTTGTTTGCTGCTCGGCGCTCAGCAGTAGGGGCCTTTGACGGCGACGCACCTACTGTCACAACCACGGTGTTATAAACAGTAGCGATGCTCGTGGAGACTGCAGCTGATTCGCATCCAGTTGGTTCAGCACCATGGACCTCGGTGTAGACATCACCGTTGCCGTAAGTGCGGATCTTGGTGTATACAGGGGCATTGGTGTTGTAGTTGCCACTTCCGCCCTGACCCTTTGTGTTGGTAGGATCTTCATACTGGCCCTTGCTACCATTGTCGTAGCCAGGGTTGCAGGGCTTTCCATCCTCCTTTGTGCAGGTTGAGTCGCCAGTCTCCGGGTCGTAAACAATGACCTCAACCTCAGGCTTACCGGTGTAAGTGGCAGTCCTTGTGTAGGTCTCGCAGTCGTCATCTGTTACAGTAGCTGTTCCATACTTGGCCGGAGCAGTCAATGTGTAGGTCTGATCAACCTCGACAACAGTAGTAATGCAGTCGCCGTTCTCTTTGGTAACAGTGCTGACGGTCGGCTCAGGCTTGACGATGACGGTATAGTACTTGCCACCTTGCTGGATGGTCTTGGTGACAACGTAGTTGTTGGTGTTCTCAGCTGTGATGGTCTCGACAACCTTGTTACCGTTCTCCATAGTCACAGTCTTGGTAATCTCATACTGATCGTTGCCTCTAACGGTTACTACCTCTTCGTGGCCGTTGTCTTGGGTGATTGTCTTGATGGCGGTGTTGGAGTTGCCATCCGTGTATGTCAGAGTCTGGATATGACCATCCTTGACCACAGTAACCGTGTGAATGTTGTCGGGATCCTTCTCATGATCGCCATCGCCACCAACGATCTTAGTGACAACTCCACCATTGTAGTCAGGAGAGCCAGCACTAGGCGCAGGGTAGCCGTTGCTGATGGTAACTGTTTTGGGGCCGGGATAGCTATCAATTTTCTTGGTGACGATGTGCTCACTGGTCTCTGTTTCTGTCGCAGTCACAGTGACAGTCTTTCCAGGACGGGTGACGGTGATAGTCTCAATGGATGGCTCAACCGTCTCGCCCTGGCTGATGTACACAACCTTGGTTTGAGGGTTTTGGTAGTTCTGGGTGATAGTAACACTCTTTCCGGGACCATTTTGTTCTGTAACAGTAACAGTGCGATAAGAACCGTTGGGATCCAAGACAGTGACAGTCTCGTATGGTCCAGAGGGCTTAGTGACGGTCACTGTGTGAGAACAATCCTTGGGCTCGCTCTCTAGTGAGCAAGGAGGACATTGAGCAATGGTGTCTCGCGAATACAACCAGTCGAAGCGTGCCTGAGCTAGGGGCACCAAGGCCAGTGCTGCCAGAGGGGTAAAACGGACCATTTTGAGACAGAGAAATGAAGATGAAGATAAATCAAGGTCAATGGACTGATGTGTGAGCCAAGTATGACTGAGAGAGGAGAAGGAGGAAGGTGTCGGTTGTTAGAATGGAAGTGTCGATGATGATCATATTGTATTCAGTTGATGCGAGAGAGACTCATCCTTATAGTTATCATTTTCTGCGTACATCTTAACCTGAACCCAGGGCAATGAGGGTATCACCTCAAGGGACAACATTGACAAGAACTATTGCTAAGGACATAGGCAATAGCTGCGATCGAAGGATGTCTTTGAGTGAAGTCAATCCATGATAGAGAGACATTGGCAATATAACAGACATTGGTGTAGTAAATCCCTTGGATGAAGCGGGCCAGGGTTTGTTCAAAGAAGGCTTTACTGAAACACCAAGATGTGAAGGGGTACACACTGAAGAGGTGCTCGCTGTCAGCACGCGAACTAGACAGCGGGGCTGGCCAGGGCAAAGTCAACAATGAATTGGCAGACGCTAGTCACGATGCCCTTAAGTAAAAGCATTGAGAAAGAATGAGACACATGAATATTGATGCTCCCTTACCCAGGGTATCCAATGTCAAGGGAGTATTAAGGGAGCGTCAGAGACGAGTACGAATAGGCATTGAACAAGGTTGCAAGTATGGTCCTTCACAATATACCTCACTGCCATTCTCGCTTCGTGTATCACCTTGGCCACATCCTAAGCATTAGAGGATATCCTTTTTTGTCTTTGTTCTTTGTTGAATGAAGTCCATTGTTCGTTGTTGTTGGTCCCAGCAACATGGATATGGTGGCGAGCGGGCCGTTGTTTACCCGATGCAGCCTCGGGTTCCTGAAGGACCGACCCACTGAGCGAGTAACGTACGTCGTGAAGCAGGCGCGCCTCACGAAGAGAGTAATCACGAAGTCACGAGGCTGTACGACCAAGCTGCTACAACCTTACACGCTCCTTAACACTTCCATTCTTCGCTTCCGGGCCATGTTCTCGAGATAATAACCGACTCTTTGCGACAGTACACCACATCTACTCCGCCTTACGATCTGATATGTGTACCTGAGATTTTTGATTACCTACGCAATAATGGGAGCTTGCGCATCATGTTTGGGAAGGGGCGATGGTAATAACTACGATGAGGTGTGTTATCAAGCGATCTTGCGATCACAGGTCTCGCATCAATATCAACAGGACTCTTGCTAATGCTTTGCCTGTTAGGAGGAAGAGAACCGCCTTCTTTACGATGATGCAAACGGTATGCAATACGGTAGCTTCGGGGACCAAGCTATAAACGGAGAGAACGATACGCTCGAAGCTCAGCGAGAGAATGAGGCCCTTCAACGAGTAATAGCCAAGACATCAGAGTACGTTCGTGAGATCAAGGGGCCTTGAAGGATGCTAACCTAGAGCGATAGCAATATGGTGGACATCTTTGATATCGCTCCGCAAGAGAACACAAATCGTGGAGCAACGACACCTTTCGCCTACGCTGGTCAAGGTGCACGCCTTGCACGATACCAACATCTCGTATCAAAACTTAGCAACCAGGGTGACAACAACCCTGCGAGCGGTGTCAAAGTCGACTGGCTTCCAGAAGACGAGACCATAGAGATGCAAAAGAATGGTCCAGCTAGCATCAAGACTCTCGAGAGCGATGAGGGACCTCTTGTGGGGACCTTTGCAGATGCTGCGGCGGCAATGCAGTAATGACGGCCTTCTTTGAACAGAGGAAGCTCCCTTCGTTAACAATGCGGAAGAGAAAGCTGAAAACCCCCAGAGTGGGGAGTCAGTAATTGCGACATGAAACTGTAATGCAATATTCGCGATACACGACTGATGACGATACACACAGTACGCTTTGGTGTTCAAGACCGCTGCGATTACCCCGATCTGAACCATCACCCCCTGGTGGCTCAAATTGGATGAGGTTCATCCCGGTCTGACCCTCGCTGGGCATGTCGGTGAAGTGGCTACGACAAGAATGAGCGAAAAAAGTATCGCTTATTTACCGGCCCATTTTCTTTGAATACTTACCTCGACTAATACGGTCTTTGTGACCAATTGTCCGGTTGCTGCTCATTTTGTTGAAGCAGTGGAACCCTTCGGTAGACGGAGTTGTCGTTGCATAGAACCTGATTAGCACTTAACACTCGGTGCAGACCTGCACTTCTATTTTATCTCTTCATCTCTTTTTTGGTTTTTGGTTTTTGACGCCCGTCTTTTGTGCAGACTTCTTTGATTGTTGTGGGCAGGAAGTGGACTTTGTACAAGCAGACACACCCAATCGAATTTTACAGAAATTTCCCCCTCGTCTTATTGAGCTGGGTCCTGGAACGAAACCCTAGACAGTTTAGTTTCAAGACCCTCGTCTCGTCATCAATTCGTACAATCGGCCTTTCTCTCGCAGGCTGCCGCGCATAAGAAGCACGAGCGATGAGCTAGAGTCAAAACCCATCAGTCCACAACGGAAGCGTGACTTGTCCAGAACCGAGAACACCCATTAAGCATCAGACACGTGCGTTCCCCTCACGCTGGCTCACACCGAATTCGAGGTGACCCGGCAGGCAGTGGGGTGGCAATAGACGCTAGACCAGGGGAGCAAGGTCAAAGATTCGAGGAGGATGGTGGCCGTTCCTTTAGCTTGCCGTCGGCCCTTGATTTAGTCTGGTTTTCTCCGGCTTCGGCTCGCACCGTTGATGGGCGGCTTGCATGGGTCCCCATCCACTGGGGAGGTTTCGATGGATCTCTTTCGTCAACCTGAACAAGATCCCGCCCACGTCCCAAGCCTTCGGGATTTGTTTGAGAAAATGTCTGTCATGGCCCAGCCCGCCACCACGACACCATGGAGACGTGAATGGGGAGCCGCTCTTGAAGCGACCTGTACGCTGGAAAAAGCAAAGACGAATGAGAGGGACCCGGGGGATTTATCCGTTCCCTCGGGTGAGGAAAGCCATATTGTCGGGAAGCAGCCCTTCATAGCCATTGAGCCATTTGCTTCAGGAGACGTTAGGCCCCTGAACCCCGTTGACGGGAGGCTGGGCCCGTCTAAGACAGGGCTCAGATTTTTGTTAAACAGGGACCGTCCATGCTAAGGATTTCCGAGGAAGAAGGCTACGTACTCTGTCCTAGAGTCCACACTTTGGACGGGTTAAAACTGTCTTTGTCTGCGTACGAGGAACTTGACAGACATTCTGCGCGCCGCGGGTCAGTTTGGGACGAACAGGGGTCCCATTACAGTCAAGGTGGCCAGAAAGGCGGACAACCATGAACTCGACCAGTCAGATATGATATGGAATGTGTTCATGGGTTTAAATCGCATCGGCTTTTCCTCATGTCGTTGGTAGGTCTTGTGCATGTTGGACAAGCAAAGCTCGCATTACGAATTAGTCACATGCTGCTGCTGTTCACCGTAGCCTCTTCTCGAACCTTTCGGTGGTGGGCAACCCTGTTCAAATATGCAGACCGCATTCACGAACCAAATGCCTGTAATTATGGCATAACTAACTGGCTTGTCAATTGAGACTGAGCCCTGAAAACTATCTTGTCTCCACCTTTAGCTTTGGTTCACAGGACTACGTCTTTGCACCTATTCGCTTTAATCTATCCTGCTCAATGTCATACATGCCTGGTACTGCATAATTGCTTAATACTGGCTGAGTTTTGAGGCCCCCATGCTGTTACCTCGAAAGCGACTCTGACGATGGTATTAACCACAAAAAGTTGCTAAGACAGCTACAGCATTCATGACTGGCAACTCTGTCACGATCAGCTCTAGATTTTGCAACGTCGATATTCATCCCCGTATCTCATTTCGTCACCGCCCGACTCCACGATGCCGCCCGCAGCTCCAGTTCAATTTCCGCCTTGATTACAATACCTTCCCGTCAACTCCTATCGGTCGATCACCCATAACGGGTCTTTTATAATAACCATACGCTCTACTCTCCTCTGCGTCCGAAGCGCCGACCAAAGTTGCGATCCATGCTACAGGCACAGCCCATACTGCCACCTGGAAATGACAATTGGGGGGCGGAAAAACAACCCAGATCATCTGAGACATTGAGGGACCTGGAGGCTGGAGCCCCGATGCCTCTGGTGTTGTGCTCTAGCACCTGCTTCTGCATACCCTCATCCCTATTCGTTGACCAAGGGCTTGGGGTTATCAAAGACATATGCCCTGAAAACCCCGATAAGCAAGGGTATATGCCTTTTTCGAATGGTTTCCGCTGCATAGGTATGTAGTCGACACTGATAGGCTAGATCCCTCACACAGCACAGGTATTTATCAGCGCTTGAGAGAAATAACACAGCAGGTTCTCATTGACGCTACACTGCTCCAGTGGTGGTCGTTGATTTATTGCTATTCTCCTATTCGATGCGCATAGACGCCTCTTACAGCCGATTGCGTCTTTTGCGGTTACGCTTACCTGTCGTGTTTCCTCAATCGATATCTCTCGTCTCCTCACGTTATCCATTATCCTCTCTCTGACCCGTCAACATCGATCTTGATGTCGAAGCCAGTCTCCCCAGTTGTTTCTAGCTTCCAACTGTCGTCATCACACCAGCTATAGAAGCGGCGTCTCCGATCAACATGTAACAAGGAACTGAACTCTCATTGCTTGTTCAAGGCCCACACCCCAAGCTCCGTCTGCCCATGCATGATGATGGCACTGCCACCCTCCCCCTTCTGCAATTTCTACTGCATGCCGTGCCATAAAGGTCAGGGCAAGAGAGCTAGATGCTGCTATGCATTCGTGTTAACGGCCTTTACGCCACTTTGGGTGCTGACCTAGAACAAAGAAAGAGCATGACTTTTTTCAAGATAACACACGTTACATTGACCTATTGTCCACACGGTTCGCACCTGTGGGTATAAAGAAAGATATAAACATGGACCTGGCAGCGTCTGGGTCCGTCCCACAGACGCCCTCTGCATGCCCCAGCTGTGGCCCTGAGGACTTCTTCGTTTGGGTCCTCTCATCCTGTCTTTGCCTTGCCCCTCCCACAGGCCCTATGATAATCCACCAATATACCGAACTTGTTGGAAGAGAGAAAAAAGAGCAATTTGTCTGTTCTTACAGACGAATGAAGTGTAGAAAGGTAAGGATAAAGGAGAAAATATTCCACCGCAAAGCCATTCTCACAAGAGAGTTTGTTTTCACCTCCCTGTCTCCTCTTCTTCTCTGCCCCTCTTCCTCATCCCTTCTTGGCCGAGCTCCTTCTTTCGGCATCGACCGCAACATTTTTCGTTTCTCGTCCGCCCAAACATAAAACAAGGTTGTCATAATCGTCATTATAGATGTCCTGGTATCCCTGGTCGGTTTCCGCAATTTTGTATGAAGCTAATACTTCAACCATACTGTCCCTTTACCATTGTATATCAGCTCGTCCATTGTCGTCGTTAAATATATCGCTCTTGGCATCTCGTCACTTCACTGCGATAATGGGTTAGCCACTCATATTCTCTCTCTCCTCACCACACACAATGTTCGTGCCCATGTCCATGCTCGTGCCCCGACACCCACAAACCACGGCATATGCAAGAAGCACAGCACCACCATCACAGACCACGCACACGCCCCTCACACCCCTTTTTGGACTTCCCGTCCCTCTTTTTCCTTTTCTTTGGGACTTTTCCTTCTATGTGCCCTCGGCTCAGGTATGCCTCCAGCCCTTTTTCGTCCGTCTTTCTTGTTCGGGCTCGGGCTCTTCACTCAATGTGAATAGACATAAAGGAAAGGAAAAGGAAAAGGAAAAGGAACATGATGTTTCAAACTCACCTGGCCAAGGGATTGTAGCCTGTGATCATGCTCTTCTCTCATACGATAGATCTGACCAAGGACTTCTTGCATCTCAGCACACGTTCGCTCAATGGTGGCATTTCGGTTGCCCTCCCTCTGCCAGCGCTGAACGTCACGATACATCTTGTCATACCTGCGCTGCTTCTTCTCCGTGTCGTGGCAGAGCTTGCAAACGTCTCTTTCGGTCCTGGTTTCGTAGACAAGCTTCAGGCCACAGGTTTCGCCCATGCGGTATTCTTTGTTGCACTGCTGACGGAAGTGCCCCCAGCGCCAGTAGCCGCATGCCCAGCGAGTTTGGTCAAAGTAGCACATGGCTCAATGGTTTCGAGGGTTGACGAGAGGCTTAGTGGCGAATAGTCGAGGCGAGAAAAGCAGGGTATCTCTAACTGATTCGACAGAAGAGGAGAAGAAGCGGGAACACCGAAGGCGGAGAGCGGAGTTCCAGAGGCGAATTCGTGGTCGATTCGAGCCGAACCCGAAGTTCAAGTCAACACTCGTCGAGTCGTGTCGAAGCGATGAAAGTCAGCCACCCTCGGGCAATTCAACGGTCGCTGAGCCGGAACGTTATAAACAATGTAAAGCTTCGGTTTAATCGAGTCGAGAAGAATCCTAGGATACACAGGTTAGTCACTGGGTCTCTCCTATTGTCTATTCCTTCTGTGCCTCCCCTTCGCGTTGGGCAGGCAATTTTGTTTCTACCCAATGCAAACAACTCCCACTTGTTGGACTCATATCCATACCACTCGCTGCGTTTTTCATTCGTTCGTAGATATAACATTATCTCATCATGGTCACCGTCTGCCAACCCCTCATAACCTCTCGTACGTATTCCTGCCGTGTGGTGTCTCGACAGATAATACATAACCAGGGCAGTGCAACAAGGGGAAAGAAAGCACAACTTGATGTTGGTGATGCACTTTATTGATTTGAAAAGAGCAAGATATATGTCAAACTTACTTGATGTGTGACTACTGTGAGATGGACTGTACAGCCAGGCCCAAGAGCAAATACAGTAGCTGTATGGGACCTAGCAAAGATTCGGAAGCTGCTAGTGGTCGAATGCCCTCGTTGATATTGAGGCTAACCGAGTGAGACTTGTTTACTCTAGGCCTGTAGTCCTCAGTCTTGGTTGCCGGTACGATCGACTGCTTTGCTGTGCTGGGTGGTCGATATCTCAAGAATTCCAGCGTCCTGGGGCCGGGATATGGGTCTGTAGCTTCTCTTCTATAACGTATGAAGTCGAAGTTGGCCTGGTAGAACAAGGTGCGGTTAAGAAGCTGGTCAACTGAAGGGCTAGCGTGATGTGTAGACTGTTCGCGGGCAACAGAATGATGAAGATGAGATGTAGTCCAGACCGAGTGGATGTCGAAGGCAACTTATACTTGTTTGATCCAGGAGACCTTCTGCGTATTCGATCTTCGTGCTGTATCTGTATATGGCATCCCACATCCACATGTGGGACTCCGGCACAACCAACAAGCAATCGCATTCGTTCCTTGGGCCCCTTGCCCTCCATTCGGGCCAGATTAATGGCCGCCTATTATGAGCTTGAACTTCTGCTTTTGCTTGTGCATTTGCGTCTGCATTTGCATTTGCATACGCTTTTGTCTTTTTGTTCCTGCGGGATAAAGAGGCTTGATTGTATGTGTCGATTGGGTATCCTTACTTAAAGCCCCATATGGTCTTTTCTTCTCATCGCATCACCATCCTCCACCAGCAAAGGTGCCTTAAACGCACCCCTCCTCCTCTGTGATATGGTACTCCATAGATTCTCTTCTACCGCTGCCACGCGACGTACCCCGACTATCAATCGGTTCTAACTTTGAACAACTTGGTTCCTGGGTCGATGTGATGCCGGAGCAGCCAATCTGCGCCTATTCGTTTCTCATAGACCCTGCAGCATATCTATCAATGATTGGAGCCACCCAACAGCATGTATTTCCTGCCATAATAACCAAATTGACTTTTCCTCAAGGCTTGTCTTCATCCAATCATCAATTGTATCACGCCTCCAAGTATTCGTCTTGTTAGCTGACTGCTTCCAATCTCATCAATAACAATCGCCGTCAGTCCAAACTCGACAAGCCTCTGATAGCATAGCTCAAGAGCCATGTTTGATAGCATAGGACAAAAGCCCGATGGCCGCTTGCCACGTTGATTAAGACCTAAAATTCGATACACGCCCCCCCTCGCAATATCAGCAACTACAGCGAGAACCAGGGTTGAAGTACGGGGCATCCCCACACCACAAGATACTACTGCAGTATTCTGTGTGTACAGCACTTCACCGTGATGTTGTAGCTGCGGTGGAAGCAACAAAAGCAGGGCTGACGAAGGACCAAATAACTTGGACAAACCCGCGGGGATGTGTATGAGTATGTGCATGGCTGCATATGCCCTTGGTGTGATTCAATTTGCCTTTCAGCCTTTGTTGTTGTCCTAATGCACAACGTACCTGACGAGTAAATATAGCTTGGCTACGTCTATTTTACAAGCCCCAAAGGCCCAAAACAGAGACCTTAGTCTTGGACTTACTTCATTCATCACCCACTTTTCCTCGCTGGTTCAGTTCTTGTCGGCCATTGACATGCTGCACTTGTCGGGATGGTTCTTTCAGCATTCCATATGCATTCCATGGCGCGTCCTTGATCACGGAGCCGTGAGGCAACCGGGCCACATTAACGGCCATGTTATCGCTACGAGTCCTGTGCCTTTCCCGCTGCGGGCCAGGTCTCGGTCGCGTCCTCTTGAAATCTTGTCCTAGTCGAGTGCACGAGTGAACATAAGGTGGTGTCTTGATCTGCGGCCGCTGTGGGGCTTTATGGTTCGTCCCGAGGGCGGACAAGTGTCAGGAAACAAGGGGATTCTGAATGCTTGCAATCTCGACGAATTCGGTGAAGGCAAGGGATCTCATTCGCTGCTTTTCTCCTCCTCCGTGCGTCAAGCCCTCGCGTTGCGGACTCGAGCTCGATGGCACCGCCGGCCCATTGGAAGAAGGGATGCAGCTCAGGGATCCGCCATTGGACTTTCTCCCATGGCCTACGGCATCGAGTGCTCTTTACGACATCGTATCGTCCTACTTCTACAGGAAAGCTTGCATTGGATGTTTGCCGGCTTCCCCCTTCCAATTTGAGGCTTCTTTTGGGCCAAAAGAACTGTGCATGATGCCCATGACTGTGAATCAAGCTCTGAAGGAGAGATGCCTGCAAATCTCGCCACCGTGGGACATGCCAATCGACTTGGTAGGCCGCTACAACCATGCTGCCTGTGTTCCCCAAGCCATGCCTTTTGGCCGTTTTTGTTCAACAGAACCTCGTGGTATGTCTCGGCCGATTGCTTCTGTTGTTGCGCAATGGTTTTGTATCTTCCAACCCACATATCAGTGCAGGTTCTGGTCCAAAGAGCCTTGAAGGAACTTATTTATACGGCCTCTTCCCATTGAGCAACAGAATCCTTAACTTTGAATGCGAAAATCATTCGGGGGTTCTTTTCACTTGTTCTAGAAAAAGTACAATCCTCCTTGTTGGTCCTTCTCACAAGGTCTCACACTGGAGCCTCAGCCTCTATTCTCCCCATAATATTTTCTGGGACAATAATCAGGCATCCGCAAAGGATTCAGGTCAAGCTGAATTTAGTTAGTTAGCTCGTAATTGTAAATTGCTGCGAGTACTCGCCTCGGTAGTAACATATAAGAATATGGGGAGTTTGCATGCTTTTCGTGCATGGCTGCCGGCTCACATGAATGATTAAAGTTCCGCCCTTCCACTAGAACATTGGCCTGTCATTGAAGAACCTTCTTTGTCAAACACCATAATCGACAGTTGAGAAGTCATTTCAGAACCATGCTGATGCGCACAAGACATGTAGAGGCACAACGTGGCAGCATCCCTCTGGCCAAGACTGCAGCCTAGCCATTGCATTCCATCGACTCCGAAGAGAGAAGAGAGAATTGAATGCCTGTCGACATGACAAAGATACCATTGTATATTATCGCCTTTGGACACCCAGTCATCCCTCTACCGCCTCATCTGTGCTGGCTTCATGGTGTATCACGTCTTGCATGATTCGCACGCCTCGCTTTGAAAAACCTTGGAGCTTGAGTGACCATGCAAAACGAACTCGATATCACATCAGATCCTTTAGCAAGCAGCAGTATCTATTCCGGGGGGCGTGTGAGTTGATATGTATCAGTTGTAAGAACCTGTCGATATTAATCTATAGCGGTGATTGCCTTGACATAGTTTGCAACAGCTTTCGTGAAGCAGTCCAGAAGACAAAGTGTTCATACTATCGCTTTATATCAACGCTAACTTCCAGAACTTCGAAGCCCATGTTTAGGACCACAAGACTGAAGAACTTGATATGGCTCGCCTTGATCTCATTCAGTCATGCATGTATGCACACTGAGCGAGGAGTAAGACACACAATGTCACGAAGATAAGCTCTTTATTCTCTCCCACCAACAGCATGTGGAGGCCCTTGCCCAGTCATGAACAGAAGTGGCATCTAGGACAGCCATCGACAAGCATTTCTACCACCCCCAACAAGGGATATGGCGGTGACAAAGGATTCATCACGGGGAAACCTGACGAGACATCCGAATACTGCTGAGCTGGCCTTCTGCTTCGGGAATGGCCTGCGTCTCGGACAACTGACTCGTCTGTGATGACTTCACAGCCCGCATGGAACCAGGAGCGTGAGGAGACAGGGAGCCAAGTCAAAAGAGCTTGATACTAGGCCTTAATATTGGGCATTGTTGGGCTCAGCAGGGATGCACGTCAGACTCCCGATCTATGTGGCTGGGGAGTGTCAAAGAATATACCCTTACGCATGTATATTGGGTGTCGGCGACTCTGTGCGTGTACTCGCATCTGTTTCGGTGGGTGGATGCACCATGCGAGACACAAGCTGGAAGCTCGAGGCTCCAGGGTGTTCACCACAGCTCGTAATCCAGACGAAAAGTAGTCAAGAACGACCAACTTGTAGGCCTGAGACTGGCTATCGTAACAACCATGTGTCGAGGGGATAAATACACAGACCATTCGTAGGCCACAGATCTTTTGGTGAACTGTATTCCCTGCTTGCTGAGCCTGGTGATCACAACGGCCCGGTTTAGCGGCCGGCCCGGCCCGCTTTGGATTTCCATTCCAATATTTCGAGTCTTCGAATCGGGCTTGTTTGCTAAACCGTTAACGCCAAGGCCAATCCTTTTCACGGGCTCGACACATTTCGCAAAGTTTCTGAAAAGACCTTAATCGTGGGGTTTCTCCGGTAGAGCAGCGATGGTCAGTTGCAAAGATACAGCCGGATGGTATCTAATCACCATGCAGGTTGAATAAGGACAGAACAGTACAGGACGAAGCTTCGACAGGTTATTACGGTGCTGAATATGGAATTTGACCGTAGAACCAGAGTTTAAGGCAAGGTAACTCTATGACTCTGAACCGCCCAATGAGCAGCGAGCCTGGGAAGCCACAACCAGATCTAGCGAGTTTGAGTTTGAACCAGTCACCTGGGTTGCTGCAAATCATGTGTCTGAAAAGCGCTGCATGGAGCCCCTTCACAAGTAACGGGGATGGAAGCGCGTCCGATCGTACCTGGAGCCAATAAAAAAAATAATAAAAAAGATCTCACGAGCCCACAAGAAGGTACGGTAAGTGCCGGCATTTCGCCAGGCTCGATACCGATTTCGACCTGGAGTATTTCGCATTGTCCAATGTGCAAGCATGCGGTACGGGATAGTTTCTGGCACATCATATCGGTTCTCTGACTGTGTGTCATCTGCACCGTCTGCATTCCGGCAGTGTCTTTGATCGAAAGAGCAGCTTAGAGGGATGTCGAAGGCTAGCGTTGTAGCCATGTGGGGAGAGAATTGACAAGCAGGGGGGCAGTCAGGGATCAGCGGTTTCGGATGGGCCTTCCTGTACGGCAGACATGTTTCCATTGTCGCCGCATGGATGCCTATGGAAAGCAATGATTGGCCGTAAGCAGGATCTAAACCATGGCCATCCCAGGGAGCCAAGATCTTACAAGGGCACAATACAAACGACAGATGCTTGCCATGCTAGGCTTTCAACGATTGTAATAAGGCTGAGGCTGAATGACCAGGGGAAGTCGCACGTTGAATTCGATAGGGAAGGCGCAAATCGAGCAGGTTTCTTCGTCACTGTCCGTAATGTGGTTTGTTCTCAGGGAGACAAAAATTAGGGTGTGGGCTGAGGTCTTAGGTAGTTCCACAACCTTAAGACAGCGTCGCGGCTGTGTGGAGCGAGGTGTAGTATTGACAATCTGGAGACAAAGATTCTTTTGGATATCATCTTGATAAGGCTCTCGACTAGCTCGCAAAGGTGCATAATTGCGGAAAATGGTTAGAGAAAGCCAAGTGTGGTATCCATAGAAGGAAACGAGCGCGCAAAACGCGACAATCCCTATTCAGGGCACGACAAAGGCGATGTCCGAGACATCATGCGGCAATGAATTGGGTCTGAGTCTGCGATTCAGCGCTTTGTGATTCGACGGACGCAATTGACACGCCTACCGTAGGTACGCCTGTTGAACGATACTGGGGTCTAAAATTGAAGCCCCTGGTCCTCTCTGTCTGTCAGGGTCTAGAATTCGGTCGCAGACTCAGGTGGGTTTGTAAACACGTCACGACGCCGAGGAAGCGCGCGGGTGTGAGGGTAGGATTGATGAGCACCATTGACATAGTGATGATGGTTTCTCTTTTCTTTTTTTTTTTTCTCTCTTCCCCCAAAAGTTGCCTGGTTCAGCAATCGTGTGAAATGACTTGTGCAGTCCCACGCATGGGAGGTCTGGAATGCATGCAAAACACTTGATGCTTTGCGGTAAGAGGGAGGAATAAGGTGCCACGTGCATAACTACGTCAGCTTGAGCTGAAGGAAGGGCAGGTAGCGAGAACTGCAGGCTGCATGAACATTGCACGTTCATCCCGCACGAACTGAGTAAGGGGATATCTCGTTGATCTTGGCAAGCTCATCGCTATTGATCGGTGGCAGCTGTTCACAAGGCGGAGGAAATGTGCCGCAACCACAACAGAGACTCGGATCGACGCATGGCGCGGGTTAGGGTCAGGTTCCGGGGCCGGACTTCAATCGTTCATCAAAGAAGGTAGATGGAGTAGATCTTTCGGGTGGCTGTGATGAGCATATGCATGCGAATGCGGATATGTGATGTGATGTGATACGTATGATGTACTGTATGCGGGTGTAAATAAGTGGGTTCCACCAGCCGGTGTGCCTGTGGTAGCTTGCAGGTGGATAACTCGACATTGTGTTTTGTTGTCGTTGTTGTTGTTGTCGGGCGAATGGTGATGTTAACGTTGGGCCGTCGTGTTATCCTTTTTCTTCATCTTCTGAAAATGAGAGCGGTGAAGATAAGACATAGGCCAACAAAGGCAGGCCAAGTTGGTCCCGAAAGTGGCCAGGTGGGAACGCACGAGAGGAGACGGCATGTTCTAACGATCCATGAAGGTAAGGAAGTACGGAGAAAGAAAGGGAAGCAAGAATGGGCGGAAGCCGCTGCTAGGCTACAGGTTAGGCAAGTCAATCCCAACAGACTCATCAACGACTTGAATAGATCATATATGGTAAGTGTCAGTAAACGTTATCTGATAAATATATCCTGTTTATGTGTATAATTTGCGCAGTTTGAGTTCCTCCTATCTCATCAACTTAAGTGCTTGTTTCCTCAGGTGTCTTGTGGGTGATTTTGGATTCATGGTTCTTGAAAACTTTTGACGTTTAGCCTCCAAGTGTCTAGGTATGGTGTTATCAACTGTAATAGTACTTACCTAAGTGACACTGCTTACGAAGCCTTGCAAGGTACAGTCTTGACTACCAATTTATCTTATTCTTTGGTTAAACTATACAGGTATTTTAAGCAACTTGGAGTTATATTCAAGTTGCAGGGCTGCAACTGTTCTGTTTTCGAACAAGAGTTTGTGAAGAGGCTGACCAATAGAGGGTGTCATCACCATGCCTTTTATTAGGCCCCCGCCATTAGTGTAGTTCGATAACGCTTGCGCTTAACTAACCCCCATACAAGCTAACCCAATAAGTCCTTCGCTTTTCACTTTGATGGACTTCCCCTCAACTCCAAGTTTCATGTCGAACTTTATGTTGTCTCACGACCCAAATACTCACATCATCTATCTTACCTTCTCAAAGTGACAGCTGCATATTATCCGCGATATAGCGCAATAATTATTTCAAGTTGGGCAAAGTACTATCAGGGTTCATAGCTCGAGGCTCACCTACCGGCTGAACTACCTATTCACCTTTCTTAGCGCCCTACGCGTCATCAGTCAATACTCTAGCCTCAACATTGAAACCGTCGCCTTTGACGGACGGAGTCGCTCCAACACATCGAGCCACTCCATCTCGGGTGGTTAATAGCTTCGACGACAACAAAGTCTTGCTGGCCCCGCCGCAATTTCTACCTGAATTGCTGTTTCCTTTCTCGATATTGTGGTTACAACCGACTGACCAGACCGGCCGTATCAGTGACCGCACTTCTTACGCGCCGTGTTTATCCCTCGTCGTGTATTGCTTCATCGCCACTCCGTATTATCCACCGGATTCTCCGTATTCTACTTGTTTGTGCGGAAGTCCATCAGCCACCACATTGTCTGTCGGAATCACGCGCAGTAACACTGCTAGGTCTTTGGAGCCTCAACCTAGCTGTACATGTGACGATCACTCGACACTTGCTTGACACCTATGCTCTCTCGCCTCTTGGTTGCGTTCTGCCGTCTTGCCGGACCTTCACGGACTTCGGGCCTGCTGGGTTGACGCATTATACCAATACCCCCATCCTCACACCCCTTCGCAGTACCCTTTGTTGCAAATAGCGCCGAGGGTAATTACTTAGATCGTCATGAAGCCTGTTGCCACATCGCCTGAACAACTCACCTCACAGGTACATCGGCTGTCGTTCGCTTCTCCCCGTCTCGAGAACGCTGGCTGTTTGGCTCCGGGCGAGGATGTCAACAGATCCTACCCTGCGATGTTCGTGACCACTGATGCCCGATCTGCAGCCAGCCCAATCGCCCCCAGCATCCCGCAAGAGGTAGCCTGCCTGACCTTTGCGACTGGTGACGTTTGCCCAGACTCATCGCTTAGGACAAGCGCTGTCAGTTGTATCAGACTGCAAAGTGCCCTCCTTTCGCCCTCCCTCGAGGACCTGCCAAACGAGGTTTTGTTTCACATTATGGGTTTCCTGGACGTCAACGACCTTCTGTCAACGTCGAGAGTAAGTATCGACTACCTACCGTTAGCAAGAATAAAATCTACTTTCCGATTGACATCCCGGGATCATTCATGAGACCTTGAATTGGTCCCGACAGCCCGAGACCTTGGGAATCCAGACTGATACAGAGTTAGACGAGCCATCTCCTTCGCGATATCTCTCAAGCCCCTATTTTACACCATTATCGGCTTCAGCGAGCCCGAATTAACCTTCCATCACGCCTATCGTCACCATCTCGTCCAACACTGGCTGATCTCATTGCTCGTTCAATCTTCATGACACATACTTCCATAGTTTCTCGAAAGTTAGCCCGATCCTTGGTATCAATCCGACTGTCTCGCCGCTTGGCAGCCAGACCCTCAGCCGCAGCTCTGGTTGAGCGTTCTGTTTTACCCAAAGAGTGCGTGCCTGGTATGACGTCAGTGCATGTGGCACCAGCAATTGTTGCCAAGAAGAAGGCAATCGAGAAAGAGAGAGTTAAGGACGGGTTGCGACAGTGGATTGCATCGAGATGGAAGCGTGAAGTCAAAGAGCGCCAAGATGGCGTAAGAAAATGGGAGGAAAGCCGTGGCATAGGACGCGTGTGGCGCCTCCGTAAGTTTTGGGAAAGAGTTAGCCGTGGCGAGGAGCGAGACAGTGCTTGGTAAGTCAGTGGTATCAACTTCTATGAGGTGAATCGTTGTAAGGCTGCGTGTGCAATCATGCATGAAGGACCACTATAGTTAGGTTCTGTAATGGTCACAGTTCTGGCAGGGAGACGTCAGCGGTAGTAGTAGTAGTGGCTCTCGTCCTGTCGGCAGGATTACTTGTATGATACATTATGTACGATGTGGTGATGTTACAAAATCGACGAACTCCGTTATGAGTACTGGACCATGTCAAGGCGATCGGCGAGCCCCTCACGAGTGGTATCTTTATCATGCATGGTTATGCACAAAGTCCCTTTGCTCAGGCTGTCCGAAACCTGAAGCCATCCCAATCATCATCTTCTTCGTCCTCCTCGTCATCGTCGTCCTCTTCCTTCTCTTCAATAGCTGGCGTGGCCAGATTCTCTTTGCCCAAGCTTGTAGGTTTTTCAGTGCCATTTTCTTGGCTGAAGCTTTCACCACGTTTCCGCAAGGCTTCCCTCTTGTCCTTTAACCGCTTCACGCGAGCTTCGAGCTCTTCCATTTCTTCAAACTCCTCTTCAAGCGCACGGGTTGCTTCCTCCTTTTCGTCTTCGAGATCGACATCAGCTTGAGCGCGGCGCTTCTCAGCCTCCTCCTTCTGGGCATCGGCGGCGGCAGCTTCCTCTGCCGTCATAGCTGGGGCTGATATAGTCGCATCTTCATCGTATGTGGCTGTTGTAGCAGCAATGTCGGCCTCGAAGGCTGCCCATTCTGCTTCATCAACCGCTATTGCTGCCGCAGATGTGAGGCGCTCGTCTGTAGTCAAACTACTGGCCTGGCGTGAGGGGAGCGATGCAGTTGCAGATTGTGAGGTCAAGTTATTAAGCTGACCTCCAGGGGTAGAAGCGGAAGAGCCATCTCGATGGGCTGGTGTTGCTGGTCTCGATGGGATTTGGATCTCAACCCCTTGTGACGGTGTAGTCGACGTCCTCCTAGTCAATCGAGGTGGTGTCAAAGTCTGATCTTTGTTATCCCTATCTCCATCTCCATCCACTCCGTCCGTTTTATTTCGTTTCCGCCTGCCATCGTTCATTTCGACATCTCCGTCTTTATCGTCGATAACCTCCTCGTTATCGTCGTGTTTCCGTTTTTGTGAAGTCTGTTGTTGTGAAGCTCGAGCGTTGGACGATGCCGCTGTTTGAGCTTTTATTAAACGAGTTTTGTGTGCCTCTCCTCGGACATGTGAGTCCCATAACGATTCGGTCTTGATGTGCTCGTGGCAGAGGGTGCATAGAAGTTTGCCCGCATCAGAATAAGCGGCATATGGGTGTTCGATACGGCGGGCGGCGCGCTGTTGCCGCAAAAGAGAGCGTACGTCGGACATGGAAGTAGATGAAGATGAAGAGCTGTAATTCGTGACGTTGAAGGAATGTGGTAACGGAAGAATACCACAGGTAGAGCAAGGTGTTGAAGTATATGAACTGGTTATAATTCGCGATTCCAATTGGGCTCAGGAGATCAAGAGAAGCTGCCCCATAAGGGATAGGACTAGAGAGAAAAGATGAATGTCAGAAAAGAAAAGAAAGAAATACGTAGTGCTTGTGACGTTGGATGGTAGAGATTCAAGGTCGTCAAAGGGCAGCAAAGAGGTGTGAGATGAGCAACCGCCGACGATTAACCGGCGCAAACCGATCTTCACTTGATTTCAGTGGGAGGGTCTACCTTTATCTAATCTTACCATTAACTGTTTGCGGTATCATCTTCGACGGTCATACAGCACGACACTAAACGATACGAAGTGATATTTACCTTCTAAAATCATTGAGACTTGCTGCATTAATACATCCCTATTTAGGTAGCCAAGCTCCCAAAAGCTTTGACCGCAGTTGCATCCACGTGGATTCCAGCCATCCCACCAGAGTCTCACTCCCCCACTAGGAAACGTCCACTTCAAGGGACCGCATACCATCCTTGTCTTGCTCTGTCTTTTGAGCCGCCTTCTTGACGTGGCGTCTTGTTTTCTGCTCATACAACTGCCTATGAGATTGCTTTATGAGGGGATCCTCCTACAAGAGCTGAAAGATGGCCGAACAGCAGCAAGAGGGCCATTCGCTCTCATCCATGTTCCCTAATCCGCCTCCCTTTTGGCAAGACTTTACAACAGATAAGATTTCCCGGATTCAAGAACTAAGGACTTCATACATCGCGGAGCATGGTGGCGATCCTTTGACAGTCCGCGTGCCTGGTGTTCCCGAAGATCTCGTCAATCTGCAACCTCCGGCCGAGCCAGCCGATGGACGCTGGCGTGTATTTGGCGATCAGTACATGGTAAGTCAAGCGATTGCAATTATTCTACAAGATGGTTGGCTAAGTGAGGATTTAGCTGGACGACAAGCTTCCAACTCTCGAAGACCAAGGGATTACCAATCTTCCCTCATCATCACAGTCAGAGTCCAAGGATGCTAAGCGCTTTGATCGCGCCTTTGAGCTCAAACGGCTAGCTAAATCGCTTCTATTAAACTTTCTCGAGCTCTCTGGGACATTATCACATAACCCATCGCACGCCGAAGCAAAAGTGCAAGACTTGCGCACACTCTTCATCAACTTTCATCACATCCTCAACGAGTACCGGCCACATCAAGCACGCGAATCAGTCATTGCGCTCATGCAAGAGCATCTAGACCGCACGCGGGCTGAGACCATGGCCATACGGATACAGGTGGACAAGGCACGCCGCGTACTCGATGGCTTGGGCAGCCTAAGCGTACCCGATGTGCCCAAGGCTTTAGGACAGAACACTGAGGAGGAAGATTCGGAGGCGTTGGCGAAACAAAGAGAAGCAGATGTGTGGGCTGCCACAGATGCCTTATTTACTTGAGGGCGGGTATTGGAACAAGCATCAGATATTGTCCACGCCGTCACATTATTATCAAGGGAGTTGCAAAGATTAACTTCCAAACAAACGAGACAGTCTTCCCACATCGGGCAGGCATTTCTCACATCATGTTCTCAGAAACTAGTCCCGAAGGATGATCGCAGCTGGAGGTTTGGAGCGAGGCGAACTGTATCGCAAAACCTTGTATAATGGACATTTTGGAGAGTTTACAAAAAAACGGGATTTACACAGCCAAGGTCGAGATGTTTGCGACATGGAGCGAACCTCAATATCTATGCGCATACAAGGACACATGCATGAAGCCAAGCTTCGGGTTGTCAAAAGGCGGTCATAAACTTCGTCTGAGTCGTCGATTCAATATACACTTCAGCTGCGCTATGTTTCCCAGCAGCATCGCAACGCAACGCACAAAGGACTATAAAGCCCAGTTCTCAAACAATAAACACCCGGCATTGTTGCCTCACAACGCATAACGTTATTCGATCCCCCTTTACAGGATGGTGCAGGGGATACAGCAGCATTCGTAGTCGCCACACTCGATACACTTGGTCTTGGTGCCCGTGGCCTCGGAGGGCTTGATGATGGACTCGGCGATCGAAGTGGCAGCGCTGCCGGGACCGTTGCGGTCGTAGAGACATTTGGAGGAACCGCAAGCCATTTTGGAAGTTGTTTGGAATTGCTACGGGAGAGCTTAGGGCGATCTGCAGTTTAGCTGGGTTAGCGACCGTTCATCTTGGACTTTGATAAGTTGATGCGTGGGAACAGAGAAGAAGAAGAGTATATTTGGTTTGACTTACTGATGCGATAACGAAGCCAGTGAGATTTAGGGGTTTATTTAGAAGAATGAAGTTCCAGGTTTCAAGCTGCAGCAGGAGTTGGAATTGAATTTCAAGCTTGGGCTGTAGCTTGGACCATGCCGTCCTATTTTGGGCTACAGCTGTAACATGATTGCGTCACCAATTGGGCTAAAGTGTGGGGGTGGATTGTGATTCAACGTGTAGACCCTGGATCTGATCCCTCCCTCTTGGCAATCTCTGAGCTCAACCTCTATTGAGCCACTGCAATGATGAAGCTTTGACAGAGAATGTGTCCCGAGTATTCTACAGAAATCATTAACCTGCTTCTGTTTTCGGAGATGAACACTGTGGTCGAATATCAAGATGGCCAGAACTCATGTCATGGCATATGAAGCTGGGTCGCCCGAAGAAGCACGAAATCAATGTGTGGTCAAAGTAATAGTTAACAAACAATGAGGTCTCTTAAGGGTAGAGAGATGCCTTGTAGCCAAACTGGTACTTGACATACTTGCCTGGGTCAGATGGAAGACTTGTTTTCTCCAACATCCAAGAGCGGGCATGAGCACTGCCTATTGAAGAACTCATCATGTTTAGGAAGACGAGATAAGATACTTTCCTAGATATAAAAGGCGTCGAGCTTACTAAACTCGGGTGTTAATAATGTAGTGCTGTCTCTGTGCTTGTTGCTGAGATTGATGTCATCGACAACAAGGTGACGATGCTCTGACAACATGCAAACTCGACTTTTTTTAATTTTTAGAAGGAGATAACATATGCCCCTATAAAAGTCTTAACATCCACGAGAATCTTGAACTTTTCTATAATGCTAGAAAAGAATTCAGTAATATCCGCAAACATGCAGCCTCCAGGTGTTATTTCGCCTTGTCAGACAGAGCAAGAGCAGGCAAGCATTCAACCAGCAATCCGCAACTGATACTAATAAGTTCAATGATAGATCAATATCGATCTTTGTAAAGAATATATGCGAATAGCTTATTCTCCCACCGAAAACAATGGCGCTTCATCGGTTCAACGTCTCTGCCACCCAGACAGCTGGTTCTGGGCACCCGCTACATTTCCCGGCTGCGAGACGCCCATGGACTACGCGGACTCTCACTCCACCGTCATGGCTAGCGTTGCAGACCTCGAAATCATCCGCTTCGATCAGTCTTGGGCCAAGGATGGACATGTTATGTTAAGATACACGGCGCAGGGAAGTCATTGTGGAGAGCCGTATAAGGGTATCTCCAAGACAGGGAGACATGCGCAGTGGAGCGCTGCCGCGATCTTTGAAGTCGAGGATGGGAAAATCAGAAGTTTCACCAAGGACTGGGATCAAAAGACTATGCAGGTGAATACACTTCCTTGCCACTGGCTAAGAGACAGTGCTAATGTTGGTGTAGATTCAGCTTGGATGGGCACCGGTTCAGGAGAGCGATGACCCAAGATGGAATTCCAAAGCATTAGGTAGCCCTGAGGAAGCTCGAAAGCATAACCAATGAGTCAAGCTGTTTTCGAGGGTAGACACAATAAACTAGATTGTCCTCTTATAAGTTACACTGGGCAGGCATCATATTCTCATCGACATATTCGTTGTAATTCCTGTCAATATAGGCATATTTACGCCCCCGGCCCGTTAGCGGCGGCCAGACAGGAACCGTGCAAAGAAGGGGAGGTAACCAGATAGATCGTAATCCTACGAAACCTCATGTATAGGATATTTGTTTATCAAGATACCTTTTTTGGTTACGAAATTTACTTAACAGCGATGGAGTATTAGCAGTTCTATGGTAACAAAGACTTATCTCAGTCGAGGCATCAGCATTGGTCCAGTTATTGTCTCATAAAAGACCTTGATTGAAACAACCGGCATCGATCTATACGATACCAGAACTCAAACTGGCCATGCGGAGTTTGAAATCTAGAGCATGGCCTGTCTGTGAGAAGTTCAAGTCTATTTTCTGGATGCGCACATTCTTGTTCGGTCACTGAATGACTTCGACAGCCAACACTCCTTACGTACGATCCAAGTCAAGCATCGGGTGCCCTCCTCTATCTCGCATAATTAGGCACGCTGGATCATGGCCTCGCGGTCAGGACCGGTGCCGATGTACTTGACCTGCTCAACTTTAGCAACTGCGGTGCAGGTCAGTATGCGCGTTCACCTACCTTGACTCCAACAAACTTCTCGATGTACTGCTGGTGGTCAGTGCCACTGTTCGTTATGCTAGCCCAGGGAAATATGCTCACCTCGACGTAATCGCGGGCTGCCCTAGGAAGGTCGTAGTAGGTCCTCGCGTTGGTGGTCGGCTTTTGCCAGCCTGGCATCTCGTGGTAAACCACCTCAGCTCGGTTCAGGATGTCAAGATCCGCAGGGTAAGAATCCAGTTCCTGTCCAAATGTTCAGTTTCCACAACCTATAATCATCTTGTTGGCATCACTGACCTCTCCATCGATCTTGTAGGCAATGGCGATCTTGATCGTTTCGAAAGTATCCAAAACGTCGAGCTGCAGAGTGTTAGAGCGCTTTGACGCGTGCCACGGGCTTTTTCTACCTTTGTGAGATTCAGGCTGTCGTAGTAATTGATCGAGTTACTGTAATTGACCACAACAAGGTCTGTGTGTGCTTGTCAGCTGTGTTCCCTACTACTCAAAGTTTCGAGGTTGTGTCTACCAAGCCTGAAAACGGTCAGTAAGTTTGTCAGCAGCTCAGAGCCATCGTGAAAACTCACCATCCACATCGGCGTCTGCGGCCAGTCGACGTTCCCTAGGTAAGTCTTGTCAGCGGTAGAAGCTCGAAACCTCCAGGGGCGCTTGTGGTCTCACCCATTCGCGTCCAATTTCCTGGAGCTTGGTGCCGATCCTAAGTTAAGCATTCAGCTTCAGAATAACCTCAAGATGATAATCAAGACGCACTCTTCGGTATCTTCGGTCTTGAAGGCCCCGGCCCCGACACGGGTGGTGTCTGTTGCCAGTCAGCAGTAGATTATGGCCATGGAGTATTCGACATACAAGCCTTGACCACTCCAACCGTCTCCGTGATATTCTTTGGGTTCAGTGCAAGTCCACCAATAATACCAGCAAGTGTAGTACTTGAGGAAGTGACGAACTGTAGTTAATCATGAGTACTAGTGCAAACCAAAAGGTCAAGTTGGCGGAAACTTACTGGATAAGAACCATAATCAACATCTAACATCAGTGCCTGTTCAATTGGGAACAAGTACAAGCGCCAGGTCCCAGAACCCCTTTCCTTCACAGGAGACTTGACTGATACTGATCTACCAGCATGCCACGTGGCGCAGAGGTTTGACATGAAGCCCTGGGCTCACCTCAAGACAGACTTTCTGAGCACAGTTTGGGGCTCTAACCTCGAGACGCCAGGACTGGGTCTGCTCCAAGCTTATCCAAGGCGCATTCCTCGCATGAAACCGTCATTAACCCCACTGACCACGCTCGACAGCCAAGTAGACGAGTAGAAGTCAGGTCTCCGTATGACTCCCGAATTCTGCCGAGACGTGAACATATACACAGCTTGTTACAGCGCAGGCCCCTTGTTGGGTACCGCCAGCAAAGTGAATGCTCAAATGAGCGATATGTCCTGCCCCGAGCTAAGAATCTTGCGGGATTAGAAGAGAGGACTGTGAGACCACGGGCACGGTGCTCGTTCCGCCAATGCGTTAGTGCTACTCGTTTAGTCATAGGATGAGAACCTTACGTTTGCGCCTTCGATCACAATTTTCATGTTGCTCTCCTGTGCGGATCTCATAAAGGCTACGCCGTCCACGACGTACTTACTGAGCGTTTGCCTGTACTCATCGAAACGAGCAAGCTCGGCCTCGATGTCATATTTGAGCAGTTCTCCGAAGCGCTTTTGAAAGCCGTCGGCTAAACGCCTCAACTTCTGCTCGAAAACTTCAGGGTTAAAGACATCTGTCATTTTGATGCCAGTTCGCTGGGGAAGTTAACACACAGCCCGCTCCGTTATAATGAATATCTCTTACCGCTCTACTTGTCTGATAGCAGGGACCAATGCCTATGGCGCAAGTTAGACTTCGTTGCTTATATAGCGTCGCTGGCACAACATTGGCTGGGATTCTCCACGGCATTGATATTGGGAATGCTTGCGATGACGTGACAAAAGCAGAAAATGATAATCCGTCGTGGAGTCCCGGGGTGAGCATACCGCGTCTTGTTGTTCCGATAGCTGCGTCTAGTGTAGACATTAGCTGTTATTTCTCAAGGACAATGTCAGAAACTATGGGACGAACCTCCAAGTTCCTCCTCCTCGAGACCATCCACTGCGACGTGCAGGTCCAAGAGAATATTGACCCTATCAGAAACAAGGATCCGATCATGTACCGCAGTCAGGTTTTTCTCAAGCTCCTTGAGCTCGCTAAAGAAACTTGGGCTAGAAGACAGAGTTAGTATTTTTGGCATGTTCGATTGAAAGCGTGAGCCAGGCCAGACGTCAACAAGATGCTGATGTGGTAGTTGAGTTAGGAGTGGAGGGCTATATGAAGGCTTACACGTGGAAAACTACGCCCGAACCAATAAAGTTCATGCTATGGTACTTGTCAACCTCGCTGTTGCCAGCTTGAACGATCAATATTCTCGACAAACCATCTTGGGTTGATCAGGCCAGAGGGCAGGAGGTGAAAGCTACCTCTACGTTAGCAATTATCCAGTCCCTTTACGTGTGCTGGTTCTCACCTATACGAAACTCCGTTTACACTTGGCACATATTAGCAACACAATACATATGAATACATCGATCGGTAGAAAGAGTTTAACTGACCGCACGAGATGTCCAGCGTTATGTCCACCCTTGCCGTTGATTAGCAGGTATTCGGTTCTGCCTGCATTGTGCTTACCGCGGCTCGGGCACAGAGTTGAGCCTCCTGGCACTGTCCATCAACCAATTTGCCCTTCTGCAGTATGGTTAGTGCCTGGGTGTCATCTGTTGTGTTGGGCTCTCCCTGAGTACTCACACCTTCGTCACCTATGAAGTCCTGGTCAGTATAATGGCATCGAACCGATATCGGCTGGATGCGGAGGAAGGACATATTCCAGGATAGGGAGAGAAACATACCCCATTGGGCTCCGAGAATGACAGTTATCGGCATGTTGTACAAAATCAAATTTGACTGCCGTAGGTGCCGTCGTAGTGTCTGGAGAGAAAGAATAAAGACGTGATCTGGAGGAAGTTCAACAAGTGAATAGCCACGTGATTATGGCGGGGTGCTTGCACCATACCCCGTCCATCGCGGTAAAGTACTGGTGGCCAGTCCCCAGCCAAGACAACTCGAACATAGTCCAGATGATTAGGTCTGTCTGTGTAAGGCATTGTTGAGTCCTGCATTGCCTCTTCTGTATACGGTATCAACTATACTATGCCTTCGAGTTCGTAAGCAACCCAAGATGTCTACACTCTACATCCATATTTCGCACCAAACCTGACCAGACTGACCCCCATGGACTTGATTCGAGGGATGCTTGACGTTACTGATATCTCTGCTATGAATGCTATGAACAAGAGCACAACACACTCGCAAAACCAAGAAAGCTTAGTTCTATAGGTACTCGAGAACTATTACTTTAAAAGCTACCTAGTAGTTTCATATGGAAAGAAGTGTACTAAGTCCCTAAGCTGGGAAAGGGCAAACAAAGAGAAATGGGGAACGCCCGCTACCGAGGGGTGTGAACGGCACCCGGGGAACGGTCTACTAGAACCGAGCGGAGGTGTTTCCACTTTTACCGAACTGTCATTGACCGCCGACGTCGGCTGCTTCCTATGACGTGGAGCGAGACATGGACCAAGCGGACGATTAAACATCTTGCTCATTTATGATTAAGCTATTAACTATTAAATTAAGATTTCAGTCATCAGTAACTAATATCAATTGTTTGATACTATGTACTTACCTAATTTACATCTTCAGGACTCGATTTATAAAAGCTACATAGTGAGGATAAGTGACGTGTGATTTGAGAATATGGGAAACCTGTGTTGCAATGCAAAGATGTTCTACCAGTTTTAGATACTTCAGGTGCCACAAGCTCCACAAGATCGTCTGTAGGATACCTGCATGTATGTAATTATCCAAAACGGCTAAATATGGCTCAGGGCCTTAAAACATTTACAATTGATTGGCAAACCAAGGATGAATGTCAGAACACATAGGAAGAGAAAGTCATGACTACGGTACAAGTATGATAAGGTATATAAAAGAACACTAATCCGCGACTTTCGCTTCTCGAGAGTATCATAAAATCCAATAGCCCATCCCTAACCATACTCTGCGAAAGCATATACATGCCGCCTAGCCCATATGAAGGAAAAAACAAAACCGCCTTGTAGAAGCCTCTGTTGTTCAACTCCTGCACGCCCCTTGCTGGCATTTCATATATTCTTGTGTGCTACTCTTCTTGTTCCATAACATCATTATGCAGCAGCTCCTCCTGTCTTTTCTGTGGCGCTCTCCTTCTCCAGAAGATTACCAAGATGCTGCAGGTCGTCTCGAGCTTTCGGGTCACGTTCCAGAACCCTCCTTACGACTTCCCACTCCTTGCGGGCCATCTGGTACGCTTGAGGCAAGATGAACTGCACGGTTGGGGATGTTATCCACTGTCCCAGGAGCTCGTGTGCCATGGCCACGCCTGCCTGCTGAGCCTGGTGCCTTTGTGCTTCTGACATCTGTGCTGGCGCAGCTGCTGGTGCCGGTGTTGGAGCTTGTGGTGGCACTGGTGGCCGAGTGTACGGTGGCTGGGGAATTGGCACAGGAGTTGTAGACTGCCATTGGCCTGGTGATGATTGCTGAGGGAAGCCTCCTTGAAACCCTCCCTGAGGGGCCTGGGGGGTCGCGGGAGAGAATGCCGGGCCGGCGGACGCTGTCGAGTTGCTTCTCTGAGCATGCGCTGCAGGCACTGGTGTTCCCAGGGCTTTGGCATCTTGTTGATTGGCAGTCCCATCCTTCAGATGTTTGAGCTGGTCAGGCTCGTTATGATAAACAAACACCGCAAGCAACAATGGTTCCGTCCGGACCTTAGGGATCTTATTATCGACCAGGTTGAGCATAAACTCGGGATAGTTGTCTTCCCCTGCAGGAACTGGTACCAGATATGTATCTCGTACATTACCGATTGTCTTATCCCCAATTACACCATACCGCTTCTTGCTGATGAAGTAGTTAAGAAGATTGTGAAACTCAGTATGAGAATAGGGCGGGGCCGGTGAAACTGAAACGACAATGACATCGGTGCTGTTGCTGTAACGAAGACTACATAAGTACTCGATAGCACTTTGTTCGGGGATTCGTCCGGCCACCGTCATCCTCTTAGGAATCAATTTAGACCACGGTCCAACTGAAGCAAAGTTGGCACCACCAATATATTTGGCTGTGGCTGGGAAGTCGGCAATCGAGCTCATAGCAAGAGAGCCCTGCCAGATCACATCGGGGTCCTGAGTCTCCTCTGTGGGCGAATAAGGGGGTGACTCGTTCTCATCTTGGAGCATGCGATCTATATCGGGATCCACGCCCGGGCCATTGGCTCCAGTTACCAGAGCCGAAGGCCGCCTGTTCTGAGTTGTAGTGGGAGACTTGACGCTGGAGAACACTTCGTTGATGTCGAATTCAGGGTGACTTGGCGATCGCTGCTTATCGTCCTGCTGCTGTGGGTGTGAAGCCAGGTCCGCCTTGTCACCTCCTGTAGGCTCCTTCTTAACGGCCTGAGGCTCTGGTCCACGAGGGGGTCCTGGTGGGAGGGGCACAGCAGAGTCGTTGACAAATGTTTCGTCGTCAACGACCTCTTCGCCCTTATGTGTTCGTCGAACGCGAGGTCCCGTCTCAGAAGTATAGAGGATAGACTGTTTCTCAGCCTTGGCTTTCATCTCGGCAGTCTGCTTCTTCATTTCCGACGAGGCAAGCTGCTCTGATGTCATAGTAGCCAGAGCTGCGGGGGACAGAGTCTTATGGACAAGTCCATGACACAACTCCGGATTGTTCTTCAGGTTGAAGCTTAGTGACTTGATTTGCTGGTTGTATTCTTTCTGTCCCTTGGTCACAGGATAAGAATCATAAACAGCGCGCTCAATCTGGAGCGAGAAAGTCTCGGTCATAGACTCAACTGTGCTGCCCTCTTCCAGGTCCAGTTCGCCCTGCTTCTGCATCAATGTCAAAACATGGCTGATAGACTTGCTCATGGCTTTAGCTGGGCCAGTCCGAGGACCAGGCAGATCTGGTATGGACTTGGCGAGGTCATCAGGTGGTGTATAGGAGACAGGAACAGGAGGTGTACCGTTCTCTGATATGCGACGAACCTTGGCAGACTACACATCGTATTAGCATAAGCATTTAGGGAAAGGGAGTATGTAAATCGCACCTTGCCATCGGCGTCATGAGACTCTTCGCGGGCTTTTCGCTTCCCCGTTTTTGTTTCTTTCTTATCTTTGGTGGCGTCCGGAACAGGCACAGGAGAAGACTTGGCTTTGGTCTTATCTTCCTCCTTGGTCTCGCTGTGACGTTTGCCTTTGCCTTTTCGTCCGCCACGCTTCTTCTTCTTGGACTCCTCCTCATGTGCTTTGCGCCGAGCTTCCCAAGGTTTCTCTCCCTTGGCTATGCCATCGAGGAGCTCCTTGTGGTCGTCCGGTCTGCATTGCTCGCACCAGTAATGCTCAGGGATCTCATCATCGAATGAGCTTACCCCAACACAGACGTTGTGCTGCCATGCGCCGCAGGTTTCGCAAGCGATCCAGGCTTCACCTGAATCTTCATCTTGTTCGGTAGCGCCGCATACACAGCGGATGAGTTCGTCTTCCTCCTCTTCCTCTTGTTCTTGCTGCTGTTCCTGTTCCTGTTCTTGTTCCTGCTCCTTGGCTTTCTTGGTCTTCTTAGTCTGTCGCTTTTTGGGTACGGTCGCAGGTTCAAGTTCGTCGAATGATTTCGTATGCTGACCTTTAGTGGCGCGTACCGATCGTCGAGGTTCCGCTTCGCCTGAGATGTTGCTGTTAGTTGGTGCTGCAGAATGCGTGGTGTCGCGGTGTCGGTCGCGCTTTGGGGGTGCTGTGTCTTGAACGAGCTGGGATTGCTTCGGGGACCTTGCGAGTCTTTGTCGCTTACCGGACATGATTAAGAACGTGCGAATGGCTGTGATGCCTTTTTTTGAATGAAGCGACGCGTGCCGATGTTGAGCGGCGTTTGGTGGCGTGGCAGGTGTTGGGAGGGATTTCTACTGTTGCAACGAAGCGCAGGATGGTGTGCGCCCTTAGACAGGCATTGAGGTAATTACGTGGGGAAACAATTGAGAGTCACGACTATGTCAAGAACGAATTCAGGTTCTTCCCAGCTGATCCACGCGCAGATGCTTGTCTTCAAATCTCTAACCGTGTTGGCGCAAAGAGGTGCCCTCACTAGCACAGGCACTCAGGTGGAATGTGGCCTGCGCCAAGAGGATAAGAATATGTTTCGCTGTAATTCGAAAGTGGTGAATGCGATAAAAGTGGCAATGCCTTGAAGCGACCTCAAGAACTGCGTGAGAGGTGCGCGACGATTTTGCGACAGAGATCCAGTATCAGTAGAATGCGATAGGTCGCGTGCTGTGGTTGGAATGACGCGCGCACTTGAGAATCAATGTTCAGGGGAGTGTTTTAAGATGTCCCGTGAAATAAATTCAAGCAGCTGTAGTCTCTCGGAGCTGGTTGGGGAGGATGGTGCTGGATGAAATGATGATGTAGAAGAGAAGAGTCACGATCCCGAAACTGGAGGGGAGGGAGCTATTGCGGAGGTAGAAAAACTAGTAGCTTTCGCCCGGTCGCCCATGCCCTGCAGCTGAATTGTGGTGGCAGGTGGCAGGAACTAACCAGGTCAGGAACCCACGCTTGTGACAATGCGATTGCTTTGCGTGACAATGGAGAGCAAGTATTTGATGCCTGATTGTGGCAATATGTTTGCCTGATTAACAAGCCATTACTTTCTACCTATTTTCCAGTGACTGTGGTAGTAGGTATGGAAACAATAAGACATAGGATTAGTCATGAGGCAGCCTTGCAGTTTCGGGTCTAAGTCGATTGGCTAGACTTTACCCCCCATTATGCAACCTGAGGCAACACTCTTCAGCCTTGATGTCAAGCAGCTCACCAGCAGAAAGCTAACGCGGCGCGGCGGCCTAGAGCTCCGTTACAGGTAACGACGTAAACGAATCCACAGCCTCAACACAATCAGCCAGACTGTCACCATCACAACGGCTCTCTGTTACTTTCGACCTGTGTTTTAGTTGTTTCAGAGAGGCTAACCATATCCTTTATCTCTCTTATCTCGTAATCACAACAAATCCATCATGTCTCGCCGTTACGATTCCCGAGTACGTTGGCCCTTGAAGCTCCAGTACCTCGAAGCTCTCCCACCAAGCTAACCGGCTCCTATAGACAACCATCTTCTCACCAGAGGGCCGTCTGTACCAGGTCGAATATGCTCTAGAAGCCATCTCACACGCAGGTACAGCCATTGGCATCCTGGCAAAGGATGGTATCGTCTTAGCTGCCGAGCGAAAGGTCACCTCGAAGCTGTTGGAGCAAGACACCTCCGCCGAGAAGCTCTACATCTTGAATGAGTGCGCAAACCCTCCATTGTCTACCTCGCTAGGTCGAAGGTTATTATTAACAATATTTTCGTTTAGCAACATGATTTGTGCCGTCGCTGGCATGACCGCCGATGCCAACATCCTTATCAACTACGCCCGACAAGCCGCTCAGCGATACCTCCTCACTTATAACGAAGACATTCCTTGCGAACAGCTTGTGCGTCGACTTTGCGATCTTAAGCAGGGATACACCCAACATGGTGGTCTACGACCCTTCGGTGTGTCTTTCATCTACGCCGGTTGGGATCCTCGTAGACAATTCCAGCTCTATCTCAGCAACCCCTCTGGCAACTACGGTGGCTGGAAGGCTACAAGTGCGGGTGCCAACAACGCAAGCGCACAGAGTCTCCTCAAGCAGGATTACAAGGAAGACTGCACTCTGAAGGAGGCTTGCGGCATGGCGGTCAAGGTTCTTAGCAAGACGATGGATTCTACCAAGCTGAGCAGCGAGAAGAGTACGTTGTGTCTATGAATATCTACCAGAACTCCCACTGACATCACTTCTAGTTGAATTCGCGACAGTAGGACAGACCGAGGACGGCAAGATCTACCACCGCCTGTGGAGTGCTGACGAGATTACGGCGTTGTTGAAGGAGCATGACCTGGCGAAGAACGAGGAGACAGAGGAAAAGTAAGCAACAAGGCTATAGATTCTTGATAGATGGGGAGAGGAATGCGGGGCCACTCTTATCTGCCCCTGTACAATAATATCATGAAATGACCACAAAACAAGACTTATCCAACGCCTGGCTTGACCAAGTCTAAAAGTGTTGTCGAACACATGATGCTTCGGTGAAAGAGTACTGCAATACAGGCTAAGCCAGAGCATCTGGGACAAGCATGCAAACTATTCCTAGTCCCCAATATCAGCGTCGCGAACCTCTCAAGTTTTCCATCTCGAATCCTACATCTGTCCCTCTTGCTGCCTCCTCATCATCCGTGATTCGTTGCCATCCCGGCTGAGTATCAACTCCCGGTCGTGGATAAGGCTCGTCGCATTTCGTACTTGAGAGGCGAGGAAAGTGCCGCCTGTAGCTCCAATACGCAATGCTCATGCCCAGAGCTGAGCCTACGCAGACATCGTAGACGTCGTGGCGATAATCCTCGCATCTCGATATAGCGACTAGACCAGCGCCGATGAGTGGCAGTAGGCAGACCAACGCGCGGCTTAGATCACGACCGCCAGCCGAGTAACGGAACACATGGAGTTGACCGGCGAGGAAGAGGCTGAGAAAACCAAGACCAGCGAATGAGAAGGATGAGTGGCCAGAAGGGAATGATCGCCAGCCCTCTTGCAGTATATGACCATCTTCTGCCGTGCAGACATCGATGGTAACAAGGGTGTTGGCCTTTGTGCCGATTGCGGGCTTGCAGCGGTCTAGCAGATCAGGACGAGGCCTGCCAACTGCGTTCTTGATGATGTCAGTGATGAAGGATGTGAGTACAATAGAGATAAGGAACGAGAGGTAAGTGACTTCATGCTTGGCTGCTGATGACCTTGCGATTATGTTGTAAGCGATTAAAACTCCCAGCGGTATGAAAAGGGCGTATACGAAGTTCATAACTGGTTGTCTTTGTTAAGTCCAGTCACGGAAACTGAAGTTGATGTTTGAGACGTACAGACAGGTACACGCTCATGGACCGCAAAGGGATACGAGATCTGCAGGTCGTTTATGAAGAACATGCGATGAAATGGGTTGACGAAAAGGACCGTCTGTGAACCTGTCAACCACTGTTCTGAGTTTCCATTGACGATATGGTACAGACCAAGATCCAGCCTGTTAAGAGGAACAGGAAGCCGACATAATCAGGCGCGTGAGTTGTCTGTTGTATGTCATGAGTATAACACCAAAGACCGATTTTACGAGTCACTATACCTTCCAATATTTCCTCAAGAATGAGATTGGTCCGCCGGAGGAGCCATAGCTATGAGCTGGAGCCATGATTGATGACGATGGTTGAAATCAGGTTTGACGGGCGGAGGTGTCGGAACATAGGTAGGCAGACTGCAGTGTCGCAACAATTGTAAAATGCAGTTTTTCAGTATCGGCAAATAAGAGGGCGTTTATCTTTGTTACCGAGTCATGTTAAAGAGATGCGGTTCATAAGTTCGGTGCTGTTGAGAAGACGTAGCAGGTTCTTGCTGAGGTTGGACATGTTGCCAAATGCGGGAATGAAGGGCCCCTGATATTCCGTTGGTTTTCTGGGGCCATACCTATCAATGAGAGAATACAGATGACAAGTCACTGATGTACACCAACAGTATACTGCCAACGTTCATTACTAGTCCTCAAGAGACCAAAAGTCAGGACTAAGTGGTTATGATGAATTATCAAACTTTTCAAACTCAACCCCGGCATGATCACCGCTGTTTTCTCTACTCATTGCAAGAGATGCCCTCAACTCCGTGGCATTTTAGACGCAGAAACGGTGTTGATGGGCATAACAGACCAATATCTATCCATGTTTGTATCCAAGACAATAATGCCAAGCAAGATTTCAAACATGAAATTCCCATTACCAACTTTGAAATGAAAAGAGGTTGAGATACCGATTTCAGATGGAGCTGCTCAGCTACAGGGTAGGTTGGGTCAAATCACCATCCGCTATTTCTTAGGCCCAAGCTCTTGCGGATTTCTTCTGTGATGGCTGACGATCAGGAAACTTCGTTGTTTTCCCTCGGCCATAACAACTTTTCAACAAGACAACTCCTACCGATGGAATATCGACAATCGGAAATCTAGAACCTCTGCCTGCGCGAACATATTGCTTATGAAGCACCATCTCAGGAATAGCTTCTGAATGTACAACCTGATGTCATAGTTTGCGACGCGACGAAGCGAGATGCTCAAATCGACACACACACCATCGGCAGCCGCTTTGGCACCGCTCCCGCCAGGATGGAGCGAGCATACCGCACCGACTGGACATACATATTATTACAACGCTGAAACAAAAGAATCAACATACAAGCGTCCAGGAGCCCAGCCGCCTTCACAGCCAGCGCAACCACCAGCTCCCGCATATCCTGGTTATGGCTCAATACCATACTTAGCCGATCCCAACGTTGCTAATGCTTATATGGCACAATTCAATCAGGATAATAATGGGCAAAGGTATAATAATAGTTCACGAGGTGGGCATGGAGGAGGTCGTGGAGGCTTCGAAGGTCGACCGCGTCCACAGCCTGTTGACAAGCCGAGAAGAAAGGAGCCGATCCCAGGCTGTGAACCATGGATTCTCGTATATACTAAGTACTCGAGGCGCTTCGTATACAACCCTGTTAAGAATGCCAGCTACTGGCGCATACCGGAGAAGTTGATGCCAGCCATTTTGGAGCTTGACAAGGCCCGGCTACGGCAGAAAGCAACAGGAGAGAACCCAGGAAAGGAGCATAAACAAGATCAAAAGCAAGAAGAGCAAGCAATACCGCAAAAGAAGGACGCCTCAGTGGCAGGATTGGACGACGATAGCGAATATGAAGAGGTCGAGGTGACGGATGACGAAGCGGAAGGTGAAGGCGATGGAGAACACCCCTCCAAACGGCAACGGACTGCAGATCCTGACGCAGACGAAGACGTCCCCATGGAATTCACAGAAGCCGATTTTGCAGCTCAATTACAGGCCATGGGAGACGATTACGGCCTTGAACCAGGCGACTACGACGACGGAAACGCTGAAGAATGGCCTGAAGGTGCCGAGGGAGTGCCTCTATCCACAGACGACGCGAAATACCTTTTCAAGGATCTCTTGAACGACTTCAACATCAACCCATACAGTCCGTGGGAGAAACTCCTGGAGGAAGGCAAAATCATCGATGACTTGCGATATACAGCACTCAGCACCACGAAAGCACGTCGGGATTGCTGGGACGAGTGGACGCGTGAGAAGATCGCGGAGTTGAAGGAGCAACGAGCCAGGCAGGAAAAGCGGGATCCTCGTATTGCTTACATGGCATTCCTGCAAGAAAAGGCGACGCCGAAGCTGTACTGGCCCGAGTTCAAGAGAAAATACAAGAAAGAGGACGTCATGAAAGATCACAAGATCACCGACAAGGATCGCGAGAAGGCATATCGAGAACACATTGGTCGCCTCAAAATGCCCCAGTCCAAACTCAAGTCCGATCTTACTGCCCTGCTCAAGGCCCAGCCGGTGCACTTACTAAACAACAAGTCGCTGTCTACCGGCTTACCCGACCCGGTCCTCACCGACATTCGCTTCATATCCCTCGAGCCCAAGATCCGCGATCCTCTGATCGAGGCTTACGTGAGCAATCTGCCTCCCCCACCAGAGGACCTAGATGCAGCCAAGGACGACGAAGAGCAGCGAAAGCAGCGCGAGTCACGCGAGAAGCGTGAGAAGGCACTGGAGGAGAGAAATCGTGTGGTGGAGGAACAGAAAAAGAAACGCGATCGAGAGGTGGCGGCTAGTAAAGCCCGATTGAGAGACGAAGAAAGGGAGTTGGAGATGGCCATGAAGGTAGGAAAGCAAGGATTGCAGAGCCAGTTGGCCAGCATGAAGGTTGCAGAAAAGGAACCATAATATTGGGGGGAAAACAGATATCGTATCTGCATACGCATCTATCTAGTATTCTAATTCTAGCGACCAACTGTGGTCGGTTTGTGTCTATATAGACAATCACAGCCCATACATGAAAGTCAACTTCTTGTCTGCGTATCGGCGGTCGTTGAGTCTCTCACTCTCGATCTCCTCTGGTGACATGGTGCTCAATATCGCCTGCTTGCGTTTGTTGACCGCTGCAAGCATGAATCGATAAGACAAATATCCGATCAAGGCAATGGCAAGGAAACCCAGCGTGACGTAAAATGGAAATTTGTAATGGGGCTTGTAACGCTGTCGGTACAACTGCGCCCCGATCACGCCTCCGAGGTTACCGAAACCATTGACGCCAAGCACCAGAGCTCGCTTGCCAGGCTCAGGTGTGTTGCCACTGAGCCATGCCATAGTGAGAGGAGCCGAAATGTATACACCAGATAGGAGCACACAAAGTGAAACGTACTGCCCAGTGCTCGAGGAGATTGTAACGGTAAGGATCAGGCCAATGATACCAATAACCAAACCACCCAAGATGTGATATCCCCGTTCCTTGAAGTGATCCGAACTTAGAGCAAAGGCGTAGAGGCCAAGAGCACCACAGACGAAGGGCGGAACTGTCATCTAGATCGCTCGCAGTCAGTCAGGCCCAGTTGAGGCTAAGATGAAGCAAAACAAACCAGGTTGGCAAGGATAGACTCATAACCTAGCCCCTGAACAACAAGGGGCAGGAAAACCGAGAATGCACCGCTGGGGACACTTGCGCAAATGTTGAGCAGAAGGACAGTCCACAGCTTCCAGTCTTTCATCGTTTCCACGAGATCTCTCTTGCTCAAGCGATTCTCTTCGATACCATCTTCGCTGTACTCATGCTGTACGAACTCGGCGTTGTCTTGTTTCATGCGTTCGACAGCAAACTCTCGTTCATCTGGACGAAGAAACCATGCAGAGCCAGGGCCTTTAGGTAGCCACAGCCAAGCAATGATAGCAAAGAAGCATGTCAGTGCTCCCTCGATGAGGAAGAGATATTGCCAGTTCTTGAGGCCACCACCACGGAGATGGAAAATGCCGTATGCTTGAAGGAGTAAGTAATTAGCTTGAAGAATTGTTACAACCAGAACTCACAGATTGAGCCTGAGAAGGCTCCAGCGATGGCATACTGTCCGTAGAATAGAGCGAGTCTAACACCAAAGTCGTAACGAGGATAGAAGAATGACAAATAAGCAACGGCAGTAGGGTAGAAGCCCGCTTCAAAGGCGCCAATGAGCAAACGTGTGGCGATGAGTGCCCCTAGAGTAAGGTCAGAAGAGAGTTGACTAGATGTGGGAGCGAACGGAAGGACTACAGACCACGTCCTTTGATGAAAGCTTGACCAATTGTCACTACACCCCAGCCAAACTGTAGAATGTGTCAGTAACTTCCCGCTCTTAGTCGTGACACCATCTAATTACCATTAAAAAGGGGATCCAATGCTTAGCACCAATATAACGGCCAGCTGCGGCAGAAACGGGCTGCAAGACAACAAAAGTGACGAAGAATAGAGAGACTGCTTCATTCAAATCATCAGGCTCAGCCCCTATGTCTGTGGTAAAACCTGATAACAAGCTGTCAGAAACCGATCGAGCACGTGCAAGAGGCGGGGGGCTAGGAGATGTTATTTACCTTGGGTTTCGGCATTACCAACATTGCCTCGATCTAGACCATTGAACAGATATAAAAGTGAAAGAAGCGGAAGCAACGCAAAATCGAGCTTCTGATTGAGGGCCCGACTTCTCTCTTTGTTCTGCTCGACTGAGTAGGCAGCGGGATGACTCGATGGAGTCTTGCTTGACTTGGTCGGCTGGAGGGCTTCCCGATCGGTCATGGCTGCTTCTGATTCAGTTGTAGATGTAAATAGTTTGTTTATCCCCTGAAAAAGGAGGAGAAAGGCAAATTCCTTGTGTTATACTGCAGATATTACGCGCAGTGCATTGGCGTCGTTGCTGGGTTCATATAGGCACGCGTTTGGCAGGCAACTCTCACTTGCACAGGTCTCCCAAACATGCGCACCTGGAGGCTCTTGATGATATCTCCGCATATATTCATAAGGCCCAGGGATTAATTGGGGGTCGGACCAATGATCCGACTTCCAGCCGTTGTCCCAAGAATCTGGTAAGCGTGATACATGTGTAGGCCCGATCCGGACGTCATTCTGTTTGTCACGGTCGTATATAAATCAAGGTTTGCTGTTGGCCTATCATGAAGTAAGAATCTGACAGCAGACCAGATGCTCGGGATTGAGGCTGACAGGAAGTGCCTCGAATAGGCAGATGCTCAGCGCCACTACTGTAACCTCGATCAAGGTTGCCTGAGCGTCGGGACACAAACTGACCGCATCTTTAGCTCGTGGAAAGCACGTTAAACGTGGTGGATGGCTGTATTGGGGTCGAAAAGTAGCGGGAATTGAGCTAAGGAGGCCCATCTTGACTCATTACCAAGGAGCGGGTACCCATAGAACGAATCGACAAGTGCCTCCACAATTACGTGCAAACCAAGGAAGGAATTCCAAGTTTGCCGCGATGAGCAAATCATGTTGCTGATGATCAAGTTCGTTAAGTCGTGGGCTGTGTCGTTAGGGCTGTAAGGCTGACATATACCCCAGAATACAGGATCCTTCGCGCTGCTTACTGAGAACGTGTTGTTCCACACTTGGCGTTCTGTCGATACGCCTTGATTGCAACAAGGGCTTATGGGTGGCTTGAATGAACGTTCTAGAATAACGCCTCGAGCAAAAGGGGTTACAATATTGTCATGTCGACCATTGATCCCTCCAGTGAGCTGAAGTAAAGTTTCCAATGCCTGAAACAGGCACTTCAAGTGAGTGGCAGGATGCACATCCGAAATCCTCATTGATGGTGATTGCGAAACCTCTCCAATAAAACGGATGCACCAGGTAGGAAGGCTTGCATGAGGAATCAAAGCCTCCAACTGGGTAGGCGATGTAAGACAACCCCCACAGCTATACTGATTCAGTCATATTTCGATATTGCGAACCTGAGCCTCCGTCAGATGTTCCAAGGCACCCAGAGGCACCAAAATGCCATATGCTACTGCTATTGGTTGTGCCGTGAAAGAGGTAATGTAACTCTCCAGATTGTCGGGGTTAAGGACCATGCTGCAGATCGTCTCACCCGGATTTTGGCATCAGAGATTGGTAAAATATTGGTCAGCCTTCTTCTCAACTTCTTGGGCATAGTTCGATATTCCGGCACGACCGGTGACGCCGTCCTCAGTGATGTAGTGATCGATTAAATCGGGTGACACCCACTCGAAGTACACGTTTTTGACAGTGACCAGAGAGTGGGGAACCTCCCTCACAGCTGAGCTGAAGTCTCCCCAAGCTTGCATAACCTCGCATGAATCGTTTTCCTCCTGACCTGGCGTTGCAAAAGGGAGTACCTTCTCTTTCTCTGACAAAACGACAATCTTGGCTTTTAGAGACACGTACTTGGCTGTCAGAACAGCAGGCAGAGAACCGACTTTGTTGCTAACCGCGGCTGTTTCGTCGATCAGGTCCGCTCCAATGAGCACAATATCTATGTCCTTCGCTGCGATGCCAACACTTGCATCGGTGTGGATTATCAAGCGGGTCTTGGCCTTGGAATTGTTGGCACATGAAGCAATTGACTGTGCCATCTTGACACCTTCGAAGAGTGGTCGGGATTCGAGCACATGAACCTCCACAGGTCGCGAAGTATTTCCCATAACGTGAGTGATGGCCGAGGTGATAGTTGAGCTAGAGGAGAGGGTAAGGATCTTGAGTGGTCCACCTCCCGACAGATGCTGCTCTATGAAAGTCTGGAACATCGCGCCAGTTCTTGAAGTGGTATTCTGTCGGTCGCGGGCGTAATCTTCCAAGGCCCTGACGATATTATCGATCGAGCTCTTATCTAGTGGGCCGCGGGGTGGGATTCCGTCTTGAACTATGTCCAAAGCTGATAGAACAACGTTCAAGATAGACGCGCCCATACTTTCTCGTCCGTTCTTCCACAGGTGCCATCCCGCAAACCTGATATTGTTCCACCACTGAACTTGATCAGTGAAATCGACTTTCTTCATAACATTGATATAGGTATCGAGAGCCTTGGTAGCTAGTTGGCGCGCTCCGCTTTCGTGATCTTCCTGTAGAGCGACCAAGCCCCGGCTAAGCGTGTTGCCTGCCTCTTGGCCCAAGTCAACGTTGAACCATACCCTTCTAAGACTCTCTAGGATGTACGGAACACCCTCAAAGTCATCTGAGTCGTTGATTGCATCTGGATCGAACCATTCGTACCCCTCATGCTCCCAGTCAATTTTGATACCAGCCTCACCGCGGCCACCGTCGCTCTCGGGTTTGAGAAGGAAGCCGAAAGGGTTGACAGTCCATTCTCTCCCCATAGACTCATCGGCGAACGAGAATGGTTTGCCCTTCCGAAAAAGGCGTAAAGAGTCATGCGTAAGAGTTGTTTCCTCAGCAAGTTCCCTCCAGGCTGTGGCAAGAGGATCCGCGTCAGTGTCATCTACACTTCCAGAAATGCCTGCATATTTGTGCCTTAGTCTGTAAGCACGGGTTCACTGATAAGGTAATACACTTTGCTTACTGATATGTGTTTACGTGACCGCTCCGGCGGAAGAGAGCGACCTGGGGTTTCCTGGCCTCACCGTCAGCGGGGAATCTGAAGATGAAGCTCGTTGCGACGTCTCTGTGTTTGAGAGGTGCCATTCGTGACGAAAGACTGCAGATCTTGGACGGTCAAAGATGACAACGCGAGATCAAGTGCATGCCGTGGGTCGTTTGGGAAGCGAAAAGATGAGACTTTAGGATGCCGAGTAGGATTTTCGTGGGTGAGACAATTGGTACCTTACGCATGGGAACCTAAGGGAGGAAGGAAGATTGCGAATACCTTACCACATGCTTCATCACATGACTATCACACGTCACTCTCCTCAATTACATTAAGATAGAAGCGACAATCATGAATTAAGTTACCAGGAATATCCTTGTCTCTCTTATTTCCATGTTTGAATCCGATCATATTCGTGGGGAATCCCAATCTGAATGGCCGATAGTTCGTTCGCCATTTACCATTAGAGGACATTTAATTGTCCATCATCAACACCTAAATCATCGTAACTGGATATCCTACATTCAAATACCCCTTGGACAGTCTCTCAAATATCCATTAGAATTAAACCTCAAAAGCATCAACTTTTGTTCTGTAATAAAAACCCAATGTCAGTCGCCAACTTTTGTTGCTTACGGGGCGCCCAGCTCCAACTCAAATGAGATACCCATTATTAGATTGCCAATCGACATCAATCCACGAAACCAACTCATTGTATAATATGTGGCCTTGATCAACAAGGATAGGCTGCTGAAGTGCCTCTGATGTCAGCTTATCCGACCATTGCTGTCCCATGTCAACATGTGTTCGATTTGCGATCGGATCGTAGGTTGTCGTAGTCTGCGCCATGTTGACGGAACGTGTCGCAGTGCTCATGTCAACAGGGATAGGAAGACGCTGCACAAGAACGCGAAGATCCCGAAGTACCGTGGCACAGTCCCGACCGTAGTTGCTACCAACTCGACTCTCATCCTCGAACCTCCCAATCACAAAGTCGAGGTCAAGTGAACGAGCCTTTTCACTCCGAGAAGACGGGCACAGATCCTCTACCAGCTGCTGCAACATCAGTACTATGGCAGCGTTGAAAATGAAGTGAAGGCCGGCTTGGAGCAGCTTTCGAGGATGATTGACAAGTAGGATCTGTCGAGCGAGCTGAATATTGTGTTCTGCTGATGCTATGCATCGCTTCAGTAGAGGGAGTTGTGGGTGTGAACTCAAGGAACATTGCCGCGAGACCAGCTTTTCCGCAAATGATTTCTTAACTAAGGCGAAGAAAACAGGGCGGATAGTCAAGATTATTAACTAAAGGACATGTTAGCCTAACCCCAGAAGACATTGGAAAATGGAGAAATTACCTGGTTGTAGTGCATGTGCAGCAAGCAAGTGGCTGGGTCATCGCTCAGCCCGTTGCTTGCGAGTTGCACCGTAGGTGGGAGTTTTAGACACCACTCGTCGAGCATACTGATCTCCCCTTCGAGGCTTCTCACAGGTCTTGCGGCGTCTTCTGAGGGGGAAATGCGATACGTATTGCACACGATATGGCATGATATCCGTGAAAGCTCGACATGAGCTTTGAGACCATCTGCTGGAGGCATAGACCTATCGAATGAAGTCAGCCAGAGCGAAGGGGCATAGATAGGGGGATACCTACGGAGCATCGCAAGGAAGGGGTAACCGAATTGCGTCGTCCATGATGGTCGGGGGTCTCCCCATGAGGCAGCTTAAATAGCGATCCAATACATACAGCGTCCAGAATACGCGTTTGCCACTCTCGTCAAGCCAGCCCCTATGTGCGCCGTGCATGATGCTGATATGCATAGCGTTACTCACGCAGATATATGCGGCATCACGGCGGTTCATCTCTATCAGGTAGAACCCCATCAATGTCAGCACCGATACTTCGTTGGGCGTAAAGCGTGTAATGTCAAGCGGGTTCCCTAAGAGCATACGGGCCCGGCTGAAGTAGTTCTCACTGAGATGAGGGTCTATAGAGATATCCTGAGGCGGCATGATCATAGCTTGAGATACCACAGCAAATGCTGTCTGATAGAAAGCCAAATGACGGCACTTGGCGAGACGCAAGTTTGCCGAGTCTCGTTCCATGGAGGGGATTGCCGGTGTTGAAGAGAGATCCCCCCACCAGTAGATTCCTCCACTTGGCCATTGGCAGTTACCGTCTTGGATGAAATAACGAAGCTCGGATAACATTGAGTCCATCTCTGGGGGTGTAGGAAACCATGTCGGGTCAACATCTCGATCATGCAGAGGTCGCGAGTCGTAGGTCTGGTAACGACCAAGACTTGATAAAAAGGCACTTCCATCAGAACCTGGACGCAGATTTTGATATGCAAGAGGCAGAACTGTAGTCATGAATTCCTTCAAGTAGTCGAGGAAAGTTGCGCCACTCGTCTCACCCAGGAAACGAGCATAGCCGTCAGGGTCATGTAACAGGCGACCCTCAGTTGAGACCAAGTTCTCTTCATCATCCTGCCGATTTTGAGGCGTCGCCACAGGATGTGATAGCTGGATAGAATGTGTTCGAGATAGTCCGTAGCTGGGTTCCTGCATTCGAGTATCTGATAGCTGAGCTTGAAGATGAAGATGAGGCGGTTGTTGCTGGAATTGTCTATGTATACTGGGATATTGGAGCTGAGGAAGCTCAGGCGGCACTCGCCCGATATGCGCTGTTGCATCTATCGTTGACGTTGTCTGTGCCGCTAGACTAACGGCCGATGATCCAATGTCATGGTTAGAGGCGGTCCAACCAAGCAAATCTGAAAGTTCTTGGCGGCTTGCAGAATCTGGGACGGCGTTTGCTACAGCTGCTGGGACAGTGTCTCGAAGAACCCGTTCATAGAGATCGACCTTGTGTTTCAAATCCTCGAGCTCTGAGCGCGTGATGCTCACCTTCTCAACAGGCAGAGGATATATGCAGTCGCGTGAAGAGGATTGGCATTGGCGACAAGGGTGCTCACCAGAGCATCTGACTCTTCTCACATTGCAAGCATTGCACCTTTTCAGCGAGACGCGTGTTAGATAAAGACGTGAGCTGCTTTTATGATGATATGACTGATAACCTAGTCAGTGACTTGAGGGGGGAACCTCAGTCAAGCTTGACGTCTGCCGGAACGTAGGAATAATTGAGTATAATTGAAGCGAAATTGATACATCGATAGATGGTACATAAAAGAAGATCGATACAAACAAGCCCATTGCAGGATATATCGATTGAATAGCTACAGTGGTGTGGTACTGTAGACGGGTAGACACATGGAAACTAATCAACTTACGCTGTAGCGACACGCTTGCGATGCTCGGGAGCAACCTTGTGCCGGCGGGGATTGACAGGAAGCCGTCGCGGATTATGGGAGGCAGAGGCAGAAACAGAGAGGGAAGCCCGAGGTCGAGCCGATTGTGGTCCAGTTGCATTCGTAGTTGCAGTTGGGCCAGAGTCGTCGGGCTGCTTCATGGCTTAGTAGTTCGTGAGTTTCCGTTTCCAAGAGGAGAACACTCGTCGTTTACTCTCAGAGACTGAGAACCAGTCAGCCCCTGCCTGCTAAGAACCTACCAAGAGTGCTGCTACCAGTGCTAAGTTAGTACAGTACCTACCACTTTAGGGGCTGCCGCTCAGAAAAGATTGCATTGGATGTCGATGTCCCCCACCCGAAAGGATTCTCATAATGTTCAACCGTTGGTGCGGAAATTTGGAAGGGAAGCCGGAATCATTCAATCAATTATGGAGATTTCATATCGCCAAAAAATATCACCTCGACCTGGATCGCCTCGCTTGCGGCACGGTTCGTTGAACCCTGTAGGCTATTTCGACTGTTGCGCTCCGCTCCGCTCTGTTCTGCCTACGGCAATGGCCCGAGCAACAAGGCCTGCACAGACTTGACTCTGATTCTAACTTCTATTCACGGCTTTTCCCTCCAAAGATAAACAGTCTCAGACCTCTCGGTTGGTATGATCGCTGCGTGTGTGTATGCATTATCAATGTGCATGCTGACACATGGTTGATCTCTGTTTGAACAACTCCAACGCTAAGCCGAGGTAGTAGTCCTTAACCTGCATGGAATAAGACGGAACAACGTCGCTTGACAAGGGCTTGCAACCTTGTCAGCTTCATCTTGAGACTCGACCGTTGATTGCTTACACAAGCAAAACTCTTCACCTCCTGCACAAAACTCAATAGGGGAACTCGTTGAGTGTCAGTAGCAGTGATGTTGTTGGGCTCTGCCCTTGACGCATTCCTTCCATCCATGCTTAGACCTTTTCATGCCTGCCAAAAAAAACGACGACCCTTATTGTGAAATATCTTGGCATATATTCTTTGGAGTTTCTTTACATTGCTAGTCTGTCTTGCATCTGTGGGCAACTATACGACGTCGTAGACTAGAAGGGAAGAGAGAATCTGTTTCTCAGCAAGTGGGTGTGTAGCCAAATGCTGGGATAACGGCCCGCCTCTGCATGGCATCTCGACAGCGTGAAACTTTTACAACGGTCTTTCCAAGATATGAAATAATGACTCAACACCAGCGAGTCAATTTGTCAATTTCAAGTGAAAGCATGGGGGGCCTCGCGGAGCAAATTGTAAGAGGCCCGTTCAAGCACAAGCATGTCATGCACAGTCCTCATAGCTTTGCCTAAAAGATGACATCGCCGGCGAGGCGATTCCCATCGTTATTGCCAATTGCAGAGGCGCACTCCGTTTGGTGTAACGGAGATACTACGTTTAACGGTCAATAACAACACTTGGTACAGTGTTGGCCAAGACTTGTGAAGTCATCCCGAGTACTGAATCTTATGGCAACTAGCCCACGAAGGAGTATCACTGGAAATCAGAAACACAGAACGGGCAGTCGATGGACTGGCGTTCGTGAACTGGGCGACATGCAACGTGATGCCGACTTATATCGGGCCGTGTTAAGTCCTTCATATTAGGCGCAGTACCCGAGAAGCGGCCCGTAACAGTGCGTTGAAAATGTGGCAACTGGAATAAGCTTAAGGAGAAATACCAAAAATGGAGAGTTGCGACCTCCTGTCAAGAACAGCCTCGATACTGAGATGTGACAATGGATGCATGACACACAGAGAATGGAACTTGGAGATTGTAAATATTTTTTCAATGCCGTGGTGGGGCTCTAACAAAATCTACAGAACACCAAAAGGAATAACTGAAATCCAACTTTTGTCTCCTAATTCGCAGTATGTACTGTAAACGATAATTGCGATAGCAAATAACAGAGGATATAGTAAATAAATAAAAAAATGACTTAAGCGGCAAGACTGCTCTTTTCAGTCCAGTCAGCTATTTTCGCTGCCCTTACAAACCCATTACAAACGTAGGTATCCATTCACTCGTGCTGTCATAACATTTATTGCTTGAAAATAGATTGAACAATCTCGCCTGAACGAGTGCCCAGGACGGAGAGGAGGGTGTCGCTCAGCTAGAGACAATGTTAGTGTCTATTGAATGAACATGATCAATTCACGGTGGATCACTTACCCCGTGAGTACCCTCGCAGCAGCCCTGCAGCCATACGCCAGAGTCGTCGGCAACAGTGCCAGGGGAGAACTTGACTCGGTAATCCCTTCCGACGGCCAGCTTGCGCTCGCCATCTCGTGTCTCGACGTTCCAGCCGTTGACACCCTTGGGGGACTCGTTGCGTCCCGATACGGTCTTGGGGAGCATTGTCCATGCGTCCTTGAGCATGTCGACGTGAGCACTTCGCTTGTAACCGGTGGCAGCAATGATCAGATCAACTTCAAAAGTCTCCTGGTCGACGAAGCCATCGAGAGGACCATCGTTCACGCGTTGGACCTTGATCTCGAGAGCGTCGCCCTTAGTGTCGACGCTGGCAATCTCACGGCCAGCGAGAATTCTGTGGGGCCACTGTGTCTCATCGTCACTGATCTCACGCTTCTGGTCATACATCTTCTCGAAGAGGTGCTCAATGAGCTCCAGGCGAACAACACCGTAGTTGGTGGCGCGAGCCTCAGTCAAAAGAGTCTCACGAGCCTTGACAGATCGTGGCCACAGGTTGTCAATGTACTCGGGGTTGAAGATGGAGTTGACGCTGTACATCATCGTCAGCAGAGGTTTTTATAATGGGCAACTGTGCACAACTTACAATGGAGAGTCATCACTGGGGCGCAGGAACTCCTGGCGCATGATGAGGTAGGTTTTGGAGTTGGGGTACAGGTTCTGGACGTTGTTGAAGATCTCGGCGGCACTCTGGCCGGCACCGATAACAGCAACACGGTAAGGAGCGTTCTGCTTGGCTAGGATCTGAGGGGCGTAGTTGGCGAATTGAGAAGAGTGCAGGACACGAGGGTGCTTAGCAGGGAGGCTCTTGGGGAGCGAAGGCTGGCCACCAGCAGCAACAAGAACGTGACGGCTGCGAAAAGACTGGACCTGGCCAGTCTTGCCATTGCGAGCCTGAACGGTAAAAGTCTTGACAGCACCGGCCTCCTTGCTCTCGGGGGAGATAGAGAGAACCTCGTTGTTGTAGCTCACAACATGGTCAAACCAAGAAGAGCACCAGCGAAGGTAGTCCTCGTATTCAGTACGGGCAGGGAGGAAAGTGCTCAAGTTGGTAAAATCAACGAGACGACCCTGACGGTGGAGGTAGTTAAGGAAAGTAAACTCAGATCGGGGGTTGCGAAGAGTGGCCAGATCCTTGATGAAAGAGATTTGCATCTTGGCTCCAGGGAGCAGCATACCGGCGTGCCAAGCGAACTTTGTCTGCTTCTCCAGGAAAAGAACCTTGGGAGCTGCGCCATCAGGGCGAAGCCTCCTGCCCTCGGCGATGGCATCGTGAATAGCGACGGCTACAGCCAAAGATGCGGGGCCGAAGCCAGCGCAGATGAGGTCAAACTCAGAATCCGCGGGAGCGGACTCGAGATAAGGAGACCTCTCCTTGTGAACTCGGGGTCCATGGCGGACAGCAGGAGCAGCTCCGTTTCCGTTGCTGTTGCCGTTGACATGACCGTTGTGGCCGTTAGTAATACCGTTGGTGCCATTTGTACCGTTGTGACCGTTGGTGGTACCGTTGGAGACCGGGGCCTCGGAGCCATTGAATGAAACCTCGCTGTGGGGTGACATGATGACTGATTGCTGTTGAAGAGGGGTATAGGTCTAAAATTGTAATAGAATCTTTAAAAGCAGGCCAAATTTTATAGCACAAACTTTGTGTCTATGAGATTTGGCGTATTCAAAGTCGTGACGTGTGAGAACCGGGAAGAGGTCCACCAAGTGAATGGGAGACTGTGAGAAATAAATCCGGTTTGCAGAAGCTCTTATTCCTTCTCGAGAATCAGGTATTACCCAATCTGGTCAATATGGTGCACAGATTGGAGAATTGATGCAGATGAGCTTCATATAATGGATAATAAAAGGTTGAATGAAGCTTCCAATGTCCGGATTGTGGTACAGGCAAAAGTGACACTATCAGGGTCTAACTCTGAAGAGATATGTTAAAGAGCTTTAGGTAGAACCACCGAGGCTTGGGAGAAGCTTCGTCAATGAATATAGAAAGAACAGAAGAACGGAGTAGTTCCGAGAGACGGGGGAGATATGGCATTTTGTAGTTCAGACGGGGATGGGATCTACAAGCTATTTCCTCGGTCCCATATTGCGTGCCATATTCTTATTCGGAGTCAAACTAAGCTACAGACCCTCAAAAGAAGCAAGCAAGAAAGTACAGTACATACAAGCTCACGGCGAAGCTGTAGTCGAGCGAGGTACACTGCATTACATGAGACGCCTGCTGGCGCTGGACACGCCTCATTAGGTACATGGAGGAGGCGGATACGAGTACATGGAGATTCTCCATGGCTAATACAACCTCGTCAAGCTCGTACGTACATACTTGGGGAGGTACATTTGCGATGGAGCCATGATACATAAAAACCATCCATGATGGAGACACTACTATACTGAGCCGGGAAGAACACAACTAGCTAGCCCACTGGAGACTGGGCTTTTGCTCCCAGTGCTGGTCATCCTGGGCTGGGCTGGGCCGAGCACGGCGGCCAAGCCAAGACGTGGAGCCGCGGTTGCCAAGCAAGCAAAAAGCATAGCGAGCGGCAGAATGGAAGCCGGGTCAGACCAGAATTTCAACAGTACGCGAATGAGAATGGTGACGGAATCCATTGCTGTTAACGTCAGTCAACGTGACTCTGGTTAGTAGGTAGTGAATGAGACTAGGACTAAGCCTAAGCCTAGGCCCTGTAGAGGGTGGGATCGGGAAATGGTGGGGGGTGGGCTAAATGCCCTGCTGCAGAGAAAACACCAACCTTTTCGAGCTTTAGCTCGGAGGGGTCCTGTAAGCCATTTTGGGCTTCTATTTTTTGTTTTCGTGACTGTTTCAGTTTCTCTGTTGAAGCTTTGCCTGTGTTGGGCCTCGTGAAGTGGGAGAGCGAGTATAGCACTCATATACCAAATCTGCGATATTCTCATCGCAATTCTCAGGACTCATGTTGACCCTCGATCAACTGAAGCAGCGATCACCATAAGAGTGTTCCAAAGACATAGACGCAGCATGGTTAAAGGATTGCCTCATGCAGGCCCCGTCTGGGCTGGGTTCTAATGGTTGTGTCAAAACTTCAAAGGCTCTGTCAGCCACTGCAGGATGGGCGACACGATACAATAAGACGACAGGCTAGGCCAGTCATCGGACTGCAAGGGATGAAAAATGGATGGAAAATGTCGCGCAGTCAATGGCTCTGCGGCCTAATCCTCCACGTCCATGGCCGCGGCGTGCCTCGTGGACCCTCCTCGTGGGACTTCATCAACGCCGTGAAGTTCCGTAGCGCATGAGTGAGCTTCGAGGCGCCACTGCCCACTCATCATCTCCGAGCAGTATCACACTGGCTTGCGGGTCTAACGAGAACTTCCCAACTAGCCAACCCGTCGCAAGCCCCCAGCGTGGAGGGACCCTCCAGGGATGCGTGGCGGCGTGGGTTGAGTCCGGCACTCGAGGTTGAATGAGGAAACGATGAGCATCAAATGGGCAGAGGAAAAGACCATGAGCAAGGGTCGAAGCATGTTAACAGGATACCCATACTCGTGGGTGAAGCTCAAGCAAAGTTTGTTTTTAATTTATTGACGGACGATGATGATCAGTCTTGGAACCTTCCTATATGGACGAATGCTGTAAAAGCTTAGGCCTTTCGCGTATGGCGATCGATGTATGTTGACATCTTTAAATCGAGAGCGTGATATGTATGCCAATTCCTCGGCTTGAGAAGTCCCCTAGTTCGACCTCATCCAGAGTCTGCAGACTCGAACTACTCTTTGACCCATGTTCTCCTCTGAACCCTCGACTTCTACAATCTTCTACCCGGTGTTTTTCTTCAGCTTCATCTCTACAGGCGGGGTGTTTATGGCCACTTGCGTCTCAAGACAGTGGCAGGAGGAAGTGGAGGTTCCTGAATTACGAGCAAACTAACCAAGGATCCCCAGTAAAGAAGCGTAAGTATGGATGAATATGATGCGACGTCGGCGATGATCTTTGGTAAAAGATCAGATAAGATAGACATGGCAAAACAGCGAGCAAGCTTGGCGAACTCTGCAAAGGTTGACGCCGCTGAGCAAGGATCAGACGGCCTTACTACTGGAAATATGCTTGCCATCCCAGCTGGCGTCAGAGAAAGGTGGAAGCAGCCGCAGTTCAAAGTCCAGTTCATTGCTTGCTAACTGGGCCGATGCAGACCCTTGAAGACGCTACGCATTTTTGTTCTGTGGCATCGGGGCATGGGTTCGAAACGTCCAGTCTCGCCTGAGCCGATGACGGCTTTCTGCAGCCCCGTCACCCAAGCTCTTTCACACCGTTCAGACACGACGTCAATCCCATGGGTTGGGGGCAGAGAAAAACTTGACAGGCACAGGCACAGGAACGCACAGAGTGCGGCGAAGAACGGCTTTGGTTTGACGGCGTCCACGCCAGAAGAGCCGATCACTCGAGCCTCGCAATGTCGTTCGACGAAAAGGAGGGGCAGTCCCACAGAGAAGATGGAAGGTGGTTGGCAAAATGCTGATGATTGGAGTGTTGATGGGCGGCGAATACCTTGGGCTCCATTGTGGAGATGAGGGAATTATCTGATGATCTGATAAACCGGATCTGATAAGATCTAATTAGCCAGCTTACAGTAGCGTCACGCACCAAGCTCGAGTTGACTGGTTACCGACCTCCGAGCGGCCCAGGGGTCTTTTAGCACCAGATGGCCCCCTGGTGCTTGTGCTCGCAACCTAACCCCTGCAACAATTATGCTGTGTTTTTTCTTCTTGGGGACAGGTACGTACCGAAGGAATGAGCGCGAGCAAGCGGAGGGCAATTGTGAATGAAAGAAAATTTTTCTTCTCTGGTGAACAGAAGCTTATCCCTGTTGGACCAAGGCACAGGCTTCTTGACCTATAAGCGCAAGCACTTGGCGTTGAATCTCCGTCGATTGATGAGCTGTCTAGAGCTGCATTTGCTAACAGGGTCTTACGTCTCTGGGAAATAATCGGACTAGCGGGTAGTAATTTTGCAGAGGACCATCTATTGACTGATTGATTAGATGCAAATGTGCCGGAGAAGGTTTCTCAGAACCGATAACGGTGCTTTCCGATATAGGTAATCCATACAGCTGGGATACGCCAGCATCGATGTTGCAATGACAGAAATCATGGAGAGCATATATGCAGCCATGGGACGACACGACTCTGGGAATACCCGTAGTATGGCTCGATATGATCGGCAAAACCGTAAGATGATGCCAATTGCGGGTGACGACGTTGCTTTTTCTTCGCCGTGTTGGACCCCTGTTTTCGTGATACTTTTCCGTGCTGTGATCTAGAACACCAAGCCAACGCTCCGGCAGTACCTGGTCTCACGGTTGGTTCGTACATCAAAGGATCTCGTACCCGTTTGTGCTCCCGTGTCCGAGGGTCCAAGTAGTACCTACAGTAGCCTCCCTCATGTCGTCAAATTATCCCAGCAATCGTCAGTAGAAACACATGCCATAACCAGACATCTTAAGCGCTTCTGTCACCATGCACGTGAGAGGCAAAGCTTCTTCATGAGAAAAAGCAGAAATTTACGGGCAGAAGCACTATTCAGCACAGTAAGAGAAGCCGCTTTGCCTTGCCAAGATCAGACTACAGTGATACTATGACAATGCATACTTAAGTTGGAATTTGAACATGGGAATGAATGCACATGAAGCATACGGGGTTCGGTCAAATTCGAATGTTGACTTTCTGCACAATGAGCGTGTTAAGTTTGCAGGTTTGGTTGACACCATACCTCATCTTGGCTACCCCTAGACTTGGCCAGGAGCATTACACCTAGTCTACGTCACAGGCTGCTCGAAAAGTTTCTGGCGGCTACCAATGTTTAGGGGGGCTTTTCAACTTACAGGTGGTCAAGTAGTTTAAAAGATCTTCCAATTGACGAATATATTAACTGGACTTTCTTGACTTCCTGAAATACAATCTAAAAACACATATTAATTGGGTGGACATGAGTACGGTTTTCTTGCTAGGTATCCGTAAATCCTGGAATAGACCGGAAGTTTTCGAAGCGAGCGACGTTGAAACCCTACATGGGAGGCCAGGGGAGAGTACATCATTTTCATTTAGATGTACATTAGATTATCTGATTAGATCCGGGATCAAAAGATCGGCGAGCTTTTAGCACTTAATACTTAATAAACGAAAGCAAGCTGCAGTTGTTGAGGCACTTGGAATTTTTCGACGAGCATGAACGGGGAATTAATCAATATGCGGTCACATAGTAGAGAAGATAGCAACTATATCGTCTCACTCAAAGTACGAATATTTCAACTCCAGAACAGAATCGACGTTGAGATCTGATCTTTTAGAATTATTCATTCAGGGTAGCAAGCTCTGGGCTTCGATGAATGATGAGTGCATTGACCAATTCCGACGAGCAGTAGTGGTTGGTCATAGCCCACACCCTCCCTTCCATTTCTCCACCTGCACCTTGCATCATCAAACGCCAGGGTCAGAAAATCCACCATCATCACCGCCGTCCGCTTCATCGGGCATCGCATCATCACCCTCAACATTGTTCGTTTGCTTTATTAAAGCCGCAACGGGATCAACCACTCCGCCTGTGGCGATTCTGACTCGGTAGCAAGCCTATCGTTTGTGCTGTGCTCTCGGAGGTAGCCGTCAACCTGCCTGTCACAATCACAGGCAACAATCTGGAAGGTGATATTAACCTGACGGGTCTGGCATTTCTCCATAATCTCGGCTCGGTGTCCGCACTGCTCCTTTCCGCTTTATTCGTTTCAGCGTCGTGCTGCTGCCGTCACTAGCTTCGCTCTTCTCCCAACCCGTTATTCCTTCGGGAATCCGAGCCTGCGCCGACCCAATATGCGTTTTCCCATCCAGTCAGTTTGGGGTTTGCCCTCATGGAGTGCTTCTTTTCCTGCTTCCGATTCCAACTTCGCTCGCCTCTGCTTCGTCTGAACCAGAGGCACAGCTGTTTCCACCTAGTTGTCCCGATCTTAATCTATCGCTTCCTCTGGCCAGTCGTCACAGCCTTTCTCTCACCCAATACCCTGCGTGGCACCTTCATGCTGTGTTGATGGTTCCATCATCTTCACCAACCCAACCTCCATCTCGTAGACAAGGTAAAATGACATACAGCGTTCTCTTAATCCCGATCAATGCACATGCCATGCCCTTCAAAACCCCTCTCGGTTGTTCTACTCCCCCTCTTACACTGGGAAACATTAATATCTCCGGAAACCTCCCACGTTGACTAATATCGTTTCACTATCATGGTGTCTTGATCAATGTCATCCCACGTGTATAACCCTCTCCCGCCATTGCCCTTGGGTATTGAAAATGCCCTCCACATACTGGCTTCGATCCTGCCTGATCTCCATCACCCTGTGACTCAACCTGCATGAGTCTACTTAGTAACCATGGGGTTTACAAGATTCGTTGTGGGCGATAGCTTACGGCAACACGGATACCTGGACCAGGAAGCGTTCAAGCTTCCATGCCATTCCCCCAGACGAGTCTATTTATGACTTAGACAACGCGTCTAGACACTGGTTAGTAGGGCCGAAAGTCACTTGTCAAGTTGGGGCTCCCCTTTTATCACGGGTTGACCCGTCGAGGATCCCTTGTCTGCATAACCAAAAGCAACCCCGATATCGACCCTTAACCCTCAACCCTCAATCCGCATGCCGTCTTTCGGGTTGCTCTTGTCAGCCACAATCTCTACGTTATGCCTAGCTTCGAGAATTCCTCTAGTGCAGCGTTTCACATGCAGCAATCTATTTTACCTTATAACCGCCATAAGCCTTCACGTAATCATTTTCCAGGCACCCTGGGGCCGTTGAACCTTACATCGAGCCTCCTTAGGTGTCAAGAGAAATTAGCCTTTCCTTTTGGGGGCTGGCTTGCCGATCTGATTCGCAGTTATGATCAGTCAAGTTACCCAATATGGATCGACGGATTTTGTAATAATGCCCATGAGAATTGTCCCGTGGCAGGAAATTCATCCTCACTTGAAGCTACATACAAGACTGTGTGTGCTCTTGTTGAACCAGAAGGTTGAACAGGTCTATTGTTGGTGTTCAAGTGAACTTTGTCGTCACAATAACAAGACCAAGTTCACATAAACCGAGTCGTGACGCAATCTATTCTGAGCGGTTGCTCGCTCCACTGCTCATTTGACGCCTAAACTCAGGCATCCTGTGAGACATCACGCCGTTTGAATAAAAGCACCACTATCCCACGCACATGCGCCATATCCTGGTGCGGTTTTGGCATAAGACCAACGAGGTTGTCTTGCTCCCCACGCCAGCTACGGCCAGAGGTCCACCATAGATGTGCCTAAAACGGCAATCCAGGTATCTCGGCTCACACCATTGCACTTCGACCCTGACTGCACCACATCATTCATCATGGGTCGCGGTTTTAATCTGCCCGGGGGCATGTCTTGCCAGCCCACCCTTTCAAATAATAGCTGTCTACTACCCACCCACCGACAGCACTCACAGCCGGATCTTACTTGTCCCTGTCATCTTCATGAGCCGATGAGTAATTACTCGACGCTGACAGGCTGGAATACAGCTGCTTCAGCACGCCCCCCTTGGACCAGGTGAACCACTTTGTACGACCGTACACGCCTTGAGCTTGCTTTTGACGAATCATTGCGCCGCCGATTCTAATACGGCATGCGTCCGTTTGCTTTGCCGTCGTTCCAATTCGCAGCTCCCGTGTTTTGGACCCCGGCTGGCGTGTACATCCTCCGAGACTTGGTTCCGCATGGTCGTGAAGCGATCAAAGCAGCCTGATGTTAGTCCGCACAGTTTTAGCTAATAGCATGTTGGCCTGTAATTAATGCCCCAGGATGAGGCTTTTGGCGGACCAGTGCGTTCCCTAAAAGGGCCATATCTTCTACTCCGAGTGCACACCTTCAACCTCACCGGTATTGTCGCCGGCTCTGATTGTTACCGGCGCCGTTTGCCCATCGAGACCACCCTCCTCATTATCACTATCCATTACCCTGATTGCCCGGCAACGCCATTGTTCTGACTAACATACTCTCAGACTACCAAACCACCAGAGGTGTAACTGGAGCACTATGGACTTGACAGGACTGTCTATCCTTAATGCCCGGCCTTCCAGGCTGCCTGGACCAAACCTCCTACACCAGCTGGTGAAGGAGTCGGGCCAACACGTAGCCCTGGATTATATGAGTAACGGTCGGCAATCTACACTGACCTACAGCGAGCTTCATGAAGCTGCAGCGTCCATTGCGACTCGCATAACAACAGCATCAGGCAATGTCACTGGACAGTTTATTGTTCCTGTGCTCATCCACCAATCCCCTCTTCTATACATCTCACTCTTGGCCATCTTAAAGTCCGGAGGGGCTTTCTGTCCTCTCAATATTGATGCGCCGCCGGAACGCGTAAAATTCATTATTGACGATGTCGCAGCAACAGTGGTTTTGACCACGAAAGAACTGGCATCTGAAATACCTTACGATACCGGTGCAACTATAATCATCGTTGATGAGAATGAAGAATATCAAGGCCCTTCTCGATCTCCAAGAGTCGAGCTCAAACATAGAGTCCCTCAGCCAGAAGATCTAGCCTATGTCATGTATACATCAGGATCAACAGGAACTCCCAAAGGCGTGGGAATTTCGCACGATGCTGCATCGCAAGCTCTTATTGCCCATGATAGACATATCCCACCATTCTCCCGCTTTCTGCAGTTTGCAGCACCGACATTTGATGTCTCAGTCTTTGAAATATTCTTCCCATTCTTTCGAGGTGCTACTCTCGTGAGTATTCGGCGGGCTGAGATGTTAGATGACCTTCCTGGCGTGCTACGCGCTATGAGAGTGGATGCCTGTGAACTCACACCAACAGTCGCTGGAAGCCTGTTGCGCCGAAGAGAAAATGCGCCAGACCTCAAGTTGCTTTTGACAATTGGGGAAATGCTCAACGCCCCTGTAGTTGACGAATTTGGAGGGGACAATGAAAAGTCGAGCATGCTCTGGGCAATGTATGGTCCAACTGAAGCCACAATCCACTGGTAAGATTCTCAACTATTTCTTAGCAAACATCTAACTCTAACAAAATGTTAGTACTCTTCAAACTGCATTCTCGTCTGATTCCTCGACGGGCAATATTGGAGTACCCCTCGATACAGTGTCGTGCTTCATTATCGAGATTCCAGAGTCAGATAGCCACGAGTTTGAAATTAAAATTCTTCCCCAAGGAGAGGTTGGAGAGTTGGCTGTGGGTGGCTACCAGTTAGCTGCTGGCTACATCAACAGACCGGAGCAAACAATTTCAGTCTTCCTTGATTCACCGTTTGGGCGCATCTATCGTACGGGGGACAAAGCTCGTTTACTTCCAAATGGAAAACTTGAATGCTTCGGTCGATTATCAGATGGCCAAGTGAAGCTGAGGGGACAACGTTTGGAGTTGGGGGAAGTAGAGCAGGCCGTCCTTCGAACCTCAGGATGTCACAGCACCGTGGCAGCGATAGTACAATCTATCCTGATAGTGTTCTGTGCCGTCGACGAAGGAGTGACTGAATTTGCTATTTTGAAGCATTGCAAAGATTGGCTACCGCAGTACATGGTTCCTGGAGAAGTTGTCTTGATGTCAGAATTTCCAAGATTACCCAGTGGCAAGGTTGACCGGAAGAGGCTTAAAGCAGAGTACGAACAACGCAAAGTTGACATGTCAGAGAGCATCTTGGACTCCGCGCCGGTTGACACAATGGAATCAGAGGTTCTGGCAGTTGTGTCTCAGAGTTTGAATTTCAAAGTCGATAAGTCAACGTCTCTCGCCTTGATTGGAATGGATTCCCTCAAAGCAATCAAGTTAGCCTCTGCCCTTCGGACTTCTGGGTTTGGGATAGACTCAACTGCTCTTCTCACAATGAAAACTGCGTCTGAAATTATTTCTGCCATCCGAAGGCAGCCCCAACGCGATATAGACAACCATCAACAAGCGTCAGCAGATCTTTCATTAGACTTTGAGGATATTGTACGACAAGATGCTAACTTGGCTCGAATTCGTGGCTCAGTCGAGGACGTTATACCATGCACGCCTCTTCAAGCAGCTATGCTAGCCGAGACTGTACGGAACCCAACAACTTATTGCAACGAGCTTGAGCTTAGTATTCCGCGAGATTATGGCATCGATCATATATCAGAGACTTTCAGAGAACTTTCACAGCAGAATGCAATTCTGCGTGCGGGGTTTGCAGCTGCAAAGGGCAACTTCGTTATGATTTTCCAGCGGGAACTCCGACCCAAACAGATCTGCATTGTCGACCAGCTTCAAAAACGACTGTGCCTCTCCTCACCACAGGACTTCATATCTCCCTTGATACTCCAGATCCGGCGAAGTCCAGTAGAGGATAGGGTCCATGTTCTCTTGCAACTGCATCATTCTCTATATGATGGATGGTCTATGGATATTCTTCTTTCTGATTGGTCCAAACTGCTCATGCGACAACAAGTATCTCAGCGTCCTTCTTTCCGGGAAGTTGTCAAATTTCATCATGACATGCAAACAGGCGATGCCACCCGAGTATTCTGGACGGAACATCTCGCAGGATGGAAACGATCGCCATTGCCCAAGCTACGCAGTAAGATGATGCGATCAGATCGAAGCCTATCAATCAGGAGGCGATTGTCCCTCTCTCGAAGTAGGGTTGATACAGGAATGCAGAAGCTTGGCTGCAGTCCTCAAGTGATATTCCAGGCCTCACTAGCTCTGCTGTGGTCAGGAATCACAGGAGTGCGTGATATCACGATTGGCTCAGTAACTTCTGGGAGGACGATTCCTTTAGCAGGCATTGAGAAAGTAATTGGACCATGCATTGCCTCCCTCCCTGTTCGAGTCGATCTAGACAACGTATCCGTCTGTCTCGACCTGCTCAATAGCATCCACTCAAGTAACAGAGGAATTATGCAACATTGTACACTTTCATTGTCAGAGCTCAAAAAGCTGGTCGCATTACAGCCCGGCGAAAGCCTCTACGATGTGCTTTTTGTATACCAGGAATCTCTCGCCAGCTCGGAGCGGACGCAGAACGTTGTGAGAGAGATGAGTCATCTGGATCGACTAGAGACACCGATTGTGTTTGAAGTTGAGCCAAGAGAAGATGGATTTGAGCTTCAAGTTACATATCAAGAGGCCTTCGTGCCACCAGAGACGGCAGAACATATGGTGGATCAGCTTGAGTTATTGATTATCTCCATGCTGGAGAACCCTACCACCAAGGTCAAAACGACACTGAAGGAGATCAGCTGTAGCCCGTCCATCCACAACATCCGGCCTACCATACCGCAGAAAACCCCTGATTTAGCGCGACTTTTTGAAGAAGTTGTGCTTCAAACTCCGGACTCGGATGCTCTATTCTTTGCTCACTCTTTGGACGGTGGCCACCAGACGAAATGGACATTTCAAGAGCTCAACGCAGTGGCAAATCGCATCGCGAGATATCTACATTACAGCGGTGTCAGGGTTGGCGAAGTAGTGGCTATTGTGATGGAAAAGTCACCAACGTTGTACGCATCAATCCTGGGCATCATCAAGTGTGGTTGTGGATATCTCCCAATTCTCCCTTCAACCCCTCGTGCTCGCATTAGTGAGATCCTACAGCAGGCCCATACTGAGCATTGCGTTGTCGATAACGTGTCTCGTGACCAATGCCCATCTCTGTCCGAGCTTTCTACGATAACTGTCGATACCAACTCGCTCCATGACATATCCACGGACAATCTGGACGTTGAAGCTGATGGGACTCGACTAGCGTACGTGATTTACACGTCGGGCACGACAGGAACCCCAAAGGGTGTTGCAATTCAGCAACATAGTATTGCTGCAAACATTGAGCATCTTGAGGCACTGTATCCCAAATGTCTCAATTCACAGGGTCGCCTTCTGCAAGCATGCTCTCAAGCATTCGATGTGTCAGTATTCGAGATATTTTATACATGGTGCGCAGGGATGTGTTTATGTTCAGGGTCAAATGACACAATTTTGGAAGACATCGAGCGCTCAATACGCGAACTTGGTATCACCCACCTCAGCATGACACCAACAGTTGCCAACATCGTTAACCCTACTAATGTCCCCGGCGTGGAGTTTCTTGTGACTGCCGGAGAACCCATGACACAGTCTGTCCATGAGAAATGGCAACGCCAGCTGTGGCAGGGATACGGACCATCGGAAACCACAAATATCTGCACAGTGAAGAAAATGACAGCAGATGATCATATTGAGCACTTAGGGCACGTGTTTCCTAATACCTCTGTTGTGGTACTCTCCCCAGAAAGTTCTGACGTAGTGCCCCTTAATTGGGTCGGCGAGTTCTGTTTTGGAGGTGCCCAGGTCGCTCAAGGTTACCTCAACATGCCAGAGCTCACATCCCAAAAGTTCATTCAACATCGCGAGTACGGAAGACTTTATAGATCTGGAGATATGGGTCGCATGCTTCCTGATGGTTCCCTGCTGATACTTGGTCGCATCGATGATCAAGTAAAACTAAGAGGCCAGCGAATTGAAGTTGGTGAGATCAACAGCATGGTGACCTCGAGCGGTCTGGCATCCTCAGCTGCTACAGTATTGGTGCAGCGCGGAGAGACTTCCCCCCCGCAACTATCTCTCTTCTTCGTTCCTAATCATGACTCTTCTAGCTTTCATGTGTTGGAAATCAACAGCGAAACCCACCAGTCCCTGCTCGCACACCTGAAATCGCGATTGCCGAGCTACATGGTCCCCACTTACCTCATCCCAATCTCATCAATACCCATGACTTCGAGTGGAAAGATAGATAAGCGCCGACTTCGTGACTGCTTTAACAGCTTGGGTATGGACTACCTCGAAGAAGCCTCTAGAATGTCCTTGGACACTCAAGACGAGGGTGATTGGAGCCAGTCAGATTTGAAAATCGCAGATTACCTTGTGGAGTCTGCGAATGTATCCAGGAATGACTTTGGCAGATGGACACCCTTTGCTCTTCTCGGAATAGACTCTATATCTGCCATCGACCTAGCACGCAATCTCAGCTCAAAACTCGGTTCTCGAGTTGCTGTGTCTGAGATTCTTCGCAACCCAACTGTTGCGCAGTTGGCGAGATATCTGGATGGAAAGACATCACAACAAGAGGAAACCCCAGTCGATAGTCTCGAAAGCTTTTTCCCCGCCACCTTCGTTGACTCAATGAAAAAAGAGTTTGCCAAAGAGGCAAAGACTATTAGGGAGATCTTGCCATGTACTCCCTTACAGGAGGCGATGCTTTCTCGCGGCCAAAGGGGTTACTATAACAAGGTGCTCCTACGCCTGACAACTAGCTCTGGAGCCATGAGGTCATACTGGAAAACCATGTCGTATAGGCATGATATTCTTCGGACCTGCTTTGCGGCGACGACAGATTCCCGACGTGCCATTGCTCAGATCGTCCTTGAGAGCTGGGAAATACCGTGGAAGACGTTCGATGTTAGTGAATTGTCTTTCGATGGGGCGATTGAACAACATCTCAAGTCTCTCCCTGACCCAGTCGATTCAAGGACACCACCGATATCTCTAGCGCTACTGAGATACCGTGGTTCTGAGTTTCTGTCATTCATCTGCCATCACGCACTTTACGATGGTGTGGCAATGGAACGACTTCTCAAGGAGGTAGAAGCATTGGCCGTTGGCAAGGAACTACCGCCGACAGTTCCCTATAGTCAGTTTCTGAAACTATCCACTCGCTTGCCCGATGATGCAGAACAATTTTGGCAACGGCACTTTGAGAACTACAAACCATCTGCAATCTTTCCTCAGACAACCACGAGTGAAGTTGACCAGAGCACCTGCACCACATCTATGGATATCCCTCTCAGCGATTTGAAGTTGCGTATTCGAGATCTCGGGTCAACCCTCCTCTCGGTTTGCCAAGCAAGCTGGGCCACCGTCCTTGCAGCCGCATACAGACGTACAGACGTGTGTTTTGGAAATGTTGTCAGCGGCCGTACTCTTGACATCGAAGGTCTTGAAAGACTCGTTGCACCCTGTTTCAATACGATCCCTGTGCGCGTCGACTTTCCAGAAGCATCAAGTAATCTTGATCTGGTCAAGCACCTTCAGAAGATGAACACAGAGCTTATTGCGTACCAATTTACTCCCCTGAGGCTTATCCAGCGTAGCATCAATCGCACTGGGAAGCATATATTTGATACGCTTCTACTGCTGCAAAAACCATTGCAGGACATCGACAAAAACGTCTGGACACTCGAAGGAGATTCTGGAGATATGGATATCCCCCTGGTGTGCGAAATCGTCCCTTGCCCTGGGTTGAACTCGCTAGTTGTCAATCTTCACAGGGACATGAGTATTGTCACCGAGGAAGTTGCCACGGCTATGGCTGATGTTTTCAAACTTACATTGCGAGCCATTCTGACAACTCCTCATGCAAGTTCATTGAACAAGAAGGATCTTCCCGATACCCTCAGGTCAATAATAGACCAACTCGTACCTCGAACCGAAAAAGACAACACAACAGTGACACGCTCGAACAAAAAAGAAGAATGGAGCGAGCTTGAGCTACAAGTTAGACATGTCCTGGCCATCCTTTCAGGGGTGAGCGATCAGCATATACAACGCCGCACAACCATTTTCCAGTTGGGCCTCGACAGCATCAACGCTGTGCAGGTGGCTTCGGTTCTCCGTCAGCGCGGTTTCGTTGTATCGGCCTCTGATGTGATTGAATGCCCAAGTTGCTCTAAGATAGCCGCAAAGCTACTGGAAAATTTATCGAGAGCAGATACTGGGTATGCATTGAAGTACGATCTTGACAGATTTTCACGACAAGTCCTCACGGAGGTTGTTTATCAACTACCCAAATCAGTCAAAGTCGAGGCAGTCCTACCATGTACGCCTGTCCAGTCTGCCATACTGGCATCCTTCATTCAGTCTGGAGGTGACAACTACCTCAACGCAGTGAGGTACGTAGTGACGGAAGATGTCCAAGTAGCCAACCTCGAAAGGGCTTGGCAGCTGCTTCAACAACGACATCCTATGCTTAGAACTGGCTTTGTCCCCGTGCAACATGCAGAATCCTCTTTTGCTATGGTAAGGTATGAAGTAGGATCAATAGAGACGACTATGAACCGTCTGCACTTGGTTGGAGACGAAGAGGCCGACCTCATCCAGATGAAGGCTGATGCCAGCAAATCGATACTTTCTTCGCTGCACCACCCCCCTTGGATTGTAATTCTGGCTCGAACATCGCAAACCAATACCATGAGCCTCATCATTCACCATGCTCTCTACGACGCTCCCGCACTTCACCTGATGCTTGATGAACTTTCACAACTAGTCAAGGGCAATCAGCTACCCCGGCCTACGACCATCGAGCCTGCAGTATCAGCCATTCTGGGAATGGCACTGAATGACAAATCTACAGAGAAGGAATTCTGGGAGGCTAAAGCTAGCAAGATTGTTGTTAACAAGTTTCCAATAATGACACCTTTACGAGTTGAAGAACGACAAGTGTTGGTTGACTCGATGGTTGGATCACTGTCATCCACAAAGCTCAGGGCAGCGACTCAAGCCTCAAATGTCACAATCCAAGCCGCCATCCAAGCCGCTTGGACACGAGTACTGGCATCTTATTTGGGAGAGGACTCGGTTGTCTTTGGTGTCGCGCTGTCTGGAAGAACCATTGATGAGACCAAGGATGTCGCATTCCCATGCCTCAACACAGTGCCTGTTGTGGCAAGCAACGTTCCGTCTAATGCTGACCTGGTCAGCTACATGATGAGCTACAATCAGCACCTTCACAAATACCAATTCTCGCCGCTCAGTCAAGTGCAGAAATGGCTAGGTCACCCCGCAGGCCCCATATTCGACACTCTCATTGCGTACCAGAAAATGCCCGATCATAGCACTTCGTTTGTACCGTGGAAGCTGGTCGACGAAGAAGCCAAAGTCGAATATCCAGTCTCATTGGAGATTGAACCCACGGACAATGACCAAATTCGCTTATGCATAACGTACTACAGTGACATCCTTCCCTGTGAACAAGCACAGCTGTTGATGAAGCAGTTCGACGCTTCACTAACCCATATCGTCTGCAATGCTGCTGGCTTTGAGGAAGAAGTGATGAGAAATTCTTTATCTCTGTATTCGATACTTCCTGCATCGGCACCAGTACTGGATACCCCCGTTCAGCTGTTACACCAATTTGTCGAGAAGGGAGCAGTTTCTCATCCGGAAAAAATCGCTCTCGAGTTTGTATCAGAGTTTGAGGGAGATGCATGTGTCAAGCAACAATGGAACTATCGTCAGCTTAACTGCATGGGTAACAAAGTTGCCAACATGCTCCAAAATACGGTCTCTCCGGGCGGCATTGTTGCCGTACACTTTGACAAATGCCCCGAGGCATATTTCTCAATCCTGGGCATTCTAAAAGCTGGGTGCTCGTTTGTCGCACTGGATCCGTCTGCACCGAGGGCGAGAAAAGAGTTTATCATCGAAGATTCTAAAGCACCTTGCCTGCTAACAAGGTGCTGGAAGGATCTTGATTTCGAAACAAAAACCACTGTCATGGAAATAGAATCTCAGGTTTTGAACGACGTAAGCGAGGAGCATGTCGTTTTACCACCCAATATATCTCCATCAGATACTTGTTATTGCCTCTATACATCTGGGACAACAGGAACGCCAAAGGGCTGTGAGATCACTCACGAGAATGCTGTTCAGGCAATGGTGGCGTTCCAGGAACTTTTCAGAGGCCACTGGGATGAGGACTCACGTTGGCTTCAGTTCGCTGCACTCCACTTTGATGTTTCTGTCCTCGAGCAGTATTGGAGCTGGTCCGTGGGAATGGCCGTCGTTGCTGCACCCAAAGACCTCATCCTGGATGACTTGACAGCAGCCATCAATAGGCTCGGCATTACACACATTGACCTAACTCCAAGTCTTGCGCGACTCACACATCCTGATGAAGTTCCCAGTCTCTGCCGTGGTGTGTTCATTACAGGAGGCGAACAGCTCAAACAGGAGATTCTTGATGTTTGGGGACCGCGAGCTGTCATTTACAACGCATACGGCCCTACCGAGGCCACTATCGGTGTCACCATGTTTCAGCGTGTGCCCAGAAATGGCCGCCCTAGCAACATCGGAAAGCAGTTCCCCAATGTTGGTTCATTTGTGTTCAAACAAAACACTAATACGCCAGTCTTCCGCGGTGGCGTTGGAGAGCTTTGCGTGTCAGGGAAATTAGTGGGCAAGGGTTATCTCAACAGACCTGAACTTACAGCAGAGCGGTTCCCTACACTTGAAGAATTCAGCGAGAGAGTATACAGGACAGGTGATCTTGTACGCGTGCTCCATGATGGGTGCTTTGACTTTCTCGGTCGGGCTGACGACCAAGTCAAGCTTCGCGGCCAGCGACTTGAAATTGCCGAGATCAATCATATCATCCGTACCGACGTTGTCGATATTCACGACGCCGCAACTATTGTAGCTCGCCATGGAAGTAGTGGAAAGGACGTTCTGGTAACATTCATCGTTGACCAGAAGTCTAAAAAAGGTCCCCTTGAGATTCTGATGGATCAGGACGGTCTGGCTGCGCAAGCAAAAGAAGCCTGCCGTGCCAAACTTCCAGGGTACATGGTACCAACATATATCCTGTCACTTCCATACATCCCCCTTTCTTCAAACAACAAGGCAGAAACTAAGGATCTGAAAAGACTTTTCAGCGAACTTGCACCAGAGAAGCTCTTGGAACTTTCTCATGCCACAACAGCATCTGTTTCACAGGGGGCCCGGAAGATAGTTAGTCAATTACTTGAAAGTATTGCGCAGTTCAGCAACATGAGCAAAAATGATCTGTCGTCATCGACAAGCATCTTTGACGTTGGCGTGGACTCAATCACGGTCCTCCGACTTTCCTCTCTCCTCAAATCCCGCGGCCTCAAAGCAGCATCCCCTGCTTTGTTGCTTAAAAACCCCATCATTGGCGATCTTGCCAACTCTTTGGCCAAGAACACCTCGAATCGACAAGAGAAACTTGTGCGAGAGGTTAAGCAGTCTATCCAGGCATATGGCCACCGGCACCGTGGCATGGTCTGCCGCCTTCTTAATATCGAGCCAGCTGATGTCGAATATGTTGCCCCATGTTCTCCATTACAAGAAGGTATCATATCTCGGTCATTGACCAGCAGCGAGCCCGGCGCTTACTTCAATACTTTTGAGTTGAAGCTCCATGAGTCTACGTCCATAAGCAAGTTGAAAAAGGCATGGGACGATTTGGTACTAACAGAAAGCATTCTGAGAACTGTCTTTGTACCCACCCCGAATGGTTTCTTGCAAGCTGCCGTGCGAAAATCTACCTTGGCATGGGAAACCTACACAGTACAATCGGATGATTCGATTGCTGCATATCTTGCAGAGCAGAAGAAGTATTGGATCCAGCGGAACGAGTCCTCTATCACACAGCCTTTGCTATTCATCTATATTGAGACACCGACATCTAGACTGCTGACGGTTCATATTTTCCATGCACTTTATGATGGTAACAGTTTTGATCTCATGATGAAGCGGGTCGCGGCGAATTATTCAGGTGTTGACGCACCTGATGCTCCTTCATTTCTTGACACTCTTAGTTATGGTCCTCTGGTAAAATATGATAACTGCAGAGGTTTCTGGGAGAAACAACTAGAAGGCTGGACTCCTGTTTCAATCCAGGCACATGGGAATGGCGGACCGGATGCTGTAGCCGTCGCTGAGCGGGAAATGTTGACTGCAAGTCTTGAGGCGATTCGTTCTTCTCAGAATGTCACGCTTCAAGCTGTTGTCATGGCGTTATGGACCTCTGTTCTGCAAAACTTCACCCAGCAGCAGCCCACCGTTGGTATCGTTGTATCTGGGCGAGCCATCGACCTCCCTGGGATCGAGAACACCATTGGCCCTCTTTTCAACACCGTACCTTTCTATTGTCGAGCGATCCATCACGAAAGCTGGCAGTCCCTTCTCCGGCGCTGCCATGACTTCAATGCCTCAGTTCTCGATTTCCAACATGTTCCTTTGAAGGACATCCAGAAGTGGTGCTCTAAGGGCAAGCCCTTGTTTGACAGCCTCTTTACCTTCCAGATCGAGGAAGCCACTGTCGCCAATGAGAGCAGCCTCCCTTTTGATATTGTGGACAGTCCAGCGACGCCTGACTACCCTCTTGCGCTTGAAGCCGTCCACGGTCATATGGGCAATCTTCGACTCACTCTTGTCGCACAAGGACATATTGCGTCCTCACAAGTACTGAATGACGTACTTGATGACATTGAGCGCTTTGCAATCCTGGCTGCAAGCTCACCAGAGAGCGAGGTGCCCGTCCCAGAAATCGAGCAAAACTGCAATCATGACGCCGAAAATGAACGCATCCAAACGCACGAATCGGGTAATTTTGAATGGAGTCAAGAAGCTCAAATGGTTCGGAATGAAGTTGCTTTCTTGGCCGATGCTGCCCCATCTGATCTTCATGAAAATGTGTCGATCTTAGAACTCGGTCTCGATAGCATTGATGTAATCAAGCTTTCTACCACACTCAGGAGGAAGGGAATCCATCTGTCCCCTTCACATATCATGCGCCACAAGACAATTGCCAATATACTGGCTGAGTCGAGTGATCTTTCTTTCAAACCGTCAACTTCTGCAGATGATGCTTTGCTGCTGCAGGTCAAGGCTAGGTTACGTGAATATCTTGAGGGTGTCGGTGCGGACCTGGGCCGCGTCGAATCTGTGCTTCCACCCACCCATCTTCAAGAGTCAATGGTGGCTGGGATGATCCAATCTGATTTTGAATCCTACTTCAATCACGACATTCTCCAAGTGTCCGATCATGTTGACACCACGAGACTGATCAACGCTTGGAAGGAATTGATTCAGCGTACACCTATCATGCGGACAGGGTTTGTACAAGTAGATCAGCAGAACCTGGATATGACATATTGCCAGGTCATTGCAGAATCTTTCGACGCCGACATTGAAGTTACGACAGTTCAGAACTTGGATGAGCTGCGTCAACTCACCGCAGCAGCAACTGCAAAAGTCAGGGAAGGAGCAGGATTGAGGCACCTGGTTCAGTTGAAATTGGCGAATATGGGCTCTCATCGATACATGGTCATTTCCATGGCACACGCTCTTTACGATGGATGGTCCCTGAGTTTGCTCTTCCAGGATCTCCAGGCACTATTAGAAGGAAGGCTGATTACCCGTTCTCCAGTGGAACCATTCCTTATAAAAGTACTGGGGTCCACGAACCAGAAGGCAAAGGACTTTTGGACGCAGTACCTGGAAGATGCTTCTCCATCGATCATTCCTACGAGTGAAACGTGGCCCAGCCCAACTGAGAACACCTTGCGAAGGTTGGAGTCCGCTTCGAAGATCGGCCTCCCCGAAATCGAAACCGCCTGCAAGAGGCTTTCTGTAAGCTTGCAGGCACTCTGCCAAGCTTGTTGGGCCATCACACTAGCACACCAAACCAAGAAGCTCGATGTCCTCTTTGGCACAGTCTTATCGGGTCGGGATTTTGATGGGGCAGACAATCTTGTGTTCCCAACAATGAATACAATTGCCCTGCGATGTATTTTGCACGGCTCAGTGTTCGAGTTTCTACGATATCTAGAGGAGAACATGATCGATATCAGAGACTCCCAGCAATATCCACTGCGAAAAGCCCAATCAGCAACAAAGCTCAATGGACAAGATTTGTTCAACACCTTGTTCATCCTTCAAAAGTCTCCGGTAGCTGAATCATCAGATCGCCCCCTGTTAACATCCATTGAAGCGTCTTCGGCCACCGAGTATCCCCTTTGCGTGGAAGCTGAAGCCATGTCTGGCACTCTCTTATGGCGACTCGCTCTTCAGTCCCAGTATGTCTGGGACGGAGGACCTGAAAGTATTTTGGAGACTTTAGATACTGTCATGGGTTTCCTGATACAGCCAGGCTCCCCAGAGATTCTATCTTTCGAGGAGCATGGCGTGTCCATCTGCGGTATGGCTCCTGTCATACTAAGCGATGGAAGCAGTTCCGTGTCAGTTGATTCTACAGATCTACCTTCAGAAGAGGATCGGGAGTGGTCCCAAAATGAAGTCGAAATCCGAAACATTCTTCACCAGGTCTCGTGTGTTCCCGTTGCCTCAATCAGGATGTCCGACAACCTCTACCACCTTGGCCTTGATTCGATTAGTGCCATCAAAGTGTCGTCCCTCCTGCGAAAGATTGGAATAAATCTCCGCCCTCAAGATCTTGTTAAGTCCTCAACCATTGCAGAAATGGCTCAACGCGCCACGCAAGCCCAAGTTATGCCGTCAGAGACTCTGGAATTGACCGAAGAATGGGTCCCACCCGACGATATCAATCTTGAAGCTCTACTACGCGCTCATGGAATAGCAAAAGAAGATGCTGAAGTACTTCCTGCATTGCCAATGCAAGTCTACATGCTCGGTGCATGGAAAAGGGCAGAGGGCTCTGTATTCTTCCCCGAGTTTCCATGTCAAATCAAGACTTCAGTTGATCTTAACGGCATTCAGACTGCCTGGGATAAACTTGTGTCTGAAGTACCTCTCTTACGCACATGTTTCATTCCAACCCAATCTCCAACTATCCCGGTTTTGCAGGTGCTGCTCAAATCCCACAAGCTTTCATTAACTCAAGACCCCCTTAAAGAGCTGCCAATTCAGGCTGCCCAGCCACTCGTTAGAGCGCACGTCGCGCTCCAGGAAGACTGCATCTGGTCATTCAGGCTTCAGATCCATCACGCTCTATACGATGGAGTCAGCCTTCCAGCCCTATTGCGACGATTATCTCAACTACTACATGGCTCTGTCGCTGTCGAGAACAATGGGCTTACTCAGTGGAAGAACTTTGCAGTCCGTCAGGCTAGTGAAGCAGCCCAGAAAGATAGACGAGCTTTCTGGAAAGGCTACTTACACGGCACCTCTTCCAGTTCGATTGCTGCTGAATCGCAAGCAGACGTAAAGAACCGAATTTCTCACTTGAACGAATCAGCGATACCAGATGTCAGTCAGATACAGGCTATTTCCACCCAGTCTGGCATTTCACTCCAGTCTTGGTTCCTTGCAGCTTATGCCAAAGTCCTCGCCACGCAAAACAACACACCAGACAATGGGTCAGTGGTGTTTGGCATGTATCTTGCCAACCGAGCTGCTGCCAGCGATAGGCTCCCTCAGGTCTATCCGACTCTGAACCTTGTTCCTTTGAGGGTTGACTCGCCCATAGAACTCCCTTTGTCTTCTGTTGCAAAGAATATCCAGAGAGACATTCACCAGATTACATCTGATGGACGATCAGACGTCGGTCTCTGGGAGATTGATCAATGGACTGGTGTACAAGTAAAATCATTTGTCAACTTCCTGAGCCTCTCCAATGATACAGGTTCAGTAGAGAACTCGGTCACAGTTTTGTCACAAGATATAACTGACAACTCGTACCACCATCACGTACCAGCTCAATTTGAAGCGACTCGTCAGGAAAGCTTTTCGGCGAATGGAATTCCGGTAAGTTACTGGTCTTCAAGCTAAAAATGGCTTCTAACCCTACTGTCACAGCTGGCTGTTGATGTGGAGGCTTCTGTCGATAAGGGACGTCTTGCCATTGGTATTTTCGGCTCACAGCAGCAGATCTCTCGAGAACAGGCTGTGCTTGTGGCTTCCAGTATCGCGGACACTTTGAGGCATGCCACCGAATGATCATGGCGGCGGAAATAAAGGAAATCCATCCTGTTTAGACTGGCGTTTCGGGATCTAGAGCTACACATCATATTTTGAGCACAAGAGATGTATTTCTTCGTTTATGCAAATAAATAACAAAAGTTTCTGTCTAGTTTCAATCCTTAGGTAAACGCCTGACTCCTTCATGATGCATCTAATCGATCTCCTGTATACCGTTGAACCACATATCGATATGAAATGTCACAAAGAGTCCAAAAGGGATAAGAGAAGTGTGATGTCCAACTAACCAGGAGATGAAAGACAGAGACCGGGTCAGCAAGTTTATGCTTCTTTCAAACCGAGTATCCCAGCATTGAGCGATCTGGAAAGAGGATAATATTGGCTAAGCGCACAACCTCAGCCTCAGCGCGAGAAATCGAGGATGTGCTTGTAAGGCTCTTGGCGTCTCCGTCTCCCTCCATCTCAACATCCTCATCGGCCTTAGACTTGGACTTTTCCGAGGGTGGTGACCCGGAGCGAGTGCCTGCAACTTCCCATGGCGCAAGACCCATAGCCTGTAATGAAGAGGGACCTCCGACTTCGGCAATTTCCTTTTCACCAGGCCGTGTTTCGGCGTCCTCTTCAACAATCCCTCTTCCCGTGGAATCAAAGTCTGGGCCGGGATGGCCCCTCTGGAATGCCTTCCTTTGACGCGCAAGATAGAGTGCATTTGTTTGCGTGAGCGGGGCTGCCGGAATGTATACGAGCATGCTGACTTCACTCTTGCTTCCACTGGGTGTTTTGAGACCATAGTTGTTACTGGATAGGTAGTATGGAAGGTCAGGGTGCCAGAATATGTAGTCTCCAGGTTGTAGAGTTGGCAAAGTAATCATGCTATTTCGTAGATGCAAATGGGGGTGCCATGTTTCAGTAATTCTTTGTGCGTGTCCCGGGACAGCTCCATGAATGATGGAATCAGGTTCAGTTTGCAGCTTCCAATTCTCGGGAGCAAGATATGCCTCCCATTCAGGCCCAGTGCGATTCTCTGGTGGAGGATTCTTGGTTGTGAAAAAGGGTCGGAGGAGGTAGTAAGCTGTTGCAAGCTTGGGGGAAGGCAAGAGGCGAACCATGCCAGGTTCGACAGTGGAAAGTGCCAAGATGCCCTGAAACATGCGGAAGATAGTGCAGGCACCGTAGCCATTGTAAAGATCAGTCGTCACAGAAGTGCGACTGGTACATTTCCAAGGATCGTAGTCTTCCCATTGGCCATGAAAGATATGGTTATAGGTGCCGGCGCGTTGATAACCGTCGGGCTCCCAGCGCTCCAAGGATCCGTTGTCAACTTGTGCTGTGATACCTGCAGATGATTGTAATGCTTGAATCCAATCGTCGGCGGATTGTGGCGGCTCGAGCGGCGACACGTTTAGACTGTTAGACTGGTTCTCTCCATTTCCGTGTACGCGTATGCGATCGACATAGGTGATAGGGAGTCTTGTGACAAGCTGATCATCTGGATTGGTCTCCCAAAGGCTCATCATAAATCGTTGGGCACTGAGGACATTGGGGTGCGCTCTCGAGCGGACTTGAGCTGGTGTCCAAAAGAAGTCGAAACAGGCTGGATCATGCTGCTGGAGTGCCTTGATGTGGCGTTTGCTATCGAGATAGTCGACCGTTTCGCGGACAGCAGTATCCGTGTCTGCTCTTGGTACGACCTTGCGGACGACGCCGACACCATAGCGCCTTAGATCATGTCCAAAGCGCGCAGTCTGAACAGAGTCATCTAGGTCGCCAAACTCAATTGAAGGAATGAGGTGAGCCCCAAGGTCCTCTATGTGACTGACCTCTTTGTGAAGTGCAGTAATGAGGCGGGCCCAACTAGCTTCGAGCTCAGCTTCGTGGCCACTGATGAGGTTGCGCTTGATGCGGGCGAAGCGCGAGGGCAGAGCAATTGGCTCTGGGCCCCAAAAGGAAATCACGGGAGCATCTTTGTCCATAGAAGAGGCGGTGCTAAGGGTCGGTGTTGTTCCATTTGTTTTGGGCTTTTGCGACAGCGAGGAGAGGCCGTTCGATTTTAGCGAGGGGAGAGCTGTTGTCGTCGTGCTTGACTGGCTACCTGCCATTGTGCCGGCGATGTTAGCAGCTAGTGCCGCGGTAAGCTTTGCCTCGTAGGATAATCTTGCACTCTCCGTAGCAGCAGCATTCACAAGTGACGCTGCGATTGGTGCTGAAAGAGAAGAGCGATGGCGAGACTTGGTGACGCGACCGGTTTGTATGAAGTTGAGGTTATTGGGACTGTTGTTAGAAGCAGTAGCAGCGACAGCAGTATTGGTAGCGTTGTAAGGGGACGCGCCTGATAGTGAGCCTGAGCTGGAGCTGGAGCTGGAGGGGTTTGAACGACCAAGGCGGGAGCGGGAAAGAGCAGCTCTGGCCTGTTGACCTGCCACATCAGCGCCTTTTCTAGGCGGCAACTGCACCCCTTCTGGCCCTCCTCCTCCTCCTCCTCCCTCCCATACCTCCCGCTCTCCTCTTCCATCTCCTCCTCCACCTTCCGCCGCTATAACTGTTTCGACCCTTGTTACCGGTCCCATGGTTGCAGCATCCCACTTCTCTTGGGCCTCCCTAAGGCTTTTCTGTTGTTTCGCCTCACGTACGTCTTTGTGATCTACATCGTGGAACTGGCCATCTTCTTCCGAGATGTGACTATCGCATGGTTTTCCATATGCGACTCTTCCAAGTCTGTGTGTAAGACCGTCTCCAACAGCTACAGCCGCCACTGCTGCTGCTCCTATTGCAGAGGCTAGTCCTTGAGCGTTGTCCAATATGGGCGTGGTGACCTCTTCTTCACACGTTGTTGGTGGTAAGTCGATTGTTGGTGTAGCCATTTTTCTAACCTCGAGTCGCGTTTTGAAGTTGGGGATTTCGGGGTGCAGCCGCTGACAGCCAATTGAAGGCTCTTGGGATCCGTTATCTATCGCGTCTGCTTGTTAATGCTTTAAAAACGCAATAAAAACCTTCTGCAACCTGAATATCTCAGCCATAGGGACACAGCAATTCGTCAGATGGTTTTATGCATCAAATTGCAAAGATTCGAGAACAGAGCGAAATCAACAAATGCATCTGCTGCTATTCACCTTGCACTGCTTCTTCTATAAACCTCACTTAAAACGAAGGTATGGCCCCTACCGATCGAGACCTCTTTAGCAGGCGGCTGGCCGGACCGGGGCTCTGCTAAGGCCATCTCACCTGTCGTTCCGGAAGATACTCTGTGATATCCCCATGGAGGAGTAGAGGGTCCTCGACTGAGGGACCCTGCACAACGGCGCAACGGCCGACGTGGATGGATCTCACAGAACACGTTTCGGCCCTGTCATCCGTCGAACCACCCACTCCACGCTCAACGCTCCGTCCCGAAACCCCGGACATACCCCACACTTTTCCTTTTGGGGCAGCTGATGGATGCACGGCTCTACGGGCCATAACCCGTCTAAATGGATACCAGTGCACCCGCTGAGAAAAGTCAGGTAACAAAGTGAGTTGTGGGAATGGTCATCAGCTGGCCACCCGAGACCCAACAAGACACAATATGCATAATAACAACGCGCAATGCTATATCGATCTTGTGGCATCTTGCCACTGCTTATTATCACCTTATCTCAGCCGCCGAGAACGCATCCAAGATTGTATGTCCTGCATCGCGCTTCGGATCCCCCGATTGGTGCTTGAACATCGGCGCATATCGAACTTTCGTTTCATCATGGAAATATGATCTAGCATTCCGGGCCTTACGAGACACATTAAACTGAACGATCCGGGTGGTTTAGTGGTGGAAAGTCGCCGGCCCGCTGTGCCTGTTTTACTGACCCGTCGCGGCAAAATATGAATTGGTCAAGAAGCTGGGCCAAGGACCTCATCGGGGAAATACGACCCGACACTGGCACAAACGATTGGAAGAACAACGGCAAATCGGGCCACAAGCCCCCGAGAGTCTTATTTAGTAAACGAACTTCAAATTTTCCTAACTACCCAAGGTATGTCATACTCGCTGCGATAATGCAATCATACGCTAATCATTTAATCATACAGATGTCCAAAAACAGTGATCCCCCCCCGGTTTACCCCCACGAGCAGATATTTGAAAAATTGCCCGAATAGATGCTTACAATCGGGAGTGCTTGGGCTTCCAGCCGTCCTCTTGAGCAATGAGCTCAGCAGCTCGCTCACCAACAGCGAGCACAGTCACCATGGGGTTAATTGTTGGCATCTCGGGGAAGATACCGGCATCAACAATGCGGAGCTTGCTGATTCCACGAACCTTGAGCTCGGGGTTGACAACAGCCATCTCATCGCGCTCAACGTCACCCATCTTAGTAGTACCAGCAGGGTGGTAGACTGTGTGGGCAACTCGGCGAGCATATTCGCTGATCTCCTCATCCGTTTGGATCTTAGGACCAGGGGCAACTTCTCCCTTGAGCCAGTCCTTGAAGGGGCTCTGCTGCGCAATCTTTCGGGCAGCCTTGATGCCGTGGACCAGGGTGGCGGCGTCGTAACCCTCGGGGTCAGTGAAGTAACGGAAATCGAGAGCAGGCTTGACAGTAGGGTCGGCTGAAGTCAAGTAGATGCGGCCACGTGAGCGAGGACGGGGAATGTTGGGTGTCATGCAGAAGGCGTAACCGTCTTTGATGATAGGATACCCTAGACGCTCTGTGTTCAGGTGGAAGGGAATCTGGTAGCAATGCATCATGACATCAGCGGCATCGCCGTCGTTACCAGCAGCGTTCTTAGGCTCTCGTCGCAGGAAAATACCAGCATCTGAATCCATGGTGGTCTGATTAGCAGGAACGGGCTTGTTGAGCTCCCACATAATAATGGTCTCGGGGTGGTCTAGGAGGTTCTCGCCGACACCTGGAATGTCCTTGACAACAGGAATCTTCAGGTCCTCAAGCTGGCCCTTGGGTCCAATACCAGAGTGAAGAAGAAGCCTAGGGGTATCGACAGCACCAGCAGACAAGATAACCTCCTTGCGGGCGTTAAGAGTATGGTTCTCGCCTGACTTGAGAGTGACATTGATGCCAGTGGCAACGTCATTTTCGACGATGACCTTTGAGACATGGGCCTCAGTGAGGACGGTCAAGTTGGGTCGTCGCTCATCGCCACGAAGGATAGGGTGGATATAGGCGACGGAAGCACTGCTGCGGTGGCCGGTATCAGGGTTGTAAGAGACAGAGAAGAAACCAGCACCCTGGGTCAACTGTCCCTTCTCGGAGATCTCGTGATTGAAGTCGTGGATGATGGGAATGCCCATGGCCTCGGAGCAGGCCTTGACCCAGTCCTTGGTGAGCTGGTTACGGTGACGGGGGTGAACGGGATTCAGCTGGTTGCGCAAGTTGTCAACGTTACGCATAACGGTCTCGAAGTCCCAGCCCTTGCAGCCCTTGGCGACCCAACGATCCATGTCGTGGCGGAAGGGGCGGAAGGATATGAGAGTGTTGTGAGAGGAGCATCCACCGAGGACCTTTGCACGTGAGTGTCGGATGTGGCTGTTGCCATTGGGCTGCTCAGTTGTGGGATAATCGTAGTCCAGATCACCACCAAGGAGAGATAGCCACTCGCGAAGGTTCAGGACATTGTTGAGGCCGAAGTCTGAAGGGCCAGCCTCAATCATGAGAACCTTGCGCTCAGGAAGGTAGGAGGATAGGCGGGAAGCCAGAACACATCCAGCCGTGCCACCACCTACGATGATATAGTCATAGGCGGAGCTGGCAGAAGCGGGAAGAAACTCAGTAGTCATGTTGGAGGAGTTGAGCGAGGGGAAAGTTGAACAAAAGCTTCAATGGAGGGATGGGTAAAGATCTTGCACGTGTCTCAGTCGATTTGGCTCCAAGGGTATCAATGAATGGTGTTGAGGGAGAAGTGAGGAAGAAAAGCGACTTGAAGTCCAGGAGAGTGAGAGCTCTTGTACTCGAGCATCGAGACAGTCAAGATCTTTTTGAAATGGATGGACATCAGCTCAAAGTGGGGTCCTGGATCATGGAAGGGTCCTTGGAAGCATCGTACAGTGCAGATGAATTCTCGCTACTGGCCTCCAGCCTCGACTCGATGTAGTGTTCTGACTGCTCCAAGTACCCTTTAGTGGTCAGTAAGGAGTTCTGATTGGTCAGAGCTGCCAACATCGAGCAAGGCTGGTGGGTGGATCAAGACTCCAAGACGGGCGGCGGCGGCGGCAAGAGCTAACCAGGGAGAGCACTGGTTGAAGCATCAAGGAAGCCACGAACCTAGCAAGAGCGGGGCCTTGGCGGGGGTCTGAACGGCAAAAAGCTCTTCACCGACTCCGGGAATCTTTTTTTTCGGTGTTACCGAAGGTTTGAATATCCTCAGCCAGTGTTCCGAACTTGCATGACGTTAACGGTGTCGTTATCAGTCAACTGGGTGATATCTCTGTAGATAATGGAAGTGGCAGGCGAGTAGTTGAGAGTTAGACCAGGGCTCACCACGTGAAAAGGCTCGATTTCCAGGGGGGCAGAAACGTGCGGGCAATCAAGTCGCTGGGGGGCCTGTCTGCGATGTCCCTGCTTTATTCTTTATCATGCTACTAACACATGCAAAGACGTGTGCCATTGCTTGGTTTGCCCTGGCCGCTGCAACTGCACGAAGAACGTTGGTTGACGCGGCGACTGTTTGATTCCTGTTCGGTGTTTAACGGTGGTTGTGGGGCCGTCTGACGGCGAAAAGATGGAGTTCAAGGAACTCCGCTGGCCGGATCCGGCTCCACGAAGCCTCCGAAGGAAATATTGTACTCAAGATTGATTTTCTGATTGGGCAATATGGCGAATTGTTTCCATATGCTCAATAAGAAGTAGAATAAATATTCGCCAAGCCAACTCCATGCTTGGGATTTACCGTCGGCCTATGGACTGCCAGACGAAAGCTGCTGATATGATATCGCGAGCTGGCTGGACGGGTTAACCGGCCATGTCGCTGTTTGATTACGAGGCTTGAAACACGGTAACACGGCGCAGGGTCGCCGCTCTCCGCAGAGGATGTGTCGAGTGCCAAGTTGATGTGTGATTATAGGATTCCTGATGTACAGGAAATACCTGTTCGGGATTCGCGTGCTGTACTATCTCGCTTCATCCTGACCACATTGGATAATCTGCAGGGACAGTGTCTTGCACCACTGGAACTCCATGTTGCCATGTGCCGTGGAGGATGCCAAGTTCGAAATGTTGCTTAGCATACTGATCAGGTAAAGCGTGGTTGGGGTACCTGGCCGTCAGATCGATAATCTCCAAGATCGATTTTTTGGGGTGTGGTAATTGGATAGTGGGCCCCGCGAGTTGGCAAATCCCTTCTTTTTTTGCTTTTCTTGATTGCAATTTTTTTTTAATGCTTGACTTTTCTGCCGTTGAAACCCGCTCGAATTATTGGCAGAACAATCGTGTGTATAGCTGGACTGGTAGGCGAATTCGCTCGCCTTCGATGACAGTTCAATCTATCCATGTTATGAAACAACATTCGAGCGCCTTGCTTCCTTCACAGTTCAACGGTCAGGAGCCTCGGACTGGATGCAGAGCTCTAGGGGTGGGTGGCAGGTGGACAGCTCGAAGCTCAGCAATGACGTTGGCGTGTCCACTCTTGTGCTGCCCCTCGACCAGCCACTCAAGCTTGGCGTTCTTCGGCATTGTCAAGACTGGGAGTCTGTAGCTGGGCTGAGGACTGGGTACGATGCAAGGCTGCCTAGGAGGCAATGAGAAAACAGGACTTTTTTGCAGTTACTTGCACCAGAAATTGTCTGCAGCATTTTTGTCGGAGTGAGGCGGGGCTGGCGGGTCCAGTCTTCCAAGCCTTCCGAGCTGTTCTGTTATTCATCAGCCCGCAGAGCACCGTAAGTACCTTATGTACTGTACAATACCAGATTCACGCATCCATTGGTTGGACAACTTATCAATTGCAAATGGGACGGTTTACCCCCTTCTTCCTCGGGTTCATTATCTTTCGCTCAGTGAAAGTGGTCTGATAATATGCGGCTTTATTCCAACAGTGCAGAGCCGCTTCTCTCCGCATCGATACAACGCTGAGGCGTTCAAGACACACTCTCGCAATGAATGGCCGTCGACCTGTTCTCGCAACTGACTACCAGTATCTCTTCAGATCTGCTCGAGTCATGGTGGGTGTAATCCTTCCCCAGGTCTGCTGATCTCACCACGTCACAGACTAGGGCTTCACAGCCGAAAATCGCTATCAGTTCCGTTTGGGACTTGTCTCTGAATGACCATAGCTTGGTAAATTGAGTTCTTGCTCGTGTTGCTTGCCATTAAATGTTGGCTGCATGATTGATACTTCGGCTGGGCTCTCACTGGATGGTCAATTTCACTGTGACGGCACAGTATAGCTTGGCCCCACGTCGTTGTATCTTGCTAGAAGAGGAAGGTACCCGGCATCAGTCAATGGTGGGGCAATTGCCATCCCGTCTTGGCGGTACTTCATACTGATCCTCACAAGCTTTACATTTAAGGTAGGATACCTTACTTACAGCCAGCTCCCCACATTCAGTAACTACCTAACAGAGCACCTTCTCAGATCATTCTGAATACCTCCCTACCTATCTGTCTGCCTTTCGCGTTGTACTTTGCTTTATTCAATCTCCCTTTACGTACCCTGTTGCATGCTTCTTCTTCTCTCATACCAACCAAGTTACAATGACTTTCTCATCTGAGATTCACACTTTCCACTCAGGTCACCCCCAGCCTGAGTCCTCCTCAAAGACCAACACCTTTGTGTCCGTCGATCCAAGCAATGGAAAGCCGCTTGCTACTATCTACACTACCACCCCAGAACAGCTCAACTCGACCATCGCAGCGGCCAAGGCCGCTTTTCCAACATGGTCACAAACCCCAGCACCTCGCCGAGCCGCCATTCTTCTCAGGGCAGCTGCTATACTTCGCGAGCGCAATGACGAACTTGCGTTAACCGAGACCCTTGATACTGGCAAGCCTTGGTCGGAAACATCAACCGTTGACGTTGCAACTGGAGCTGACGTTCTCGAGTATTACGCACATATCGCTGCTGGCAGCTTCCCTGGTCAAAATACTCGTCTTCGTGCTGACGCTTTCGTTCTCACTACCCATGAGCCCTTGGGCGTTTGTGCCGGTATTGGTGCATGGAACTATCCAATCCAGATTGCTCTTTGGAAGTCGGCTCCATGTTTGGCTGCTGGCAATTGTATGGTGTACAAGCCAAGTGAAGTCACTCCTCTGCATGCCCAGACACTCGCTCAGATCTACATTGAGGCCGGCGTCCCTCCTGGTGTCTTCAATGTTGTCTACGGTGACGGTATCGCCGTTGGAGCCCCTCTTGTCGCCCATAGCGATATTGCCAAAGTCAGCTTCACTGGTCAAGTTAGCACAGGCAGCAAAGTTGCCAGCCAAGCTGTCAAAGACATGAAGGGTGTCACCATGGAACTGGGTGGTAAGAGTCCGCTTGTTATTCTTCCTGACGCCGACATCGAGGAAGCAGCCGACACTGCCATGGTAGCCAACTTCTTTTCCACCGGACAGGTGTGCACCAATGGCACCCGTGTCTTTGTCCCTGACACTCTGTTGAGCCAGGTTGAGCAAGCTATTGTGCAGCGATGTCGCGAGGGAATCCGCATGGGTCTGCCTCAGAACGGGGAGACCAACTTCGGACCCATGGTCAGCGCCGCGCAGCAAAAGAAGGTCAAGATGTACATCCAACATGGACGTACAGTTGATAAGGCGAAGGTTCTTTTCGACGGCTCGGAGGAGCCTAGCATGACACAACCAACTTCTGATGGTTTTTGGGTTCACCCTGTTGTATTCGCAAATTGCACTGACAACATGCGCGTTGTCAAGGAAGAGATCTTCGGCCCAGTCATGTGCATCATGCCATATAGTACCCAAGGACGCCCTCGACAAGAATGGGTGTCAGAGCTTATTGCCCGGGCTAATGATACCCCCATGGGTCTTGCTGCTGGTGTTGTGTCATCTGATATGGGACTGGCACATGAAGTTGTGCAAAAGCTTGACGCTGGGATTACTTGGATTAACACATGGGGTGAGTCACCAGCCGAGATGCCTGTAGGTGGTTGGAAAATGAGCGGAATAGGACTGGAAAATGGTCATGAGGGGATAGCTGCCTATATGAGGACAAAGAGCACACTGGTACAGCTTGGTAAGGGTGCTTGCAAGGGTGTATTTTCAAAGCTATAAAATAATAATTAAATATATTTTAAT